>JAUBOD010000729.1:3237060-3269230 GCA_032353885.1 Nothura maculosa
AGGAGGAGTGTTGCCAGCAGGTGGAGGGAGGTGATTCTGCCCCTCTACTCAGCTCTGGTGAGGCTGCACCTGCTATATTGGGTGCAGTTCTGGGCTCCCCAGGAGCAGAGGGATGTGGAGCTTCTGGAGAGGGTCCATCATAGAGCAACCAAGATGCTTAAGGGACTGGAGCATCTATAGTACGAGGAAAGACTAAGCGAGCTGGGCTTGTTCAGCCTGGACAAGAGAAGACTGAGAGGAGATCTAGTCAATATAGATAAGTACTTGAGAATGTCGGGAGGAGGGGGTCAAACTCTTCTCAGTGGTGGCTAGTGAAAGGACGAGCGGAAATGGGCACAAGTTGAAACATGGGAAGTTCCATCTCCATGTGAGGAAGAATTTCTTCACTGTGAGGATGACAGAGCCCTGGAACAGGCTGCCCAGGGAGGTTGTGGAGTCTCCTTCTCTGGAGATGTTCAAAACTCACCTGGATGCCACTCTGTGCCACATGCTCTGGGTGTCCATCCTTGAGCAGGAAGGTTGGACTAGATGATCTCTAGAGGTCCCTTCCAACCTTGAACATTCTGTTGTTCTATGATACTTAATGAGTTTTTGATTGTGTTACATTTGGGAAAGGGCACTTGGGAGGGAAAGGGATAGAGAATACAGAAGCATAATTTAATTTATATAGTTAACATCAGTTCTAAACTTTTCATACACAGAGAAAATTAATTTACTAAAATGAAGATGTCTAAAAATAGTTTTGCAAATCACTGATAAAATAGGACAGCCACACAACTGAAACAAAAGATCAGTGCCACAACATCCAAAGACATCAGATGATCTGCATGTGACCTGAGAAGCTTTAAGTTACTGATTCTTCTTGACTTGGAGGAATTACCTCCCAGTATTAAAAGAATATTTCACGTATTTTGACAAGATTCTGAAATAGAGGTATAAAAGCATAACTATTAATGCAAAATGTACAGTGTAAAGTTGAAAAAACACTCATCTTGGCAGTAGTAAGATAGGGCTCCCAAGAAATGAAAGAGGTGCACACTGAACTCCTATATGCAGTTAAGTATTTGTCTTTTCCTTCATTAACTTGATCAAACTTTAATACTATATTTGTTATATTTCAATTACAATGCTTTTGTACAGTGCTCTGTGCAAAGAACTTGAGTTCTAAAATAATTTAAAATGAATGGGTGAAGAAATAAAGGATAAGTGAAATGAAAAGTTCAATATCTTAAGGAAAATAATTTTCTTTTTTTTTTCTACTTGTGTCCATATTGAATCATCCTATTCAAGTCCAAGTACATCACTCCCTTCCAGACAAGCCGATAATATATTAAACTACTACAATATATAGCTGGAAGAGTTCAAAGATCTGGCAAAGACACTTAATAAAGCAGTTTAATTTCTGAAAATATAAAACAAGCCTCACTGAATCGATTCTCTGTTGTAAAGAAGTACTTATTTATTGATTCCCTTCTATGACGTTACTTAAAATAAGAAAGGTTTCTAAGTATTTTCCTGGATTGGTGAGATTAAGTTACTATTTGAGCAAAATACAAAAAAAAAAAAAAGAAAGAAAATTCTTCTTTTTATATTCTTAGATGTTCAATTCTATCTTTTCTAGTTAGTGAATAAAAAAACAGTTTATTGTCTTGAAATGGGATTCATTTCAATGAAACTTGCATTCAAAGTAGTCCTGTATCTTGGGATACTAATTTGGGTGGATACAAATGAGCTTCTGGTGAGCAATTAATTTTATTTTATTTTATTGTGCTCACTTCATAGTGTGATGTGTTCCTTGCCAACACTCCCTCCACCACTATGTACCAGAGGCACAAATGCTAACACGTAGCCCACATTACACTATGCCAGAACATGAAGTGCACTGTGGCTGTAGTAGGGATTGCTCTGGATTTCCCTCAGTCTCAGGGAACATCATAGACAGCTTGGGCTGTCCACTAAAAGTGTTGCGTAGATGATCCTGACAAGCCAGCTCTCCAGTAAAGTCACCATCTCAATTATCTCTTTTGCAGAATAATGTTCTAGTTGATGTTTATTTATTCTCTGTTCAGAAGCTGTCCCACATCTTTACTCATGCTGCTTCATGACTTGATGTTTTCTTTGAACTTTTTCCAGTTATTTTAAACTCTTTGAAACTGAGGGAAGCAGAAATGCTGTCAATATTGAAGATATAGAGGTGCCTTAGATGCTTTGTGTGGTGTTTTAGATCTATTTTCTCCACCTTTATTAAAAATAAATAAATAAAATTCAACATTCAATTAACTTTCCTGATTCCTAAAAGCTTGAAATTTTATTCCAAAGCTGCAGTGGACACTTCAAAGCCCATCATTTCACATGTTAAGTTAGAACCACTTTCTTCTATATGTACCACAATTTTTATATACATAGATCTTACCTTCCTCTTTTTTACCCTGTCTTAAATCCTACTGTTTTGCAAACAGAATCAGCAAACTGTCACTGTACATTTTATTTCCTTTCTCAGCTCACTGTGAATGAATCACAGCTACGGTGGTATTCCTTCACTGTGAACATTGACCAAATAATTTTTCCCTCTGTTTCTCATCTTTTAATCAATTGTTTATCCAAGCAAGAATTGTCATTCTTATCCACTCATTAGTAAAAGCATATCTGAGTCAAAGGTTTTGTTTTTGAGATCTGTTTGCACACCCAGGCAGACTATATTAATAAAATTTCCTATATCCACATGCTTCTTATTCTTCACAAAGTTCTAGTAGGTTCCTGAGACATATTGACTCTTTGCCAGCAAATCATTCTCTATCTTTGTGTTTGTTAATTTTATTTATTTTTTTTATTTTTGCTACTTGCTGGTAATTTTATTATTTCATACACTAGGTTTTGCCGGCAGTGACACATCACCTTTTGCATTTTTACTAACACATTTTTCACCTCTCAATCCTTAAATATCAAGATAATTTATATACTGTCTTTTCATAATGAGCAATTTCTTATGAGTGAAAATGATTGATAACAATGCAAATACGATAGATAATAATCATTTTTATAGTCCAGTAAATGTTATTGTGTAATCTCAAACAAATGATCATTATGGCTGCATATATATAAGTCAATTAAACATAATCAGAACACAAATCAAACATTAAGACACAACTTTATGCACTGTGCAATTGCTAACACAGAGTCTGGCACAGTTGTGAGGTAGACTAGCTGGCTCTTTCTCAAATAAAGTCCTTGCCTGGCCTGGGCTAGCCTGGTCCAATGGCCATTATCAACAGGCATTCTGTAGACAGATATCTAGTGTTTCGATAGGTAAGTTTAGCCATATGGATGTAAGCCATGCTTAACAACAGGTTATCTTAGAGCCAGAGAACCAGCCCATTTGATATTCTACAATAGATGCAGAACACAGCTCTGGTCTGACTGATCACACCACCTAAGACCCAAAGAGACCACTGCTATTAAAGCAGTCTTTCATTATGATATCCAAGATAATTCATTTTGTTTTGAATGATCAAGGAAATGCTTAATTCAGTAATTCTTTACAACAATACAGTAATTCTAAGCAGAGAGATGGTAAGTGTATGATTTGCCCAGTGTAGACAATACTGGGATGCTTATGAATACTTATGCTTATGAATACATTTGTTCTGCAGTGGATTAGCCATCTGATTAGCCATCAGGGAAACAAAATATATTTTTCTCTGAAATGATCAATAGAGAAACTAGATTAATTTCTATATTAAAACTGTCTGTATCCAGAGTCTCTCCATAGCAATATAAAATTTGAAAAAAAAAAGAAATATTTTTCAAGGAAATTAATTTATTTTCAATTCTTAATCAGTCATCCAGAATTTTATCAATATCCATGATGTCCTTAAGATTGTTGTTATCTACAGATTCAAAACCTATTTTCTGATAATATGAAATGGAAATGTGCCAATATCCCGTAACTGCAAGATATTTAAAATGAAGTTCACATTAGTATTTTTGCTTTTTAATTTTATTATATTTGAATCTGTTGCTAATATTTATCATACAGAGAAACTGCCATGTGCAATAATTAAAATATTATTCTGTGCTGAGCACATGCTTCTCAAATATCTCAACTGGATTTAACGCTGGCTTATCAGATGACCCAATAAAGAATTTTTTTTGAGTTATACCTAGGACAGACACAAAGCGCAACACAAAATACTGCAGTTCCCCTTTTTGCTTGTATATCAACCTAAATTTGGACACAGCCCCATTTTAAGGATTCTGTGTGCTTGCCTGTCTGAATGTGAGTGAAATTATGTTGAATTTTGGTGTTTTTTTTCTTTATTTTTAATTATATGGATCACACACATATATTCACAAATTTCATACAAATTTCACTTTAGATGTTTAGATACATTTGTGTATATGCATATACACTGTAGGACTGTGTAATTTAATAAATATGAGAATAAATATTAATCTCTTGATAATTAGCAGATGAGGTGAGATGGTTAGCATTGACATATTCCATTTACAAATAGTGGCTAACAATCCTTGCAAGCCTAGGAACATTACTTCTTGAGGCATTTTTTCTCAACTATGAAAACATATACCATATTAAAATAAGGAAAATTTCATTATGGGTGAGTAAACTGCTATTTCAAGGAAATGTAATCTAGGTAAAAATAAAAAATAAAACATTCCTCCCTTCTTTCAGGAACTTTGGCAGTAGCCTACCTAATCTCAGACTCCATATAATAATTCCCTTCCTAAACTACTTGATGCTTTTATCAAACTCCAGTCTCATTTTGATAGCAGGCGGTGGTTGTAGAAATGTCTCTTTGCAGATCTCTCTCTTGGTCTGCTAAGATTTCTTTCCCTTCAGGAGTTTTTTTCAGCTGTATGACCTGAAGTTGTTTCAAAATGTTTCGTTTAGTGATTCTTACTGAATTCTCATGTGCAGTGCAAAGATTAACTTTACAAATTTCTCTAACTTTCCTCACTACTGAGAATAGCTGAGTTACATTGACAATTCTTGAGTGTTCCTTAGTTCTGAAAAACAGTCCTTAAGGGACGTTTTGTGAGGAATAGCTTTCAGAAGGTCTGAAGTTTTGTATGTGCAATAGCAATACAAGCAGCAGGAGGGCAGTTCACAAATATAAAAGACTTGACTCTGTGCTTTCCTGAGATTCTGTCTATTATTATTTTAGAAAATCAGCACTAAGAAATGGGCTGCAAGGCCATGTAGCTGCACTTTATCTTGACTTAGAGAGATCACCTCCAGGTAATAAAAGCAACTTTAGTTTCTTTACCCGTATAATTTCGGCCTTGCTGATAAGACTGACAAAACCCATGTCGTTGCTGATTGCTAGAGATACTATTCTGAGATACACTTGTCAGTGAATCAACTGACACTGCCAGCAAACACAAAACAGGTGGAAAGAACTTTTATCTATACTGACTTTTACTGCATACTAGAAAAGCAGTGCACATGGACAGAATATGAACTGGTTCTAGTTGGTGTGAGAAAACTCATTATTTCAAGAAAATTCAGCATACATAGAAACAATAAATAAAATGTCCTCCAGCCTTTTAGAAGTCCATAGTCTACCTGATCTCCTAGCGTTGGCTAAATCAATTTAAACAATGTCAAATGCAGGAGAAAGCAAAGATTTTTGTGATTTGTTTTTTCATATGAGATAATCAGAACAGTAGAAGAAAAAAATAGTATTGACATCCATTTTTATTTAAATCAGTGCAACTAGCATGTGTCCATTCTCTTTGAGAAAACAATAATGTTTTCATAATTATAGGACTAAGGCAGTAACCCTCGTTTAATGCCTTGCCTTTAATGGCAGCACAGGGAACAGAGGTGATGAAATCTGCCAAGAATCATTCAGAAACTCGCAGATATAAGATGATGATTTGTTTTGGTAGCATCCAAAATCCACAGGTTTCCTCTGCTGATACACTGCCTACTCCCATTTCAGCCATCTCCTCTCCTCTCTGCATGTCAGCACATTAGTTTGAGAGTTTAAGGACAAGTGATTCTTAAACTGATGTACAGTACAAATTGGAGAAGAAAGTAAAAGAAACGCTATCATAATCGATACCTTAGGCCAACCAACATTCTGTAAATTCAGTTGGCAGCTTCTGCCTTATCTCTTGTCTAGACTGCCATAGGTAATATAAAGTAGCAACTGATAAGAATTTTCTAATCGGAGGTATAGCTGCAGGCATCTAAATACTGAAAACGCTATGGAAGGTATTACAGAAAAGAACAAAGTTTCAGAAGAAGTATTTCCTTTTTTATTTCTTTACCTGAAGAGCAGAACAATCTTACAGAACCCTTTTGCCCGCTCTCTGCCTTTCCAATGAAGAAGAGGTAATGATATAATTTAATTATAGGAAGAAAGAAGCTATTAGCATCTCAATTCTATAAAACAATATACGTGGCTGTGAATATATAAATGTACACATCATCTGCAAAGTGAGTCCCTTTTAATTGTCCTGAAGGCAATTAGCATCCAAAATTTTCAACATCGAGCAGGAACAAGACACTAACCCCACATCATAATCTAATTTTTCTACATTGAACATCAGTTAAAATAGATTCTCTACTATAGTAATTCAATCCCTATTCCTTAAATGCAAAAATGGTAAGATATTTTGTACTGTTTAAATATATTAACACAATATAGGACCATCTGCAATCCCTGTGGGTCAGGAGCTATAACAAAGTCATACTATACTCTGTAAAGGTTATACCTTTGTGCATAAACAAAGTTAAAAATGCACACACATATATCTAAATATAAAGACTATACAATATATTTACCCTGTCTGAGAGACTGTATTTGTGAATACCCATAAGACTGCATTGTGAGCCTGCACAATACCTGTGGTTGCATCCCCAAGAAGGCTATATATGTTTTTTTCATATTTTTAAAATGCATTCTTAAATAGGGAAATGAATTTTAATATTCATTCTTAGATTTTTTTCTGTTTGCATTCTATTCAATTTTTATGAGAAATAGACCAGTGTACAGTTTACAGAAAAGAACAGAAAAGAACAGAGAATTGAGAAAAATAAAGAAAATTGAGGAAAAAAAAGAAAATTGAGGAAAAAAGAAAAAAAAACCACATGTTCATTGGTGAAAGTGATGAAGTTATTCTGAGAAGAGCAGTTGAGCTCCACTGAAAAGAATGGATTTAACTTACAAAGATTTGGCTTTCTTGACATATTTTCTGCGTTGATTTTTTTTCCTAAGGAATGTGAAATCTATAGTAACTGATAATGGAGACTGGACTCTGGAATAGCATGTTTATGCCACAGGTGCAAATATCTGACTGTGAAGAATAGTCACAGAAAGGTACCTATAAAGAAGTTATAAGAACTGTGAATAAAATAAATCTCTTAATTTTCACATGTATGGACATGATATTCTGCATGTTATTAAAAAAATATATAAAAGAATGACTTACCACTTCTTCATGGGTAGCACTTTCTACATTAATACCATTAACCTAAAAACAGATATGAAAGGGAGAAAATGGTTTGAAATGTTCGTTAGTTAATGAAATAAACAGAAAGATAAGTATGAAACAAACATGTCTGTTAACAGGCAAATATTTACTGACCTGCATTATTGCATCTCCTATGAATAACATTCCTGTTTGGTCAGCTGTGGAATTACAAAAAGAGTGCATTTTAATTGAAAAAGGTACTGAAAAATAATGCTATATTGACTTTCAGCACTTGGCTTAGCATGCTGTTTATAACAGTAATCTAAAACTGCTTGGCTTGTGAAAATACCAATGGCATGGTAATCAGTCACCATCCTGTAAAGGTAATAGATTCCTTCCAATTACAAGAGTTACATTCCATGCACAAAATTAAACATGGAGCACAAGTGTAATTTCTCACTAATGAAGGATTTCATTAAATTATGTGGAAATTCACACTTTCCATTAGTCTTCTCCACTAAGGAAAATAGGAATTTCAAAAGCTACTTAGCAATTCATTCCTCCCAAACAAATTTACAAGGACTGCTATAATTAAAGAGGTTGTGTCTAGAATATAATACCACTCTTTAATATGAAGTTCGAGTTAGCTTTGTTCCTGAGAGAAACCTAAGACATTATTTCACTCTGTAATTTGCATGTGTCCTGCCTTTACTGAATTAATGGGAAAAATATAATGAAACTGCAAAGAAAACTAATTCTGTATAGGTACAATGACATTTCTCGAGGTGTACTCATTTATTTTTAAATTTTATAATTTTTAGTGGAATTGGAGGATGTTTACCTCTTGGAATTCAATATTTAAAAGCAAGGCTGTGATCCTGCCAAGATTGATGGGAACAAGTTACAGAGCTGTTTAGAAGCTAATACCGTCTTTCCAAACTATTGGCAACTATTGACAACTACTGCTGGCACTCTTAAAAGCACACATGCTTGCATCTGCAAAGTTAACTCAAGATAAAACTGGTTTGACCTGGAAGATCCGAAGTATTTTGTACTTGGACTACATAAGGACCAGCATGAACTGTTAACAATGTGCAGATAACATAATGGCACCAGGCACCTATGTATCTGAGCAAGAGCTGATCACTCCCAGATGGAGTCACCCTTGAAATCTGGCATATGCATATTCATACGCACATAAGTGACATCAGTAATTTGCCCTAGATATCTTTACCATAGATATGTGATAACAATAGTAAACTTCAGATTTTCTTTAACAAAAGAAGCACCAGTAAAATCAGTCTTTTCCTATTCTATTCACTTCACTAGGCAGGCAGGGTCATCACACAATAGAAGGTTGTGTTTTTCTTGTAATATTAGGAAGGTTGGTAAAATCAGGGGCTAGGAACCTAGTCGGATAGAGACTAAATATATGCATGGGCCAAAAGGCAACTATTGATACTGCTGCTGGAAAATTTTGGGAAAACCTGATTTATACGCCCCCCTCCAAAAAAAAGGGCACATCTGTGTTCACAAATTAAAAGTATTATTTTGTTAATAACTAAACATGTGCAATTATTATTACAGAAGAATCTGTAGAGGCATACCAAAAATGTTAAATCATTTGAAGAAATTAATGCAATTAATTAAGTGTTATTTAGTGCCACACTGTGGAGAACAGAAAGCACAAATGTAGGCTTTGTATTATAACTATGGTTTGCTTAATTTTACTTTCTGTTTACCTCTTCCCTTCTGCTGTCAATTCTAAATTGAGCTTTGTGGCTCTTACTTATTTACTGTCTCAAGATTGTTGTAGAATGAAGAAACCAAATAAACAGAAACTAAGCATACAGAGGAAACTAAAGGACAAAAATAGGATACTGTAAAAGTGTAAGACAAACTTAACATAATACTGCCATAAAAAAGAGGAGAAAATTGTATCTAAGCATAGCAAGCTCTGACCTTACATCACTATAAAATAAACTCGGGTAGTAAGCTTAGCCTTATCACAATAGCCTGTAATTGCATCAGATTCCAAAAGCTAAACAGGATTAGGTTCGCAGAATACCTGGATAAGAATAATAAAATAACTGTTGCTGCCAAAAAATGGATGCTTTTTAACTTGGTAAGTTTTGCTCAAGTCATGAATTCATTGTTAAACTAATGCCTTACTATGAGGGTAAGTGAAAATATACTGCCAAAAGAAACTATGCTATTTGATACAAGACTATTGGACACTGTGGTTTATTTGCTCCTAATAAACTATGAGGAATTTCAGATGATGCATCTCTTTTTACAATGATAGAAATATTTGTCTCAGTATTTTACTCAAACTCTAGGCTAGTGACCTTTATTTCTGTCTTTATTTCACCAAGAATAACAATATTGTGATCTTTTTTTTTTTTGGTAAACTATTGCTAAATAAATTGATAATTTTACTGAAAATGAAACAGTTGTTCCCTTAGTAAAGATATTTACTGGAAAACACATATTCCTGGAAAATAGCACCTTACAAAATACACTATGGACTCCTTGAGCTCTATCTAAGGAAAATGCAAAAGGTGCTTACAGGAATATATTTAGTATTCCGATAATAAGCCTATTTGCTCAGAATGCAACTAATTTAACATAGTATTAACATATTAAGTCAGCATTTGTAATAAATAAAGATATCCTGCAAATAAAGATTCCTACAGGTTAAATCCTCATACTTATGCACCCCAACCCATTTTCTTGATCTTTTTCTATGAGAAACATAAGCTCTACTCTACTCTACTTCCCAGTGTTTAGAATGTAATAGGAGCTACAGTGACCTGGGAATTGTATTCACAAAACCAAACAGGCCTCATGAAGAAAAAACAAAATTTCATGTTGAGAGCAGACAGATTTTCATAGCAGTTTTTGAGGAAGACTTCCAAGGGAAATTAAGAATAATGATCATAGAATCATAGAATCCTTAAGATTGGAAGGGACCTTTAGAGATCATCTAGTCCAACCCCTCTGCACATGCAGGGTCCCCTAGAGTATGTGGCACAGGGATGCATTCAAATGAGTTTTGAAGTTCTCCGGAGAAGGAGACTCCAGAATCTCTCTGGGCAGCCTCTTCCAGTGCTCTGTTACCCTCACTGTCAATAAAAGTTTCCTTAACTTCCTGTGGAACTTTTGGTGCTTCAGTTTGAAGCCATTTCCTCTAGTCCTATCGCTGGCCACCACTGAGAGGAGGCTGACCCCCTCCTCCGCACTCCCTCCCTTGAGGTGTTTATACACACTCTTCAGATCCTCCCTCAGCCTTCTCTTCTCCAGGCTGAACAGGCCCAGCTCTCTCAGCCTTTGCTCATAGGGCAGATGTTCCAGGCCCCCTGATCCTCCTGGTAGCCCTGCGCTGGACTCTCTCCAGCAGCTCCACATCCCTCTTATACTGGGGAGCCCAGTACAAGGTGCAGCCTCACCAGGGCTGTGTATAGAGGGATGATCACCTCTCTTGACATGCTGGAGACACTCTTCTTAATGAACCCCAGGATCCCATCGGCCTTCTTGGCCAGCAGGGCACACTGCTGCCTCATGGTCATCTTGTCATCCACCATGACACCGAGGTCCCTCTCTGCGGGGCTGCTCTCCAGAAGGTCAACTCCCAACCTGTACTGGTGTCTGGGGTTATTCCTTCCCAGGTGCAGGACCCTGCACATGCTTTTGTTGAATTTCTTAATGTTTCTCACTCCTCAGGTGTCCAGTCCGTGCAGGTCAAATTATATTATTTTTAATTTACAAATTAAATATGAATCTCATCTGGAAAAACCTAACCAAGCCAGATTCCACTTTAGGAAAAAAAAAAAGTGATCATATATGTTTCAGATTGTTTGTGTCAGATTATGGTACTGTAACAAAAATTATTTTCCCTATTCCAGCAGTATTACTCCCCACCTCTCCCCCCCCCCATATTCTGCTATATTCATTTCTAGCTCTGTTCATCTCTGATTTCTCGTATATTTTTCTACTGACTCTCTCACTCTCAGTGTGAGACTGTGGAAGAATTACTTGCTAAAGGAGAACTTAGAGAAAACTAGTGCCTAACAGAAATTATGGCATTACAGAAGCTTGCTTGGGATGATACACAGTTGCCACGTCCAGGATGGTAGGTACACAAGGACTCTGCTTCCCCAAGGTTCCCTAGGCAGCACAATCTGCGCTCCCTGCAGCTGCAAAGACGAGTAATGGAGGGTGGAGCAGAGTGAAGACAGCGTGGCCAAACTCTGTTGTACTCCCTGTGCGTGCTGCTGGTAAGCCACACAGTAGCTGTCCAATGGGAGATATATGGTGACATGTCCAGTACTGAGCCAGCAAAGGTGGCAAATGACCCCTTTCGGATGAACTTTGCTCATTATAAGCTCATTATAATGTCAAAACACACCTCCATCCCAAAGATTACTTGCCTCTGTGGTATGACCATTCCTCACTGAGCATGCACTCTAGATTTTTAATTAACTATATTTTGAAAGGAAATCAAGAAACTTTTTTACCAATCAATAATAACATTAAGTATGACTATAATCAGTCAAGCTCCACCTAAGTGTAAGGAAAAAAGATAAAAGTTGAATCAAGGAGGAAAGACGGAGAGGGAAGATTCCATTGTAACTTCTGAGTCAATCAATAAGTTAAATCCCCTTTCTTCCCCTTGAGTCCGGATGCTGCTTGAGGAGGCTCAGGTCTGAGAGCCCTCCTCCATCTTCTAGGGTGAGTGATGATTGCTAGCTAAAAACTCCAGGCTCTAGTAGAGAATTTCTTGTACTGACATCTGAAACCTGTTTTGTAAATGTTGCATTCGAATACTATTCAAATGCTATTTTTTTTAAGTAGTCATGAACTCAACTACTTGTCCAGAAGGCCATCGGACCTATGGTGGACAGACTGTTCATGAATCCAATACTGCCAGATTCGAGCCTATATGGCTGATCACAGTATTCGTGAACTCAATTCGCTCCTAGGAAGGTGATTGGCCTACGGCTGACTGACTGTTTGTGATGCAGATGATACTGCCAGAGTCAGGCACAAAGGTAACACAGTATTTGGTATCTCCTTCCTCCCCTTCCCCCCCTGCCCCACTTTTAAACTGCAATAGAGACTCCCTCATAGTCTGTTCTCTCATCCCGTTCTCCACTTCTTTCCCTGGAATGATCAACAAGCATATAGTTAATTCTAATATTTAAGACCATCTATGCTGTTTTATGAGACCTTTAACAGAAATAGGCAGCTTAAGGGGAGATTTCCATTCACAAGATATAAATAAAAAAGCAAGTTTTCACAATAAACTATTTATTACAACATTCTACTAATAAAAATATTTTTATCTACATGACTGGCATTGAATCCAACTTGAAAGAAAATCTACTGTGACAACAAATTTATAGTATTTTTTACTGCAAACTCCATTAATGGAACAAAAATAATTTTCTGATAAATTTGGTTTAATATTTTATATAAACCAAAAAGTAAAAGGAGGCAAAAGGGTAGAGTGCAATTAACAATTCCAAAAGCAAGTCAAAAGGAATCAAGGATAATTTTTTTTCATTACTTAAAGAAAAAAAAAAAAAAAGGAACCTTTTCTTTTCCTGCAGTGATTTTTAGAAGGCAGATGTCTGTCTCTTATCAACTTCAGAAATTATGAACTCCTTTTTAGAAAGTAAATATATTTTTATATCAAAAGCTATCATAGAAAAGCTTAAAAGCTAAGTTTCTGCACATCAAAATCTTAACATTAACTGAAAGAGAAATTATTAAAGGCTTTTGTATGGTTTTCTTGTTGCAAGTAGGTTTGCAACATGAGCTACATTGACATTAAAAGTTGATAAAGGTGATAAAAGTTTAGTTCTACTTTAGGAAATAAGAGGAAAAAATGCAAATAATTTGAATTTCCTTCAGAAGTCTAGGTATTTGTTCATCTTATCAAAAAATTCTTAAGCCAAGCTACTAACAATATGTTACTCTCAGTGATTTCCAAGCAAGTAATATTTCAGTGTGAAATTAGTGAAGAAAAACTGAGACAGAAAAGTTACCTTTTAATTAAAGGATATGGCTTAATGTAACTTTTTTTTTTTCCCAAGCAAAGAGAGTCTGAATGAATTCTCCCATGGATGAACTGTTGAAAAGGAAATTCTCATCTTACGATTACTCACGTGTTGAGTTGAACACATGTAACTGTGTTGAGTGAAATAAGTTGTAAATGTGTATTTATATGAATAAATTTGTACTAAAGAAAAATAGTTCCAGTTTTATATACATTTAGTAAATTGGTTCTTCCTCATTTGAATTTCTCTTTAATAGAAAAACACCAACTCTAAAAGTTATGAATCATGAAACTGGAACTTAACTCAGGGAAATACTTAAAACTGTACTTTTCCAAGGAAACACAGAGCAGCAGAGTAATGAAAAATGCACTGTCTACTTTTTTAATGTATCTTTACCAAATATGAAAAGTTACTACTGTTTTTATTACTTGAGAATATGAATATAAATATAAAAATATGATATATATATAACTATAGCCAGTTTGTTATTATTGAATATAAATATAAAAATAGTCATCTATTGAATAAGAAAACTAAGTATCAATAAGCAAGTATCAAAAGCAACAGTAACATTTTGTGAATAAGCTACGTTTACTGTTAAACATCAACAACAAAAAAAGTTCTACCAGCCAAGTATAATTAGGATACCATTAAAAGTCAGTGCAAAGTTACTTAAATTGATACAAATGCACATATATTGCTAAATTTAATTCTGATAACATTTTAAGCATGATAAACATATTTTTTTCAGGTAAAAACATTTGTACACATTTTAAAATTAATTAATCACTTGGTAAAAAATATTTTGAGGAATATAGTAAAATATAAAGGAAGATTAACCTGTTCACGTAATTGCAATATTCTAAGACATATGTTTAGCTTTAAATGACATATGATTAATATCACAAGTAAAATGCATAGAACAGCATGTCACACGTGTAATGAATATGTAACATTTTCTGTAGAAATAAATTAAAGTCAAATCCAGTATCTTCAATCTTTTCTTCCAAAATATGTAACTCGATTTCTATTACATACCATTACAGAATACAAAAAAAAAAAAATGTTGTAAGAGCTGCAGAGATGAAGACTGGATAACATAATTGATGAAGTGTGGTGATACCAGAAATAGCAGAAGTATATACATTAAATGCGTCATAGGGAAAGAAAAGATATATTTCAAACAATAGCCTAAAAAGTATTTAAAAGTATTTAATTCATAAAACAGTACAAGAAAGATAAGAACAGTGCAAAGAGCAGAAAAAGAACTTCTCTGAGGTTTAAGCTTTTCTCTGAGGCCAAAAGGATGTTATTAAATTTCTCATATTATTCCATATGACACTATCTCCCAGCAGACACATCATTACATTTGCTCTTTCCATCAAATACACTATAAGATTCTTGATTGTGCTTTTGCCTCAAAATATCTGAATGAATTTTTTCTGAATTTAATCATTATCACTGTGAGTCTGCATTACAGAGCAGAAGACACACTCTCTAGCTGTCTAGCTGCCTGCTTCTCTAGCTCCCACATTAAAGCATCGTGGTAAAAACAAGCTTCAAAATTAAAGTCCAAAACATTATTTATCTTCAGAAAGATTTCAGGGATATTTTTTCCTGAATATTATCTGACTGAACATGTATGATCTCTTATTTGCCTAAATGAAATAATTATAGATTATTTCATTTAGATTATCAGTGCCTTATCACTGAGCATAATGGAAAAGAATCTTGCCCCACACGGTTTACACCTTCTATTTTCATATTTAGATATTAGAAAATAAGAATAAACCTGCAAAATTATTGAGAAATGTGACACTAGGAAACAATATACAAAAAATTAATTAAGCACCTCCATGTGGGCTGATCTCATCCTTGAGAAACCTGACCTTTTTAGCCCACTAGAGTGACAATCCAAGGCCTTTGGCACTGACCTGTTCACCTTATTCTTAGTTACATTAGCTGCACCTCCTTTGTGGATGACTGGAGACAATACTGAAAAACACTTAACAGTGGAGGTAACACATCTGCTTCCCTATTAAACCACCTTTGTTTGGTGGCTTTATATAAGTGAACCTGTCATAAGCCCTTCTCAAACCCAAGCTATGCCCTCCAAATACATATGTTCCTGAATACAGGTAGACAGGATGTGGTATTTGGACAGAGACATTACTCTGTGTTTGCAGAGTACAGTGTTTCAGGCCAAGAGTGCTTCAATGGCAGAATGCCCTGAGTTTGTCCCGCTTCCTCCACAGTACATGCCATTTTCAGTCAGAAGTGGACTAACCACATAAAACAGAAACCTTTTTAACATAGCAGAATGTGAGTTGTAAGTTACCTTATAAAGCACAGAAGGTGGGAAAATGATTTCAAATTGAGCTTTTGACCAATCTGAGCTGTCAAGAGAGGACTCTGTGTGAAACTTGCAAAATCTGAACTATGCTTTTTCATTTAGCTGTATTTAATTTTACTTTACTCTTTTTTTTACTCACCATTCTGTTTCTGCAGAGATGAGTGTTTCATCACTGCTACTTATTTTACTCCACATGTTATATGAGATACAGGCAAAGCTCTCCGCGGAAGTCATTATTAGAGCAGTTCTCACAAAAATGGAATGTTGTGTGAAAGTTAAAAAAAGTGATTGCTACCTTGAAAATTCTACAACATAAAAGATAAATTTTATTCTTGACTGGTATAATAAGCTGTTTAAAAAAAGAAAAAAAAATGTCCACAATATTATATGTGATTAAAATAACTTCACTGTATGTATAAACAACTTTTAAAGTCCAGGAATATTACAGCCTCCAAAGTTCATAAAGACTCTCTAGTCATGAAAAATAAAAGTAATAGATAACAGATGTAAACACAGAAAAGATCATATGATTTAATTCTTACTGTGAGTAAGGAACATTTTATGAACCTATCAAAATTTCTCATATGATCACTGTGCATCAAATAAGCCTGAATTAACTAATTCCTTTCAGTTAGTCATGTCCAACTGTTCATATACCCATTTCCAAGGAAGGAAATATATATTGTAAACCTACTACATCCTTTACCATAAATAAACTGTTAATACTGATTAGGATAACACTATTAGAATAATACACACCTGGAAGCTACTATCAAAAAACAAGGTATTATGTAATGATTCACTCAGTCTGAAAACAGCTTAAAGGAAATTAAAAGAAAAAAAAATATTGTTTTAAATCATCTGAAAGGAAAATAAAAGCAAGAGAAAGTATAGATTAATCTTAGGAAATTTTAGTTAGAAGCTTTAACATTAATAGCAAATTTTCAAAAACATATCTGGGGGAATTATCCATGATGTTGCTTCCACACTGAGACAACCAGAAAATTAGACACGAGTTACATTTGAATACATTCTCTTTATTAGCTTTAATTGCCAATTAAATATCTACTATCAAAATGATGCTGTGAACAACTTTTTTATTATCTTTCTTTTGAAGACAAAACATGCAACATTTTTGAATTTTATATATCATATTCAAAAAGATATCTGCAAAATATGAACATTCCAAGGTTCTATTTTTTTCTTGAACCCTTTAATGCTTTTAATACTTTTAAAAAATATTCCTTTTTAGAACAAAAGCAAATTGTTTTCTGTTGTGCAGGCAGGTACTCAAGTGCATAAAACAAAATGTCACAATAACGATTTTTATCATGTGTGTGGTCCTGCAGTGTTTTTTTTTTTTAATTTTTATTTTTGCTAAACAAAAAAACAGTTTGACTGAAAGATACCTCAGGAGGTCATGTGACTCCACAATACTGGTGCATTTAATGCATATACTTCCTTCTTTATACCTTGCTATTTGGGTTAGTGTCTTCATACCATTCACAGATTCATTCAGGATGGTATATGGGCTTAATGGGGCTTACCATTGTCTGCAACTCATGTTTCTTGGACAAAACATTACAAGGTGTTACAACGTGTATGAGACATTCAAATGTGAGCTAAACTATCAACTCCATAAAATTGATGATGCACTCATGACCCTATCAGCTAATACAGATTCATAAGAAAAATTACATACATACAACATACAATATAGTCCATATTATTATTTGATATTCAAGCTTACAATGATGATATTTGATTAAAAGTACTGAGTCCTAAAAGAGTAGTAGGTATCTTTCCTTGGTTTTTCTTTAATTAACTGAGTTACATTCCTGCATGCTTATCCTTCTCCTTTTAATTATATATTTATTTTCTCTATATGATTTTTAAGTTCATATTAGAAGCTTATTATTGTCCCATTTACAATTGATATAAAAGTATCTATTCTCTTCCTCTCTCCAGAAACAATCCTAGCGTTCTAAACAATGGAAACACACACACACAGACACACACACACAAATCAAAATATATAAACACAAGTACATTATGTAGGAAATCTGAAGCACTCTTTTTAATAGGATATAGCCAATATATTGGGTATTCTGTATACATCAGCTGGAAATAAATTTGTATGTGTAGTATGTATACTTATTAAAGAAATGGGAACCTACTAAAGAATGTGCAAAGAAGAGAAACAACTACAACCTGAGATCTAGGAAAACATGATAATATAATCAAAAATGCTCAAATATCACTATACAAATCAGGAAGAGAGCCTGATAATTTAATAAGATGATGTCAAAAACCTGATACCAATGACTCTGAGTCTTTTAATGAGTACTGAATGCACTGAACATGTTTATGTACTACTCTGTCTATTGCAGGAAAGGTTATTAGAATGGAGGGATTTATTCCAGAGAAGAGCAGAAACATACAGATTTATCACAGAAACAGGATAAGTCCTCAGATATTTAAAGGGTGCCTTTGTGAAGAAAACCACAAATATATGACTTTGGTTTTGATCAGCTAAATGTTTTAATTCACCTCACACGACATTGCCTGTCTTCCTGTATTGCATTTTTCCCATCTATGTACTGTAGATCACTGAATTTTCTTTTTATTTTTCACAGCAGTTCTACACATTTTCAAGATCATTCCAAGTTCTAACACTGCCCTGAAAAGGAGGTTCTTCTTGTGAATACATATTGAATAGTTGAAGAAAGGTTTGAAGGTAGTGTGATGCTGAAGGTACAATTCATAAATGTATTTTAATTTAGTTTTTTAAAGAATGCTTATAGAACATTAAAGAATGTTTAATGAACACTTAATTTCTCAAAACATGATGTATTCTACAGTACTATATAGTTAAGTAATATAAACATATTTTACCTGCTTGGTCTTTAAATATTTTTGATATGACGACAGGCACTTTGTGCTCAGCACCACCCTGCAAAAGATGTGTATTATCCATGAGATCTCACTTGAGTGAAATATTTATAAAGAAAATTAAACAGAAAAAAAAAAAGGCAAGAGATTATCCATACCTTTATGCTTAAGCCCAAGCCACCAACTGGTTGTCTACGAAGTGTAACAGTTCTGTGCTTTAAAAAATTGCAGAAAAAAATAAATTTAGGTGTAAATATAATATCTGAACAAGCATATAAAATGTCTTCTTTTTTTCTTTTTACTTTAAAGAAGTTACTTCTCAAAGGTACCCTAGAATCTGGGTGATCAAGTTCAGTTCTGAGTTATGATTCAAGAGGCACTCATTTCCTTGTCATAAAGGTCATTCACACAGAGATCAGAACTCGTCTATATTTGGAATTCTGCACAATTATTTTTAATGAATTTATTTTCTATTGCTGAAGTCATATTCTTCTTAGACATATTTTTCTACTTTCTTGAGACAACTGTATGAAGAGATTTGAAAGACTTAAATTATTTTAGATTAAATTATTTTCTTTAGCTGCTCATTTTTCCCTGCAAATACCTGTTTTTTCTAATCCTTATCACCTGGCCTATGTGAATTTTCTTGCAAGATATGCTAAAAACATCTTTTCACAATCTGTTCTCAAGATTATTTTCTTGCATTTTCTGAGGAAGTGCATAAAGAAAATAAACATTTATCAATATTTTTCTATAGTAACCTATCATCTGTTTAATAGTATATTGAATATGACATTTCATTCAGGTGTAACTATCGGTGCCTGACATCATAACAACAGAACACATAACTTCATATGTTGATGATAATTATAGAGCTAAGGAATTTTTCAGTAACATACTGAACAAAACTGTATACTATGTCACTCACCTCTCAGCATCTAAAACAGTAACTACAGATCATATCTTATTCTGCATATCAGAAATACTATGAGAGATTACTCTTATATGTAAATTTCAAACTGAGTATTTTATGATTCAGATAAATGTGGATTTTGATCTTCAGTAGATAAGTCCATGCTCATTCTATACTTTAACAAGTTATTTTTTCTAATGCTTAAGTTAGCAGAATGATGATTATACTGACTTGACTTAAAGGGTAATAGAGTAAGTCATATATTTCAGTCTGAATTTTAAGAGGGTAAAAAAAAAGTATGTAGTTAAAACAAGCTGAAAATATTTCCTTCCATCTTTAAAATTTATCTTTTCTGTTCCCACAAACATTATACTCTTCCAGTCTGTACTGAAAATGGAAATTATTATATAATGGTTTATAAAGGTGTGTATGATTTAATCTCTGACCACATAATTCAGTTTTAGTGAAGTATGTGCTGTTTCAGATTATTTCATTCTTTCTTCATTTTGAATTGAATAAAAACTTTTAATCCAAGTGTACTAGGAAAATTCAGATCCAATCTGAGCGAGATTACATGGATTTCTATGTTTAAAATCTTGAGTCATTCCTGAGTGCCATTTTCTCTATTACATACCAAAAGCTGAACCAAAAGTGTCAGCTGACACCATTGACACCAAAAGTGTCATAATAAAGATCTTTTAAGCAAACTCATGTCAACCGTATGCATAAATATAAGACAGTATTGCTATTATGTGATCATATATCATTCACTATGACCATGACTAACATTACACAACGGCAAATCCTACCTCTGATTTTCACTTTTTTTTTAAAAAAAAAAACATTTTTTAAACAATCAGTGGCCTTTAGACCTTAAAATGAAATGATATTTTTTATTTAAACCATGACATGATCTATCATGTTATTTCATGAACACAGATTGAATTCATTTCTAAATGTAGAATTATTTAAATCCACTTTTTTTTTTAATGGTACTAGCCACTAAAATCTGGGTTCATATATATAAAATTAGTTAAATCTATCACAATTGCCATCATTACTAAGTATGGAGGCACCTAAAGATCAGAGATCTGGGTTACTGATGTAAAATGGCCAAATATGTTTTAAGCATTTATAACTGTATGAATCTATAAAATAAGACATGAAGACAGAATTGGTGAAAGATGATGAGAGTTATGCAATTCACCATGTTAGTTTCATATGTCTGACTACTTTTCCTGTGCAAAGTCAGCGAGTTATTGAGAAGACTTCAAGGAACAGCATACAGCAGGATCTACAAACCTAGTCTTGTGATACAATGAACAGGTTGTTAGTGTGGGAAGTAATAGCACTGCTGGTTCTCCCAGTCAAGGGTGTCCATGGATCTTCTTGCTGTGAGAATCTTCTTTTAAAGCTCAGATCCTTGACAGTTGAAATAGTGGTAGATGACCATCAGGTAAATAGTTTTTTTTACTCCAGGAAAGGTCTGATTAGTCAAGTGTAAAAGTAATATATCTCACAGAAACCGTACTCAGCCCAGGAAAATAATAATAATAATATAAAGGAAAAAACAGGAAGGAGTTTGTAGGTTTGATATACATGGATACCAACATGAGGGGATGCAAGAAATAAGTCCTAGAGATAAAAAACTAGGCTGCATGGAAGGGAGTTGGAGAACTGTACTTCTATAAAATTATCCAAAACACTTCCAATACAGTCCATAGGACAAAGGAGCTAGAAAAAAGAACTTCACTGAGCAGCTGCTTACAGAGCTAACAAGATTAGATGCAACACTTGCTCTATTCTCACATATCACAAAGGATATATCTAATTTTTTTACAGATAAAAAGCTACTCTGTAGCAGCAACCACTATGCATTTTAGATTTGAAATCTGTGAGACCAGCAAGTCCAAAAATTCCACTGCCATTATGATCCCAAAAATTTGAAACTTTATCCTTTATGTTGCTTTTTAACAAACCTTCTTACTTTTAACTTACTTTTTAAAGTTAAGGACATTGTATATTCACAGACAATATGAAGACTACTTAAGGGTAATAAAGACTAAATAAAGTTATCATGCTGGAAACACAGAGAGCCATCAAATCTACATTTTTGTAAAGTTTAATGTTGTATGGTGAAAATTTAGTCACAATTTAGCCAAAAAAAATATAAAATAAGATGTTCTTTTTTTTTCTCCATAAATTTATGAAGAAGGATTCTCCTAGAGAGAAGTGTTGTGTATACACATGGACTACAAAAGCCAAGTTAGAACTATTTTTTTTTTAATATTACAGAATATTGGAATTGGGAAGATTAAGATTATTCCTGGTGTTCTTTATGGAGCACTATAATAACATCAAGGGATTTCAAGGACCAGCATATCTACTTAATTAAAAATATTGCTTTACAGAGCTTGAAATTAGGTTGACAGGCAAATTTGTATAGCAGATGGGTAAGACAAACAAATGGAGAAACTGAAACAAAGTTAACTATATGTGTAAATATTACTGTAAAATGATGGGTTCCAACCTTGGTATATCTACTAAATCTGCAATCTGTTTCTGGAATAAATGAAATCATTAAAAGGTCATAAAACGAAGAGCTAGAAAATATAGATGCTTAAGATTCTGCCTGTGAGTTCTATTTAAGGCTTCAATAGAAATAAAATTCCTAATCACCTTCTCTTTGCTTAAAGAAAACAAAGTCAACTCACAAGAACTATCATGTGAAGACTATCTGCAGATATGAAAATTTTCTGAGTTTATTTCAATTTTTTGCACTTTTTGGTTTTTTTTTTGCTGTATTTAAAAAAAAAAAATACTTTCTGAAATGTTATAGCTTAATGCTGCAGAGTACTGTAGGATGGACAGGAAAGCTAAGTTGAACTGTTTAAGTTTCTTAAACCAAAACTAAAAAAAAACCTCCTGTAAATGCCTTTACACGAAAATGTCACATATGGAGAGGAAAAAAAAAAAAAAAAGCCTATTTAGAATATTACCCTAGGCCTACAGAATTCTAGCAGATTCTCATTTTGCAGTCTTCACAGATTGATTGTTGTTCTTTTTCAAACAGTACCTTTACAATTATCCCAAAGCAATTTCATCTGGTCACAGCTTCACCTATGCTATTTTCAGCTCTGCAATGTTAACTTCTAAATTAGCTTTTGCAGGTTGACCTTTCAGCCTTTCAAGACTATCTTTGAAGACATATCTTCTTCTTCCTAAAGGATATGGATAAAACTAAAACTCTTCAATCAACTAATTGCATATTAATATTTAGAAGTGACAAACTTGTTTGTCCTTCATTCACTACGGTCAAGGAACAACATTTCACACATGCAGGCTAGAGCACAAGCCATGGGTCTATATCTTGTATATAACTTAGAGACAAAGGCTTTCATTCAGAACAAAGTCTTGTCCTCTGCACCAGGACAAACAATTGCAATGCATAAAAAAAAGCTGTTCAAGGTGTGTATAAGCAGAAAGGATTTTGCCCTAACTTAAGATGCTGATAGATAAGAGACAAAATCAGACTGGGCAGGTACTTGAACTGGAAATTACTCTCAACAACTCATCACAGTCTTTACAAGTAAAAACAGTACCAGTAATATATTCTTTAATTCTGTAATTTTTTGCTTATATGTATTCTCAAAAGGCCTTATAAACCCTGGGAGAGAGAATTTCAGGAAGAGACAACTTCAGGAGAGCTCTGGATTGAAATAACACCTATCACTAAACAGATTGGGGAGTTTAAAAGAGCCATTATCAATATTGAAACAGCAGCAAGGTAGAAACTTTCAAGAATTCCAAGAACGACACTAGATAAGAATACACTGAGAAATAAATGCGAACTTGAAAACACAGACACCAAATACAAGAGCAAGAAGATGCAGAGAAGAAATCAGTTGGTAACTAGAGGTGCAAAGTGGAGATTTTAACAATTTCTGTTGCTACTGAAACTAGCTTCTAAAACCAGCTACTTTTCAATGAGCTTTTAATGCACTCCTGAAATTTTTCTATGTCAGGGAAAATAAGAATGACTGACCTGACCTAGCTTCTGAGAATGAAATAGCTGAAAACTTCTAATAGTTTTAATAAAGTTTCTAAAAGAATATCTAGATTGGTCTTATGATACTTTAAAAATGAGATTTGGGAAACTCTGTTCAAACTACTTTAGTTGTGAGAATGCTCTTGACATAGTCTTGACCTACTACATTCTTTTAAAATACAATGGTTTGACAGAAAAGTTTATCTCTGCAAAGATCTTTTATACATTTGTATCCACGCTCCTGCAGTGGTGTGAATGGTACATTGAGGGGCAATGCCAGAATCAATTATACAGTACTTCTAACTTTTGGTATTGCTTGCTAACTGTTGCTGAGCAATCACAAATTCAGCTTGGTGTAGCAGCATTTTACACCCAGTTGTCCATATCTGCCCTTTACACCACTGCTACCATTCTACCAAAACCAAGGCCTGGCATTCAAGGAAGGCGATTCTTCACTAAGGAGAATATTCAGTTTTACCTTAATGAACAAGGAGAGAGATTTTACAGGGAGCTTGAAGCTTTCTACAAAATGTGGTATCAAGGAATATATTTGGGAAAGGATTTGATATATACATTGATTAACCCATGTATGTATTACTTTGAAACTTAAAACTCAAGCACGTTTTAGAAAATGCTGGAATGTTTGAAATGGCTCTTTCTTCAGATCCTGTTAAAGCAAATTGAAGATCACCAATAGTCTCTTCTCTCCATTTCCATTTAACAATTAATTGCATGAAAATGACTCTAACTGCCTATGAAAACAATAGATACAAACAGGCACATATGGAAATGTGAGTTCTACACAAGTAGGCTCATATGAAAAAGCAAGTCCTTCACATAGAGAATGAGAAGTAGTTATTTAGATAACTCTTCATCGTGCATTATGGAAAAAAATGGACATTTTACTATTGATTTTCTATCCAAGATAAATGCTAACAAGACTATGAGATGCCAACCAGCAGTCAACACTGGTGCTGGTTGTACTACAGATAGAAGTAAGGAGACAAGATTAAGGGAGTAACTTTAAAGTTCATACAAGCTGACATCTGGGACTGGTGCAGATAATTCCTACTAAGTATAAGATATTTTTATCATTTTATCTTGTTATAACTGTTTCCATTGCTGTAGGTCAAAGTCTTAGTTCAGTTTTTGATAGAGTAAAATGAAGTCACTCACTTTTATTTTTAAAGCCTGTCAACCTAAAGGAGGATTTTAAAGAAAACTGAACCAGATTGTTCTGAGGTGCACAATAAGAAGATGAGAGGCAGCAGTCACAACTGGCAGCCAAGGAAATTCTGGTTGAGCATAATGGAGGAAAAAAATTATAGCAAAAATGGTTACACGCTATAACAGGCTTCACTGGCAAGAGACGGTGGAATCTCCTTCCTTGAAGATCTTACAGACTTGAGTGGCCAAGGCTGCAGGCAACATGAACATACTTGGGAAGCTGTCCTGCTTAAGAGTGGAAGGTTGAACAAGATGTCTCCATAGATAATTTTTAATCTAAATAATCTACTCTCATAAAGATGACTCTGACAAACCACAGTGTAGCTCATTTTCCAAGTGGTGATGATCTTATACACCTTCTTATAAGCTAACAGAAATCTCCAGGAACTCCTTCACTGAGTTGTAAGATGTTTAATTTGAGACAGCAGTTTTCTTTGGTGATAACAGAAGAGTAGGATTTTCAATTGACTGAAAGAGTGACAACATAGATAAAGACTGTGTAAATCACCTACAAATCTTGACTTTCAGGGATGCTAGCTGTTATTACATATATGGATCCAGTGATAATTACAACTCTCTCTTTTCCTATTAAGAATAAGCTGATTTCCTACAAATAAAAAGACATCCTATAGCAAGTTATAGCAAAATCCTTCCAGAACACAGCTTTTCTTTAGTTAAACAAGCTCATAGACATTCACTTTTACACGTTTGCAGGTGTAAAGGCAAAGATGAGCAATATAAGCTACATCCATGTCCTGTTCCATAAGTAAAAATACTTTGGTTTCCAGATTTTTAACTTTTGAAGAACTTTTCACAATACACAAAATAGCAATCTCGACTGTCTGTCAAGATGTGCAATAGCTTAGTTTAAATTTTAATAAAGGATGCATGTTTCTCTCTGCCTCTTTCCCTAGCTAGCAAGACAGAAATTTTTATATGGAACTGCTCGCCTTTCTACCTTTTTGGTAAGTACACTTAACCTCAGCTAGGTTCTAATCATATCTCAGGTACAGATATTTTTCAGGGATATTCACAGTGACCCTTTTATTCTTCTCCTCTGCACAATTATTACTATTTTTGTCTATGCTGCTTACTTTTTTGCCTCTAATAACAAACCAAAGATTTTTTTGTCATGCTGATGAATACTCATATTTATTATTTATTTTGTCACATAAATTTATATCAGTTCTCAAAGTGACAGCAACTTGAGCTTGTGATCTTTATTAATATATTCCTAAGGGATTATTTGATATCTGTCTTCTAAATATCTATCTAGGCCATCTTTCCAGAGAATGGAAAAAAAGTAAGAAAAGGTTAAATAATGCATTTCCTCCATTCAGAATATCTAAATTTCAAAAGGAAATTTAAATTTCTTTAATCATCTGCTTAATATTTCAAAATAAATAGAAAAGTTATTTAGTAGCTCTTATGGCAAAATTGGCACAAGGAAAACAGTATAGATTAGTAGTTACCTAGATAGAAATGTACTTGAGTTATAAAAAAAACTTTTAATGCAGACTGATTCTCTAGAGATTTTCTAAAAGAACATTCTTTTCTGTCCTTATTAGCATCTGAGTTACAAAGGAAAAAAAAGTGTCATCAGGGAATTACACAGTACTTTCAGATGCTTTTTTTTCTCTTTTTCTGGATCAACAAAGCAACCAGTCTTGCTATGTTTTTGTCTCTATTCACCTACCTTATTTCAATGTTGCAAACTCTGTCTAAAACAAGACTTGTGAAACTGGATTTTATACTCAGGATGTGAAGCTTTTGACATTCTAATTTTATTAGTCTTGCATGAGCCCCCAAATTGTCCTCTTCCAATTAACAAGCCAAGAGTCTGCATCAGAAACCTATCTGTCCTACAACAATCAAGTCAGAAACAATTCAGCTCTATGGGAGGGACTGATTAATAGTGATAAAAAGTCAATTTTTAAAAATTTTTCACTTTTTAAGTGGATTTAGCAGGAAAAAGACACCAAAATGACAGAAATGTAACACAAAGGAACAGAAAAAAAAACTATGAAAAGTGGGCTAAAAAATGGAGAAATAAGATAGCAATACACATGGAGTGAGGCACAGGCAATATATTGAAAAATAATTTTAACAAGTGAAGAAATGAAAAGTAACAGAAATGTCACATCTTTTAGTAAAGTACATCGTAAAATGATGCCTCTGCCTCTCTGTTACTATATCCTGATTCTTTCCCTACTTACCACACAAATTCCTTCTGTGAAGATTTTTAAACTATCCATCTTGAAATATATTACCTCCTAAATATACATAGAGAATAATTACAAATATTTAATTTTAATATATTACGGCTGTCAATGTTTTCAAATTTTGCTTCTGTGATTGATTTTGTCACACATTTTCCTTTTTCCCACCCATGAGAACTCTCTGAATCAAGTCATGAAGACTTATTTGGAGTGCTTGGACTTTCCAAGTCTGAATGACTGAAATATTTTGTTGGAAAGAGCACGTATTTAATAATATATACATAGATGATTAAATAGTATGCAATTCAACCCTGAGAATACATTATTTCCCACAGTGGTTACACTTTTCATTTGGATACTATAAATATAAGAAAATCATTCCCGAAGAAAACTTTCTTTACTTGTTTGTTTTATTTACACACTGAATTCCATAAATCACATTCTTCTTGCTCATTATTTTATATCCAAATCAAATGACTAGTGAAATAGGATGAACTGCCAACAAATTAGAGAAAATCCTTTTCTTGTGTTTAAAAGGCATGGCAGATGCAAAATAAGAAAGAAGCAATGGTCAAGTTGATGCTAGTAAAAATCATTGCCTATGACTAGTGTTCTACAGTTAGAGGATCTACCTTTTATCTGAACAATCATTATGAGATCCTTAAGAAGCTATCTGTGCTGTTGAATGTCCAACCCACCCCAGTGGCTTTCTGTAGTCCTAAGTATTGCCCAAGGCAGTGGAGGCTAGAATTATATGAAAAAATGTGATACAGGAGCAGAACAAATGGCATGAAATGTTTTCCACAAAACTGGCTAGAGAATTAATTATTGTCACAAGTAGATACAGAACTTGAGGTTTCACAATTTTCCAATTCACATATTCCACTTATAAAAAGCAACTCTAAAGCACAAGTTTTTTTTCTTCTATCTGAGATGATTACATAAAGCAAATGAATTATTTCTATTTTTGTTAAAAAAGAAATAGTGATGAATGTCTGTGTGCAAAATATAGAACAATTATGAATAATAAATAATAAAGGCAAACTATAGAAAGAAGAAAAAATCAGCAAGGTACTGTTGTTGTCTATAATTGCTATAGAATTGCCTTTCGGCTTACAATTTTCTATTAATATATTGAATTAGGAATAGTCATATAGAGTACAAAAGTCTGATCTTGAAACACGTAATATTCTTCTGAATTTATCTTCAATATTTTAGAATTACAAAGACAGTGCTAGTTGACTATCAGCTATTTCATGTTTATTTCAAATTCTTTGACTTCCTATATATCGGTAATTATATTCTGTAAACCTTAACATGTGAACATACTTGGCATTTATTTTAAAAGCTAATGTTTTTGTATCATTCAAGGTAAAGCAAAGCAAATACAGCCATGAAGCCCATGTTTAATCCTTTTTTTTCTTTTTTATCTGAGTTTTTACAACAGAAACCCATGTGACTTGAAAATAACAGTTTGAGGAAGTGACAGTTTGGAGGAGTCTTGAAAGTTTTTTTCAATTTATAGCTTCTATTATATAAATTCAATGCATTTGTTAACAATAGCAATGAAATTAAAATACCACTTGTAGCAACATGGAGAAAAATAACAAGCAAAATGTTACGCCTTCCATTAAGGAAAACAAAAAATCATTTCAGCTGTAACATCAAAACATGCAGGTAGGAAATAAATTTAGGAGAGTACAAAACTATAAGCTACAGTATAGGTAACTGGACAGGCTGAGGAAGACTTGGTTGTTTGTGTGTGATGACCTGATTTTTCAGTGGTTCCCTGGAAGTACCACCTTGACAGAATTACTCATATTGCCTAGGAAAAGCATAATGACGAAGAATCCCGTCTTAAAAAAATCCATATCTAGAGCCACATAGTATTTTACAACTCAAATCTAGACTGACATCTGAACAATATTTGAAACTCCCTCATTTTTACACATTAATGCTACTTCTATATCCTGGAAAAGCTGTTTCCTTTCTGATACAGTGCCATGCTAAGCCCTCATCTCTAAGTTTATCTACTTTTACTTGCTATTGGTCATGAAACACAAACTAGGGTCTTCAGTTCTATCAGAACTCTTTTACTCTACAATGACTTATTTTGAGACCGTTTTCTGAAAATCCTTCTTCTTACCTTAAAATCCCAAGTATTATCCGAGCCTATTTTCCTGTCCTTTCTTCTTTCAGGAAAAAATTGTTGGGGCACCTAGATACCCAGCATCTAGATTTAGACCTAGCATCTATTATCTAGATCTAGCAAGGCATCTAGATACCACAAGCCCTCAGCAGTCATATATGCTTATGTGCATAGACATATTAAATTTATGGCATACTAAATGTATGTTCTACTATGGCTTTTGTAACCACAAACAACATGTTTGCATACTTGTAGCTTGTCAGTACTACCGACATAGAGCATCAGTACTTACAACCTGCAGCATTTCATGCTTCTCAGTGTGGAAAGTATACGCAAGGTGATGATTTTTGGTTTATATACACTTCAGCAAACCAACCAAAATGTGACGTGCCTTTTAATTCTCCAAATAGTCTTCCACTGGTTGCTCATTGATGCAGTCTTTCTGCACATTTTTAAAAGCAAGTCATGTTCCACTGAATTACACATACAGTGGTGCATAGCTCAGGGATACCATACGATTAAAAAAAAAAAACCAAAAGCAAAAAAAAAACCTTTGTAACTGAATTTTAGGGGAAAAAAAAAGAAAAAAAGCACCATACACATGCTGGCACCCTATCTGTGCACAAAAGAAAATGATTAAAATGAAGTAAGTATCTGTCAAGTGTTCTCTCAGCCACTGTATGCCTTTGAACAGATAATTGTCAATACTTCAAAAAACAATGAAGAAAAGACCTTGTTGTAATCTTTTAAATGCTTTCAGTTGGATATGCTATATTTTATTGCCTATTTCTTCTTTTTTTAATTAATAATATAAAAATGTTTGGTGGAAGAAATTTGTAGTCTCAATATTTATAAATTTTTAATTTCTTGTCAAAAAAGAGACATCTTGTACGTAAAAAAAAAAAAAAAAAAAGGAATAAGTCCTTGGCTACAAGAATGTACAACAGAAATATTGACTATTTTCTACTACCAAATAACAACTCTTGCACTCCAATATCATATTCTGATCTCTGTAGAAGACATGAAAATACACAGCCAAAAACACCGAGATCTAGAAGCACTTACATTTGCACTGTGATCACTTCCACTAACACAGACGACATCTTGTTTTTGAATTGTTAGTACCTCTTTTGTAAGCTTCAGTCGGATGTCATAGGCATTTTCAGATACTTCATCATACAACAATGCAATACCAGTTTTAGTCTGTGAAAACAAGGCACAGAAACAAAGATTTTATTTATGAGAAGAATTCATAATGATAAAAAATAGCATCTACCTCATCCAGTACAAAAAATATTATATAAACTTTTTTTTATAAAAAGTGGGAAAGAGCCCTGCAAATGAGTTTCAAATGAGCTACACATAAGATTCTTATATAATGCAAAAAGATAGCAAAATAGTCTTTGAAGTAGGTAGGAAATATTCCCCAGTATATTGTTGAACAAAGGATTTTTTTTTTCTTTTTATTAACTATTCCTTTTATTACAAAAATCTGTGTCCTTCATAAGTATCACCTCTAAGATACAGAATTCCATTACAGTACAAAACTGTTTTCAAACAGTAAATAATACAAATACACACATTGCACACATATAGGTGTTACAGGTTTCAACAAGTCAAAGGGACATATATTTCAGAAGTTACATCACCATCAGAATTGAAAATTGTAAAGTCTACTGGAAGTCAATCATTTTTGTAATAAAATGTTAATATCTAAAGATGTTAAGCCTGTAGCCAGAAGAATTATCCTCAAAGTTCTCTATACGACTAAAGAAAATCTGTTCTGACTTTGGTTTACTTACATATGCAGATTTCGTACTAAACTGGAACTCAGAATGCTATACATATTTGATAAAATAAGCAGGTGAGTAAAATTCCAGAACTTTACCATCACTGAACAGAATAGAAAGATTTAAACACCTGTTTTGAAAACAGATGATCATATTTGAGAGTAATATTTGCTTATTAATTTATAATTTTAGTATTATCAGACCATGTAAGGTTTAGCTATAGTGTTTTTTAAAATAATACTTTTGAACTAAGTCATTCATCTATTTATTTCGTGTTTACTCTGATAATTAGCAGATTGTGTGATGGAATTAAAGAAGAAATACACCCTTTGTCCTGAATGAATGTTCCTCAACTGATGTAAAAGTAAAATAAAAAAGGCAAAAAATACATAACAGTATTTTCATTATTATAAAGAGTAAGCAGAGAGCTCTTTGGTGATTGTTTGTGAAATCTTTCATTCTTTTAACCTTCAATCAGTTCAACTTAAATTTAGATGTCATGTAGCTCTCTGCAGAAAGAAAATGCCAAAGCATCCCTTATAGACCAGAGAAATGGAAAACAGCATAGAAAGCAATCCTTTTGCCCTTTGAGTTGTTAAGCTGAAGTGCTCATCGGGTTGTTCTCGGTGTCCCATGGAGGACACTGCTCCTATTTTAGATAGTTTAGGATATCCAAGACAATCTCTGCATATATTTGATTCTGTAAGAAACCAACATCCAAGGCCTCTTCTACATAGAGGCTTTGTCAGATCTCCATGATTATAATGAGATACCGACATCTGTCATGAGTATACACATGTACCTGTCAATATTTTATGTTTGAAATTAATATCACTACAAAGATGTAAAAGGTAAAAGCTCTCATCTAGACAGCTATTTGGATTCTGTAAAGTCGGTGGTGAAAAATAAACATTTCTGGAGCACAATTCGTCTGATCTATTCCACACATCTATCAAGAACGAAAGAAATTGCATCACAGCTCTCTACTTCAACTAAGAATCATACAGAATCACAGAATGGTTAAGGTTGGAAGGGACCTCTCGTGATCATCTAGTCCAACCTTCCTGCTTCAGCAGG
>JAUBOD010000729.1:3284899-3310514 GCA_032353885.1 Nothura maculosa
AGGTGCGGCCTCACCAGAGCTGAGTAGAGGGGCAGAATCACCTGCCTCGACCTGCTGGCAACGCTCCTCCTGATGCAGGCCAGGAGCCCATTGGCCTTCTGGGCCATGAGGGCACACTGGTGACTCATGGTTAACTTGGTGTCAACCAGGACTCCCAGGTCCCTCTCTGTGGAGCTGCTCCAGTACTGATGCCTGGGCTTGCTCTTCCCCAGATGCAGGACCCAGCACTTGAACGGAATAGCAGGAAACCTTTCCACCTAGGGATTTTTCCAAAATTTTTGTCTTCACAATCACAAATTATTGACAGCCTGGGTTTCACGTAGGCAGATAACAACAGTTAAAGACCAGAGAGAGAATATTCTGTATGCAATTATTTCTGTATTACCCAGGAATAGACAAGAGAGACAGAAATACAGAAAATACAACTTAGTGTCAAACTAAGGGTAGATTCTAATATTTCAGTATAGCCTTCATTTTAGTGTTGATTTTGAGTGACATACAGAACATCTGAATCATATTCCAAGACGCAATTCCTCCATGTATGAAGGCATATCTATATTTGTTCCCACTGTCTGCCAATACCTCTGTAAATACTTCTACACGACACTCAGGTAGTCAACAAGACAACTACTACTGACAACCTAAAAATGAGTTGTTCACACACTGCAACCCTTAGTGGCAAAGCAGAAATGACAAGATAGACTCTGAATATAGATTCAGAACCTGAAATGAACAATTGCAGAATGAGAAGAAGAAATCCACCTCAAATCACCTGCACGAGATATCATTCAAGAGGTATTTCGTTCTCTGGTTCTGCCTTTGTATGACCACTTCTCCACTTCTCGACAGAGTATCAGTGTAGTTACAGTCTCACATGAAATGCTTCATTCGTCTGATAAAATTTTATAGGTTTTCATGAGGTATAGATCCAAAATTCAGCTCTTATGTGCAGAAGGATAGTGAAGAATCAGTATATTTCTTGTCTAGACATCTGAATTTTTCACAGCAATGAAATACTGTGAAATGGATTTTTATGGACTTCTTTCAGTAGTGTAAATTTTAACATAATAGTGGCTTGGTGGAGTGGGTCAGACTCCCAGGGGTAGACAGGGATAAAGATTGAGACTGTGTAGTCAATTTTACTTTTAATCATTTTATCCTAGTATTTTTAAAAAAAATATAAGTTAAGGAAAAATTTCCCAACAGTGAAGATGACAGAGCACTGGAACAAGTTGCCAAGAGAGGTTGTGGAGGCTCCTTCTCTGGAGATCTTCAAAATCTTCAAAACCCACTTGGACACAATCCTCTGCCACATGCTCTGGGTGACCCTGCGTTTGCAGGGCAGTTGAACTAGATGATCTCCAAAGGTCCTTTCCAATCTTAATGATTCTATGATTCATCACAGATGGGCAAACTTGTCAAATTCTAATCATACTGATTAATTTGGACTCATTGATAATCTGCAGATGCAAAATGATGCAAATGCAGAGCTGTCCCTATCCTGAAAAATGAAACAGATTAAATGTACTGAGAGAGGGTGGAAAAACAGGGCCATCATGTATGCCTTATTTTTACATAAAAATTAAATGGGAGAGAAGTGACTTGACAGTTACGCAAGCATTTGTCAAGACTGGATTCCATGAAGTTAGTGCATACCCAGGATGTTATATGAATGTTGTAATAATAATAATGTTATATATATTAATGTTATATATATTAATAATATATAATGTTATATAATGTCATATAATGTCACATGAAAAAGAAACCAAAGTCTTTTAAAAAAACATAATTCAAAAAGTCAGAAGATACTTATAACTTAAAAAAAAATTGAACTGTTAACATTTCAGCAATATTTTGCTAAATATTCCTATGCTTCAGGATTGGTATATTTTGCATTTTGTAGATTGCTTATTCAAAACAAGCAATAATTTAAAATAATAATTAATTTTGTTAAACAACGCATTTATTTTTTTCAGTATGACTTCCACCTTTCCTTATTTTCTTCCTTTTCCTTCAATACACGTTTTGCTTCTATAACTGCATCTAGTAAATAAGGTATTACTTGAAATTATTTTCTACAATTTTTTTTCCTTTCTGACCAGCAATGTAATGAACAAAAAATTTTGTGGGCAAGTTTTCAAAGTGAATTCATCTACGATAGTTCCCATCAGAGATTGTCAATTATAATATATGTCAAATTTTGACAAGGTTGGCAACTGTCATTTTCAATAAGAAGCATTTAAAATGCATGCAAAAACTGTTGAAAATGCCAGCTATATTTTTAGAAACTGAAACTGAAATAAAGTGTGGTACTGTGACCAAATGTCTATTCAGGTGTGAAGAAAATACTTCCTAATTTTTCTGCACATACACTATTATTTGCAAGACAGACAGAAAATAAAATATACCTGTGCCATATTATTTTTGCATTGTTAAGCTCTATTAGCAAATGATTCATTTCCTTTAAATGCAAATGAATATCTTCTCTTTAGAAGAAAGAAAAATAAGAACATGGATTTGTCACAAAATTTAAGCATTATTATAATTTATATATGTACACTTTTTATAAAGATGATATGGAAAAATATATCTGCATAATACTAGGTTTTTACAGAAAAAAGTCCTCTCAGTTCACATCAGTTTTATGAATTTCATGAATGTTAATCCTAATAGACTATATTCCCTATTCATTAGAGTGAATCTCATTCGAGATGAACACACCAAACAAGAGATGACACACCAAACGAAACAAACAAAAATCAAGGGACAAATACTGGAACTGCAAAACAGATGACACTTTCAAAGGTCTGTATTAAGAGTATAAAGTCCCATCTGTACCTGAAGTTCTTTTGAAATAGCTGTTCATGACGGGCCTCATTTATATACAGCCTATCTGCTCCTTCTATACAGTAACATCTTTTTTGTCTTTTATCAGGTATTGCATGCTATCCAAATTTCCCAATGGGGAAAATCAACCATGTAAAACAAAAAGAAATTTCAGAGAGTAACATGAAAATCATGAAAATCATGAAAATATTAAAAAGTAATTCAGCAAATGAGAATTAAAAAGTAGAATTTACAATATAGAAAATGGCCACAGCTTTGAAATAGCAGCATCACTGCTAAGTTAGCACATCACACAGTTGTATACACAGTAGTCTATTACAAGGAAATTTCTGTCATACTCTAGTCCTTATTAATTTCTCTGTATAAAGAGATTATTAGGCCCAGATTTGCATTTCCATCTTGGGGTGTTTAACTTACTGAACCTAAACTGAGATTTAGGTAGAAGTTGGATGGCAAATAGCTAACAATTTCATTTGTGCAATTATGGGCACTGCAAAGTTTTGAAAAAATCTAAAGACTTGTCAAAGAATATGAAATATAAAGGATAATATTTCTACATCCAAATATTATCAGTAGAGAACTCTTGAACTGTGAAACAGGAAGGCTTCTTCTTAAAGGACGGAGTTATCTGAGGTAATTAAGACATACTTTTTTATTGTAGAGGTATGTGTTGGATATCCCAAAGAACTCAGTAGATTGTTTCCTGAAGAAAATGTGGCTTTTAATAATAATGCATACAGTTAGCACTTTCTACAAAATTGCACATTCATAGGAAAAAGAAAAATCTGACAGAAAATTTCCATTTAGAACAGAGGAAAGAGCTTTTTTGACAGGCTGACAAGGTTTTTCTGTAATGTCTGACTAATTTACACAGCACAAAATGGCACTAAGCAGTGATTCAAGTTGTGTTGCCAAGATCTGCAAGGATTTTTTTCAATACAAGCATTTCTTTTACACCAAAAACTTTCTGTAATTGTTTTTTCCTTAAAAAAACACCATTTAAAGAAGAAGCACTATTTTTCTTTGCACTTAATTTTGTTGGGGTGGATTAGGTTGGCACATGAGGCCAGCAGTGGCTACCAAGGTGATCGTGGGAAGAGAGGCTGGAGGAATTAGACTTGTGCATCCCAGAGGACAGAGGGTTTGGGAAATCTCTCCAGTGCCTTTGGAGACGAAACTGAGAAAACAGAGCCAGGCTCTTTGCAGTGACCTGGAGGATGAGAAACAGCAGGCGGAAATTGGAGTAAGACAGGACATAAGAGAAAACTCTTTGTGTATGAGGACAGCCAAGCTGTGGAATAAGTTGTTTAGAGAGCTTGTGTAGTGCCCATGCTTGGAGATTTTCAAGAACCAGCGGGTAAAGTCTCAAGTAGCCTGATCTCATAGCTGACCTTGCTCTGAGGAGACTAGATATCTTCTGAGATCTCTTCCAATCTGAAGTATAATGCACTATTCTAGATTTGTGGGTGAAAATATACCAACTCCCTTATTTTCTAAAAGTCTGCTTAATATAGAAGGATTCTATAGTTGGACTTGATGATCTTGAAGGTCTTTTCCAACCATAATGATTCTATGACTCTACAAAATTTATTATTTTATAGTATTCTGTTTTTGATGTATTATCATTATATCTATGCATCTCTAATCTATCACTAATTTGATATCTTTGATAGAACTTTGATATTTTTCTATAAAATAATCAAGCATTCCTTCAGCACAGTGAGCTCAGAGTTATTCCTAAAGCTTCATGCAGAGGTATCTGCAGCTTTTCTGTGAGTGAGCATTAAGGATGACAGCAGATGTGCGGCTGCAAAATGTTCTAGTTAGCCACAGTCCTGATTTTATGCTCTTACAGGAGGCTCAGGGAGTGTAACAGCACTTGCCTCACATCACTCATATGATGTGAGGATGTGGTGAACATGCAGAATTCCCAGAGCTGCAAGCATTGGTAAAACAAAGCACTGCTTCATTGTCCTCGACCACTCTGTGCATGAGCAGCCCTTAATCCCACTGGGATTGTTACTGATAAACCTCCATTTCCTCTTGCCTCTAAAGAGTGAGGTCATGTTTTCTATTTTCTCTTTTAACTTAAGTCACAATGACAGGTGACAGCCACACACAGCTACCTAACAAATGAATCTGCAAAAAACTGTTTTCCTTCATACTACAGCACTATGAAGAAACGTTTCATGTAGCAGAGCAAAAATTGGTCTAAGTCATTTTTCAAAGCCTTTAAAAATACCAAATTAGTATACAGATTTTGCATTTTTCCCCTTTTGAAAGTAATATTTCACTAAGCTCTGGCATGCTTTTTTCTTGTAGGAAGTCAACACAAGGCTCTATTCAGCTGTAACTGCCTAACTACAACCCACTTTACTGAAATCCAAAGTATCAAGGGATGTGTTAATTCTAATATAGCAACATTATCAACTCACCCCAGCTACTACAACAGCTTTCGGTTTCTGAAGAGCCATTATATCCTCATTTTTTATCCAAGCCCAATATCTAATTATAGAGAGCTATTACCTCCCACCTCCAATCTTCTGCTGAGCAAAAAAAGCTACATAGTACTTAGCAGTCCCTCATGAGACAGCCTCTTCTTTACATTAATGATTCCAGTTGCTCATCTTGTACCTACTCTGTTATAAATTCTTCTTTCCAAAATATATGTTTAAAATAGCGTAGTACTCCTGGTATGTGACTGTACATGGTGTTCATGCTCTTCAATTCCTTCTGCACATAGCTCTTCTGATACTGTCAAAAGTCATTTTTGCCTTTTTCTGGACAAATTCTACTACTGTCTCTCAATTTTCTGAAACTGTTAAATCTGTCTTCCCCTCTGCCTTTGCAATTTTTGAGTTTCAATCTTATAGAAATGTATGTGTGTATATATAAAAATCATGAATGACTTTGAAGTATTAAATTTCATCTTATTACACTCCATGACTCATTATGATTGCTTATGATATTTTTATCCTTCCAGGTATAGATTTAATATTACTTAACTGTCAGTCATCTGTAACTTGATTTCATTGGCAGATTCCAAAGTTCTCCTCCCTAAATCATTCAGTGAATGCAGTAGTTTCAAGACCAAGATTAAAAATACATTGAATTAGCAGAGTACCTTTAGGCCCATTCGTATCTTCTGCACAGCTAGTACCCTAGGATTCTTATATTTTTTTTAGATTGTAAATCTAATTTCAAACTTTTCCACCTTTTATTTTTCATATGGCATATTACCAAAAGTACTCTTTGAGAGCCAGCACACAAACTCCATAGGTCCATCAATATAAGGGCTATTTTATAACAAGATCAATTATATAGGTTTTTTATGCTTATATTAATTTCTATATCTAAACAAAACATAAAGAGTCGAACTGATCTCCCATCTGTGCAGATAACAGACACGGTGCCTAAAGCCTAAAATTTGTGCAATACCATTTTCACTATAAATATGTGTGTATGTGTGTGTAAAGATACCTATAAAAATATAAATTTTAATTAGATTTAACATTTGATAGAAAGTAATTTTACTTTTTTTTTTTTAATAACTATTTTTTCCTGTGTAGTTCAGAAAAATACTGACAGGATAAAAATGCAAGATTGAAGTCTGAAAATTAACTTTATAGCAAACAGAAAAGACCTTAGCTGGAAAATGGCTTTAACTTGCTACATTTAACAAACAAAACCGAAATGAGTGGTTTTAACAAAAATACTTATTCAGAGTAAATGTGCTGAAGCAAAACAAAATCCAATCCCATCAAAATTTTGTATTTTCCTTTAAACATTCTTTTTTAACTCATCTTAGCCCCTTTTACATTGTTTTTCATTCCTACCTACATCTTTGAACTGACTTTGAATTTCTAAGTTTGATATTCTCAGTTCTAAATTAATCATCTACCTCTAATTAACCGTTGCAGCTTTGGCTCTTGCCCTCACAATTTGAACAACCACTGAAACAAAAGCCAACCAAATTCCTTAGAGAATCTTTTTGGATTCCACCAACTTACGGGCATGACTGCACATCAGCCTGCTCTGGCTGTATGCACTATGTCAGGCAGAGAGTGCATTGAAAAACAAATTTAGAATAGAATAACCCAAATCATATGTTTACAGAGAGGAAAGGATATAACACTGCTAAAGTGTTAATAAGGGATACCTCAGTCAGACTGCAAGAATCCAGCTACTTAAAAGTTCCTTGTCAATAATGTTCTCAAAAAAGATGTCAAAAACACATGCTATAGAAATGTCTGTGATAGATTATGAAAGAGTTGATGTCATTTCTATATATCTATATATCTAAGTATACATATATATATACACACACTATATATATATGTATATACAAAGCCAAAACAATTTTGTAGTGACAATCTGTCACTTCTTTACAGTGTGCTACAGTGTGCTACAGTGTGCTACAGTGTGCTATTCTTGGTCCATTGACACAAGCTACAGTGATATACAAAGCAATCTTTATTTACCTATTATCTAAAAATACTCCCTAAAAATTGCAAGCCACAAAATAATTATATAGCAAACTCTGTAAAAGACTAATTTTATTAAAAAAGGGAAGATAGCAGAAACCTGTTCAGAAACTGTAAATTTTAGAGTACCAATGCTTTTTTTCTTTGTTTTTCTCTTACTCCATTTGACATGAGATTCAGTAAGTATTTGTGGCAATTTTACAGTAAGTGAAGAATGCATTTTCTTACTGTTTACTTAAGAACTGAATCTCTGAGTTAGATCTACTCTTTTTTTCCTATTCTACTCTGTACACAGAGAATGCTTCTTCATATGCAATGACATGTCATTGCCAATGTTTTGTCAGCCACGGATCTTCAAAACCTTGAGCAATGAAATCAATGGTCTGGAACATATTGGAGGTAATTCAGTAGAGACTAGTGCAGAAAAAAAATATTAGATCAACTGTACAAAAATTAAATGGGAATAGGGACCACGCAACACATCTGCAGAAAAAGATGTGGAATAGGATTTGCTTCATGGCATAGCATATTCTGCTGGTATTGCTGCTATTTGAAGTTATCATCGTCAGGTCGAAAGTCAAATTATCAGGATTTTGCTACCCAGTTGCTAGTATTTCATTTTGTTTGTCCAAGCTAAGACAAATATTTTAAAGGTTACCTACTCTGAGTATATTCTTAGTTCTACGTTTTTGGAAAGCTTTGTTCCAACAACAACAAAATGGAACAATAAAAATTAAAATTCATGGACTTAAGGATGTGGCTGCTGCTCTCCCATTTGCAGGTTCAACCAGCAAATAAAACTCATAAATGTCAGGGATTTTCATTGCCAGAGGTACTTTCATCTTCAAATGAAATGAGAATTTCTCACAATATTGAGAATTTCTCACAATAGTCTCAAAATATTTCAATAGATTACTTTCCTATGTTGTTAGTGATCAACCCTTTAGATGAATTCTATCTTGACACATTTCATCTTTAAATCTGCAAAGACTTAAAAATGAAGTTTGCTTGTTTGTTTGTTCTTTTGAAGGAGAGGAACAAAAGATGATTGTGGTCTTTCCCTATTTTTAAAGCTTAATTACTTAGTATCAGTAATGTTTCTAATTTCATCTCTGAATAGTATTGCCTAAGCATATAGTAGATTCAAACCAACAAAATTATGAATTTTATATCACACATGGAAATAGTTATTCAGCATAATGAAAGACAGGAAGCAATCCTTGTGATTACATACTATCAGACCGAAAACATTTTCTCACTAGATTTTTTTAGATTTTTCTGCATTTGAAGCACAAATAATTTATCTTAAAAGCACATACACTCTACCCTAAGAAGCTTTCAGTCTAAATATACTTACACAACAATGTAAGTAAAGAAACATCATATTATATAAACTGATTTAGCATCAAACTCTTGTCCAGCAACTATACATATAAATTTGTTCTACATATAAACATTTGTGAGATATAATTCAGTATAAAACTATATCAAAATACAATTACCTCTGAATATAAAAATCATGCTTAAGAAAAAAGTACTTTTATGATCCAAAATTCAGTAAAGAATCAAAGCCTACATACTCTTAAAATATCATATGAATAGACCCATATGCAAATATATATTGAAGGATGAATAATCCATCATTTAGTTCTTCACTGCTAGCTGAAATCTAAGTAACCAGTAAGAAATTGAAATGTGTGACTACAATCAACATACTTTGTGAATCTGCTTGTGACCTTTGCTTTTTAATTTGCAATATTTGGAATACAAAATAACTGGAATCACTCTATTTCTAAATACCCTTATGTATTTCCACTTCCCCACTCAACATTTCAACTCCATCTTAAATAGTCTCTTCTGTAAGTTATCAAACTCAATTTTAACTCATACTATCATAAAAAATCTATGACATAAGTTTTGTATATTATTACAAGAATGTGCAACTGCCAGCATTTCACAACTAAACATTTCCATTACACACCAGCCATTATGCTACCAGGCAGAACTTGGATGGTAAATCAATATATGATATTGATATCAATATATGATAACAGCACACAAATAGCAAAAGAACTTGAATAGCTAGCAGTTAGGCAATATCATCTACACCCTTATACTCATGAATGGCAATCAAACTTCTGATAAAGGAAGCTAGTATTTCATACTAAGCAGTCATTGCTTGTGCTTCTTTCTGAAGCAACATAAATGACAATTTGGTAGTAATAAAAGAAACCATATTTATTACAGGAACATTTATTACATTTATGTAATAAATTATTACATAAATTTATGAGGTGTTTTCTTTTCCAGTCACAGTGTTCCTCTAGCAGCACACAACTCCCCTTCCGGTGACATCTGCCCACTCAACTAAAGTCCTGTACTCTAACAACCTTTCAGCAAAGTGGAATCTATTCTTGAAAATAAATGAAATGATTACATCCATACCACAATAGTCTGTTTCTTGCTAGCACACACTAAAAATGATAGGAGCATATATTTACACTCATCTGCTAAATGTTTTCTTTTCTAAAAAAGAAAACCATTGGCCTGTGCTCACAAAACTCACAAGTTCAGCAAGCTTGGAATTAACTTGTGTATCATCTTTCATTTTTCATTTCTTTTCTTCTACTTTTTAACACTATAGTGTCTCATGGAGATCAATATACAAGTTTCCACCTAGACTTGGTGTTTGATAACAATATTTTGAAGGAGCAAAACAAAATGAATCAGATATAAGCTTAGAAGGTAAACAAAATACAGTTTAGTTCTATACTGCAACTTGCTGAGTTATCGACATACGCAATGAAAAAGCAAAAGGCAAAAGGAAAAGAAAAACTGCTAAAATTGTTTCACTGCAACAGTGTTTTCTAGTTCTATCCAGTACAGTACTCATTTTCAGTTCTGTCCAGTACTTTCCAGTATTGCATGGTAATTCCATAATCTTTGGGCCACAATCTTTAAAAATGGAGAATTAAGCAAAGGACGGAATAATACAACCATTTTGATATGCAGGGGTTTTATCTCTGTTTAGAGAAACAAAATGTTGGTTTCTGAATCATATCATAGAACTTTATGCAACCCTTTAATTTACTGAAGGAATAATTCTTGAGAATACTCTTCTCCAGAGTGGTGCAGATACCATCCTCAGTGGAGGAAAGCAAGGAATTAATTTCAGACATTTCTAGACCAAGTTATACATAATATATAATATTTATTGTATATTATGTCACATATAAATGGCTGTGTTATTAGGAAAAAGGTATGAGTTTTTCAATTATATATTTTTTGAGTCAGAATAATGTAATCTAAATACTATGTCAATAAATCTCTTTAGAATATCTGACTCCTGTAAGTGTCTTTATCTATAACTATTCCAAGACATATAAACCTATTATGAACCCACTCTACCTTAAAAAATTAGAAAACTATAGTAAAGTCAAAGAAATGAAAAAGTAAACACCATTTGGTTTCCAAAGAAGAAAGATTTTGTTCAACATTTAGCAAGGCCTTTGAATACCATGACTAACATTTCTTAACTAATTATTCTCCATATTAAGAAATATTTTTTAAATAAAAAAGTATACAAAATAATCCCATTAAATGTAATCTGGGTCAGTTTCTCTACTGGTAACTAGAAAGAATAAAGCTCTTCATTCTATGAAAAATATTTCACATTTCGATTTTGCTTGGGGAAATCATACAAAATTTATATGAAATTCTAAGAACAATATAAAGTTGTTTCTGATTGATTTTCTTTTATTCTTATTCTGTTTTTCGGAGGGGAGATAACGGGACTGAGAGTATGAAACCACTGAGAATGCTAAAATGCTAAAAAAAAGGTATAAAGAGAAAACAATAGATTAATGGAGTATGGAGTAAAAATGTAATTTGATGGATCAAAAATTTGTTTTTATACCTACTAGACTTGAATGGACAGCAGACAAATTTATATCATTTCATTCTGCCATAAAATCTTACTCTTTGGGGGCTGAAATGTATCTTTTATTCCTGCCAGTTATTGCCAATCACAATGCTGCAACACTCCAGTGACACCAAAGTCAATACCCCTTAGGAAATTTTAGATGTCATATTTGAAAATGAGAGCCTAACTGACAAGAAAATAAAACATAAAGCCGCTTACAGACTAAATTTACTATGAAAGACTTAGGCATTTTTAACTGTATCATCCCATGTATTATCATTTTTCATCTAACACACACACACACACACACACAAAAAGTGCTATCCGCCTCAGAGAAGAGTAGATTACACAAAGTTCTTCTAAACACCTTCAGTTCTCTTTGTACTGCAGTAATCTTTCTTGAATTTTGGGAAGCATTTGAAGAACTCCAGGAGTATCCAATGCTAACAAACAGACTGCCCTCTTTTCTGAGTGGCAAAGTGCTCAGACATAGATCAGACTCAGGCTAGTGCAATTTAAAAGGATGTGGTAAACAGACTACTTCAGTGAAAGCAGGCATGACAAAAAGACGGTGCAGAATAATATCAGAAGAGGTTTTTGTCTTTGATTAAAAAAAAGACAGAAAGAAAAACTAGACATAATAAAATATTTGAGCTCTTCTTAGGTCAGAATTTGTGCTCTACTTGAGCAGAGCACGAAGAAGTGGCAGAGAGTGTAAGTGCAGGTAGAGTGCTAAGGAGCAGGAAAGAGACCATCACCACACATTCTTATCATTTGATGATACTGAGCAATATTGCATGAAATGTCCACAATCATGTGGTAAATGCATGGCAACTGAAAAAAATGTCACAAATTACCTCCTCTGCCTCCAAGAAAACAGGCCAAATGGGACCTTTTTTTTTTTTTTTTTCTACTGGAGATATTCCTTTCCCATGTCAAAAAGTCAAAGCTATCATCAATGCAAAGGAAAAGTTCTTTAATTTTCTCTAAATCTACTGTTTTCAAAATGTTATCATGATTGCCATTTGCACATTGATACAATAGTTTTTATGGAAAAACAGAAACTTCTGAGAAACTATGACAAAAAGTTGTCCAGTGAAACCAAAGAATGAAAATCATCTCAGAAAATTTCTCAGGAAAAAATTCGTATAGCATGAGAGTCATACCTAGCTTAGAGATAGCAAGAGACTTATTTTACCATTTTGAATTCTCTTTTTGACATTTTATTTCACAGTAATTCAAATGTTTCAAATATAAACCCTCATTTTTTTCCTTTGTGAAGTCAATATTCACTGATACTAATATATTATGATAGTATCACTTTATCATATAATTATATTACTGATAATTGTTAATTTACAAATTAACATTTTGATTAACAAACTTCCTTGCTGATTCTTGCTGTTGACAAGATACAGAAAATAACCATGACATAAAAAGACAGGTTGCATAATTTGATCACAAGAAATTTCTGCATCATTTCTGTCTGATAAAATGTCTGATATTAAAGAACATCTATATGTGAATACATGAAATTTCCTTTCTGTATATGTATATACTCACACACAGCACATACATGCAAAAAAACAGTGCATCCACATCTTCAGTCATGTATGCATATATGTAATTCTATTAGGCACAGTGGAGCTAGAGAAGATATAGAACTAAAACAGCCTACGTAACAGAGCAGCTGTTTTTCAAAGAATATTAAAGATTTTGGAACTCCAAAAATCTGGAAGCCTTGAAAGAATCAAAGCAAGGTTTACAAGATCCTAAAGACAATGGATAAAGTAAGTACAAAACTCCTTCCACTCAAAGGATTTTCACAGAGGTCATTCAACAAACTTTGTACAGATAGGGACAAAACAGGCACAAGTAAGAAACACTCTGGTTGTATATGCATTCCCATTAGGTATGGAATAGTTAGGCCACAGGGGGATCTACATCCTAATCTCCGGTTATTCACCAGACTATCCTACTTGATTACTTTTTAGTCTCAGGAATGTGTTCTCTCTGGGGCTTTATCTTAGAACATTACTGAAACAAGAGACATAAGAGAAATCTGCTGCTTGTCCAAATCTCTACAAAGACGAAAGCTTGAGAGAGCTTACATAGTCATTACATCCTGAATTGCTTCAAAAATCTAATTTTATGACATTCAAAGGCCTCCTGACAGTGGAAAATAGCAAAGGTGCCAGATTCTTTGCTGTGAGATTAAAAAAATTCAAAGCTAATGGGATCAATATAACACATAAAAGATAAAGAAAGCAAAATATTTGGAAGAAATGAAAAAATTCTTCCTGTGCTCCAAAGTATTCAGTAAGGAAAAAGAGCTCCATTAAAAACATGAAACTTCATATCTACAATTATTCTGGAAAAAGCCAAGTAAAAATCTGAGAGCTGAATAACCTAAAAATAGTCCACAGATGTCTTTGAAAATAAGCAGCAGTACAAGACCAGTACTATCATCAGTGGTGAAGAACAGCATTTTTCATGTCATGATTAGTATGAGAGAGAAAATCTGTGAAGTGTAGTTTCCTGTAGCCACTTTGAGAAATAAATATCTCTGTCTAGACTGAAGATGACTTTAAACTGGACAAACATTTCTGAACTTTTTGGCCAATACTGTTATGAATGAACAGATTCAACAGTGAAGACACTCATTAAAATAAGCTTGTGCTGTATGTCTTATTGTTTCAGCACCACTGCATGACAGAGATAATAAATAAATATGAATAAAAAAAATTTTTGGTCCTTCTCTCCCTTAAAATTCATTTTTACTATTTGGGTTTGTGCTTAGGAAATACACTGTAATGACAAACTATTCATAATTTTTCAGCATATGAGGTAATATGATTAGACAGATTTTTGGTTTTGTACTATGTGTCCTATTCGTACTTCAGTTCAGAAAGTCTCTACAGGAACTCCAAGCTGCGACAATTATGTTATTAGTAAGATCAAATATTTCTTCCTTTTCTAAAATCAAAGAGCAATTTAGATTTTTGAAAATGTTCAAAGCACAAATTATTTTCCTTGCTTAGTGAATGTTCCAGCCCTGGAGGATACTGTTAACATCCCCAGTTATTCCATCCAAAAGATAAAGATGCTAGGCAGTCATTTGAGTCTCCCTGAAGTTTTAGCTGATAAGTAAGTTGCACACTATGTGTGCTGCATTTTATGTATGTTAGCCTCCTAAAACATATTTATGGTATCATTAACCCAGATTAACATATAGAATACATTATTATTTTCTGATTAACATAAAGCACATTATGCACAATACATAACAAATGTAGCTATAAAATACTTAAGGTACAAGGAGCTTTCACTCTCACTAGCATTCAACCATTAGCAAGGAGTGATCCTATAGCACCCTACTGAACTAACCACTGTATTAAAAGCCAGTAAGAAATAAGCACAGACCAAAAGCAAAAATGAAGCAGAGAAAGGTTAACACAAAACTGATTGCCAAGCTCCATTCTGTTATTATTAATGTAAGACCTTAAGAGTCAGAAGTTCATTTTGAGTATACACAAGAGCATATGAAGTGCTCTGAAGATCAGAGTGTATAACAAGGATTTTCACTATACTTGACTTTATGAGAGAGACACTAATCATGCAACCAGAAATTACCTGCAAGGATTTCCATCTTTCCTTGCAAGTTATGAAAGACATAAGTGTTTTTCAACTACAAGATCACCATGACACACACACACACACACACACACACACACACACAAAGAAAACCTCAGGGCCAGTATGATCACAAGGTCACGGTCTACAGCACAGGCACTCACAGGCTTTTTTGAATAGAAAGCTATGGTGCTTCTAAAGAGATATGAAAAAAAACAAGGAGAGCACTTAGGACTAGAATTTTGTAAGCATGACCTCTCTGTAAAACCAGTAGCTTTAGGTGAACTCACCCACTCATCCGCTATCTCCTCCCTCCTCTTTTTTTTTTTAAATATCTGACTACCATCTTTCTTGTCATTCAAATTCCCTTTCTCCTTGCTTTATCTGCCATTCCCACCTCCATGCCCTGATGCCCTGCCAGGTTCCTGTCCACTTCACTGCACACTTTCTTGTATCTTTGACTACCAGTTACACCTTGTCCCCCAGCATAGTCCTCTAGGACAGCCCTGTTCAAATTTACCCCTCTGTCCACTAGGTGTTTTAATACAGAGACCAAAGATTTGCAAAACATGCATCAGCCACAAAAGTAAAAACAAGGAAATAAACAAAAAAGAATTCCCATTCAGATTTACAGTGCTGTGACATCTAGATTTAGCAGCTAACCTGCAAGGACAGGACACTTGTCCTATCAATCATAGCCCAAAAAAGAATAGACCAAACATCAGTTACAATTTCCTAAAGTAGCAATAATGACAAGAGAGTGACAAGATATTGCTTACATAAACAGTATGCAGTACAGAATATCAGTGATCAATTCAACACACCTCGTTTTGAAGAAAAGAGGCACCTGTGCCACTTGATGGAGCTTTCTTCAAGCTTAAATAAATGAATCTAAAGACAATTGCACCACAATGTTATTAGTTATGACAATCTTTGATGTTTATTTATACTGTAAAATTAGATGATTCCTGAACAAGGGTAATTGCAGCATTGCGTCTCCCACGTATTTTTCTTTCTAATTTGATAATATTTTCATTCTATCAAGTTATTTTTCTGGATAGTTTTGCCATCTTGATAACCATATATTTTCTCCCAGTGTATCTAAACACTGAGACAGTCTTTAAGACATGACATCTTACTGATGTTTTTCAAAGGATATTTAAAAATAGCCAGAATACATTCTTGGTCATCCACACATTCTCACTCCAGTTTTCTTTCATGGGCAAGATAACCCAACATGGATCTGTAAAGTGTGGTTTCTTAAAAAAAAATGAGAGATTTTACTTTATATAATTATTTGACACTCGCCCCCCACCCCAGAGCTGCCTTCACTAGCCCTCAACTTCCTTCCCATGGAGATTGCTGCTGGGCAGGGAAGATTGGCTGAAAAGTAACATCAATTCCTGCTGTGCCATTACTTGCAGTTCCCATCTCAGTAGTAATGGTAGCAGTAATGGTACATCAGTGATTTGGACTTGGCAATATACTGTATTTTTAGAAGGAAAAAAATGCTAGCTAAATCATTTCTCCAAAACACAAACATTTGGAAAACATTTTCCAAATTTCTTTCTTCATAAATTCCTCATTTATCGTTTCTTAGTCCTTGACTAAGATGTTCAAAGGAAACTGAAAAGCACAGACTCCAGACTACTATACGAGATTTGCTAACAAAGCTTGCAATAAGCTTTAATTAATAGGCTAAACATAGTTACATTTTAGGATTAAGTTACTGTAAGTATGATTGTGACATTCATAGATTCATTGAATATTCTTGGAGTACCACATATATGCAGATTAAGGTAAAATAAGTAAATTAATTTAAAAATTGGAAAAAAATGGTCTCATCATGCTCTATGCAACTCAGAAAAAAAGGTCTCATCATGCTCTATGCAACTCCAAGACAGTAAATAACTATGAGGAATATATTTTCTTTTAAAAGTTGATCTTTTCTAAGCACTTTTATTTCAGATATTCTTAGGAAAACTGAAATTCAAGATTTCATTATAATTCATTTCGTGGCAAATAAAATCTAACAATCCAAACAAATTCTCTCATCCCCCAATTTGCAACTTTTTCACTTATATCAATACAAATCCTAGAGGAGTCAGGTTACAAATTTAATTCCTGAAAAGTACTAATTGGAAAAAGCATCTAACTTTGCCTTTACTGACAAAGAAAACAGAATGAGAGGCTATGCTCAATTTCTCCAGATTTTATGGGCATATACCTGCACAATCTAGTGAAATGCCTGCCAAGGCTGAGCCCCTGATTTTTCACTCCATTCAATTAACATGTGTAATTTTAATTTTACACATTTTCTAATGATGTTTTAAATCTTTTTTTTTTTTGATCTGCAGTTTCACATTTAAATTTGTTCTATATAGCAGGTTTTACTATGTTTTATGTAGCACAGTATATTACATGTAAATATGTATCCATGTATATTGGATGTTTTGGGTTTTTTCCTTTGAGATACTAAAACCAAAATTACCTTTCTTCTTTCATTGGTAAAAATTGTCCTTTTACTACAAAATTCTATAAAAATAAGCTAAAAATTAATAGAAAAGATGTAGGTAAAACAAGAGTCAAACAAGCAAGACAGCATTGTAATTGATTATATTAATTTAGACAGATTCCTAATTGATGGTATTAATTTATTCCATATTTGTACTAGAGAAGACTAACAATAGAAAAGAGCTCAGGGAGTAGAGCAGGAGAGAGAAGTTTCAGGGCATAAAGAAAGACCTCCATTATTTTAATCACTTAAATGTAAAAAGGGAAAAGTTAAGAAATACATACATCACAACCAACAGTTGGCAAAACAAATAATAAATCTGAAGTCAAGGTGGCCATGTATACATCTCTCTAAATCCAAAAGTATCTAGAGCTGAAGAAGAATCCCCCACACTGTCTCTACTGAGTATCAATATGGTTGCTGTTTTTGCTGCATGGCCTTTTTTTTTTTTTAAGGATCAACATTATTTTTAAATGAATTTTTCTTTTAATAAGAGATATCAGAATCTTGATTCTACAGAGAGCAAGTGTCCCAAAATCTTATTAATTCAGTAAGAAGCTGGAATGAGAGGAATGCAAAGTCAACTGCCCTTAAAGAGATTTTAGTTCTGGATCACTTAAATATCCACACCATTTTGATTTTGAAGCAGAGACTTTTTTTTCTTTTTTTTTGTCTTCAAAGTGCAAAACAAAGTAATTAAAATATCTAACTCCATGTATTCTTAAGATATGTTCAAAAAAAGTCAGCTGACCGATTTACGAAGATAAACATAAAGTCTATAAAGTTTATGAACAGTAATAAGTAATCAATTACTAAGTCACTAACTATGCATGCACAGCTGCTAAATGGATCATGCTCCCATATGAAAATACCGTTCAAGAAAATAACTTTTAAAGCCTGTTCTTAATACAGTGAGTTTGCAAAATGAAAACAAAGTGTTTAAGTAATTTGTTATCTATTAAAACCATGCAATTTGCTAAGGATTAAGTCTTTCCCTGAGCATAAAATGTATTTCACTGAATGCCTTTAGCCTTTCTCTATTTATCTGTTATTCAAATGAGCTGTTTAATAGTCAGTGGCCTGCTCCATCAAATACTGGAGATGGAAGTGGATTCTGAGAAGGTATACAGGCATGAATCTGGTGGGATGTGTAGATTCATTTAAGCAGTGAACTGAAAATAAGTAGTTAATAATAACTGTTTTCCACTGGAAATCCTATGTCCTGGAGGTCAGGCCTGACATGGAAATAACCTGCACAGTTCAGAAGAAGAATGAAGCCAAACAGGCCCTCACTGGTGTGGTGACCCACCTCTTCCAGTATCAGTTGACAAGAGAGACTGGCTATAACTGAGTGGCCACATATTTAGGCTCTGTTCCTTAAGATCTACTTAAGGATCCTAAAATACAGGATCACATTAACAGTGAACACCTTTGGAGAACTCTAATCTGACACTGTGCACTGATGAATCATGGTCAACATCAGTTTAACAGTTTAACAACCACTCTGAGCAACCTGCTGTGGGACATCACTACATGGAGGAAACTTTTGTCCTAACTCTCATCCTGAACAAGCCAGGAGACAGCTTTGGACCTTGAGAACATAAAATTGTTCATAAAGACTTGGAAACGTTTCCACTGACTCTGCTACTCAGACTCATAAATAAAATTTATGTTTACATGTTGGCAGATAGTTATCTGCTGAATGGTTGAGCTAATTAGAAGTTAATATACTACAAGAGCAATCTTCTCTAGCCACAGAAGCGCATCTCCACTGGTGAACTCTCTACATAATAAGGAAGCTTTTGCTCAATTCTGCTCCCTTAGTTCCCAAGTTCCCCTAGAAATAGCCTTTCATCATTGTCAGAACACAGTCATACCACAAGGGCGTTGTGAAGACTTCAGGCAGTCCTTTTATTTTCCACTGAATTCACTACTAGCTTTGCTTTTTCAAAGAAAGAAAAAATTCTAGAGTTGTTTGATATACAAAGACATAGCTAAAAAAAAAAGAAAAAAGAAAAAAGTACTAAAAACTACTTTTGTAAAGAAGCTTACTTAAGATGATAAAAACATATATTTTAACTCACATTTATAGCAGAAGCACCAGAAGGAAAGCCATAATTCCTGAAAATCACTTCTGTCAAGGCATAAGCGAAGACTTGAAGTATGACAAATATGTGCCCTGAAATATGTGCCAGTGTAATAACACATGTGCAAAGTGAGGTAGAATTAATTACTGTAATATAACTGTAATATAAATATAACTAAAACTGAGTGCCAATGGTCATTTCTGTTGTAAATACTTTTCAGTTAAAGAAAAGTGAAAATATTCTAAAGCTGACTGTATATAATTCAAATTAATATACAAATTGGTTATGTTGCATGCACAAACAAGCTAGGGAAATGGATTTTTTTCTCATGCATTATTTGGTGATGAACTTTGGACAGGACAGGAGAGTCTAGTTCCTATTAATATAGATTTCTTTATTATTTCTCATATTTGTATTATTCCCATATTATATTTATTACCCTCCCACTAGAAAAAAATGCCTAGAATAATGCCCTCTATGACCAAAAAAAAACTCTGCTAATTGTCAGTCAAACTTTATATCCAGCCACTTTAGATTATTTTGTTCTCATCCTACCTAGTCAATACTTTCGTTCAAAATTAAGATGAATTTATTCATATTCCTTCTCTTTCTCCTTGTTGTTCAGTTTTTAAAATATAGAAATGGAACTGACATTCACAAGGAACATGTACACTATCCAAATTATTCTTAGTTCACTGAGAGAAAAAAAGATTAAAAATGGGCAATGATCACAAAAGATACAGCCTCAAATACATTATCAACTTAACCTTGATGTAGTTACAATGAGAACAATACTTACATGCAACACTGCTACAGAGAACTTCAAAACAACACTTCCCTCCTCCCTACATGCCACCTAAAGTTCAGCTCTACAGGAAAAATAAATCTTGGTTTCTAGAGGACTAGACCTTTTTCTAGAGGACTTACCTCTAGAGATCTGCAACTCATTTAAAAAGAACATATTTCAATGTATTTATTTCACCATCTTTTGAGTTACTACAACACTTTATATAAAGTCTATGTAGATCAGCACCAATTACTACATCAGTCATGGTGATTACCTGATAAAGTGAGTCATTCAGTTAAAACCTCTCTAATTAAAGATTGATTTTTCTTAAGAGTCCAAAAATAACAAAAACAGCATTTTCTGGGAACTTGGTAGGCATTCTGGATGCACATTGGCCATCTATGAATGTCAGAATATAAAAGTTGTTTATATTGAATAAAGGCTACATGAGATTATTCATATTACTAGTTCCTGAATAGTATTATTCTCTGCTATAATTTTGATTATTCCAAAGAACCAAAGAATTAGCTCAACTGTAAGTGATATTACATGCTTCTCCTGAAAAACAAGAAATGAAACGGATAAAAGAAATGAAATGAATAAACTGAGTGTGCGGGGGAGGAATTCCTGCTAACAGCCTAACATAAGACAAAAGGGGCAGATATTTTTCATCTACTCCTGTGTTGTGGGATGCAATGAGATTCAATATTCTAAATTAAGATTAGAACAAAAAGGTGCATATAAACTGGCTTTTTCAGAATGGATATTTATTTTTTCATTTTTTCATTTATTTTTTCTTTTTCTAACAACTTTTCGGGAGATGTTACTGCAATCGGTAGCACATAAATTATGTATTAACAAAAATCCGTTTAGCACAAAAATAGGCATTTCTTAGTCTGCAAAAATATTCAATAAATAATACGACTAATATCAATTCAGAATCTATTAGGAAAAGAAACATTACTTTCGAAGTAATCAAATTTTACAGTTAGATACAATAGGTTATTAGAAGCATATAATGTGAATTTATATTCCTCTCAAGTATCTCTCATATCTCAAGTTTTCTATTCAGGGATACAAAAAATATAATGAAGGAAAAATTCTGTTTCTATTGTAATACAAAGATTTATTGTATTCACTAGGGATATAATTTAAACAATTTAAGACAGTTTTAACATAAATATTACAATTCAGACATCTGCCTAAATAAAGTACAAGTCATAAGGGATCTCCCAACTCTTCTCCCAAAGCAAGCTAGCAGGTACGTGCTGGGATCAAAAAGCCAACAGGCTGGAGGGAGTCAGGATAGTTCTCTGCCAGCGAGGCCAGCAGGTAGGAAACAGCTCAGTTCTATAATATTAATCTCCTTTGCCACCAAGAAGAGTACTAGGCACAAACTGTTCAGTGGAAATCATCCCTGACCCTGCTAACTCCCAAGCTATAACAAAGATGTTATATGGGGAAATGCTTTTTGGCCAATGCCACAAGCAGGACAGAGATCATCCTAACAGACTAATACAGCAGGTAGCCAAATTCACTGCCCAGAAGCATTGCCTTGGCTCGTTTACTTCATTGCAACAGATGTAGCCAACGAGGCAAAAAGATCATATGCTGTCAGAATCTGTACACTATTTAAGCTGTTTGGTTGGTGGTTATTTGTTTTCATTATTGCCATTATTCTTCTTTACTACTGTGTTACTTTGCTTCCTATTTTTCAATCCATATGCCTTTTCTATTATATCATATAATCTCACATGCAACTCCTGATGGAGGGAATTTTCACAATAAACCAGGTTTGATATACATGTCCTACTAAAATTATGTCTTTATTTTACTATAATAATAAAGATAAAAGTTCATGATTTTTTTCCACTCTGAAAAAATGATTCAAAAATAATATATGAGAACAAAAATCTTGGATAAAAAGTTTAGAAATTTGAATTTTTAGCCTTTCCCCAAAATAAAATATTTTTCTGCTTTTATTTTTGTTAGTTTTTTTATTATACCCTTTAAAAAATCTTTTAAACTGTAATATTTTACTAACTGTGGAGATTTTAACTTTATTTACATCTTTCCCCCCCTTAAAATGCATATCAAATATCAAACTGTCAAATATCAAAGAAGAACTTACCAGAGTTTAAAATTTTGCTTACATTTACCATATGCATACTCTTACAGGGCCTCAATAAATTCTTTATAAAGACAGATTCCTTGTAGAGATTCAATAACTTCAAAGCATGAAAACTCAACAGAAGAGAGCAAATGAATAGAGACAAGAATTTTATAATACATATGTTTACATTCCCACTTGAGTTCAGCAAGTGCATTCACGGAAATGTACTGGTATATATTTAGAAAAGAGACCTGTGAACAGAGAGGTCAATAATCATGCATTCTTATATGAAATCAGAGAATACCTTGAAAAAAAAGCAGCTGAAGATTGAGAAATCAAATTTGGAAAAAAAAGCCAAACCTGTCTAAACAGGCTGTTTATCTTTTCATCTTCTCCTGTCCTCTTCACCTTTTAGTTCATCTAGAAACAAAACAAAACAAAACCAAAAACAACCAATCTCTTTGTGTAAGTTTTTTTTTCCCCCTAACATGTCCACCTACCATTACTAAAACCTCTTTTCTCTTAAAAAATAGGTTTATTCAAAAATAAAAAGCATTTTTTCTTTCTTTTTCCACTTGGTAATATTAAAAGACATTTTTTTTCCTCTCCACAGTCAGAATCTAATTGAAATAGACTTTGGCATCACTAGGGCTCTCCCTTAATTAAAAACTAATCCTCCCAAATTTTAATTTTCCCCATCACATACAGAAGCCTATCCTTTTGCCAAGTAAAGTCCCAAGTGTTATTCCAAATCAACAGCCTACAAGCAACTGCCATTCCCTGCATAAACAAAGCAAAGAAAATCATTCATTCCTGGCATTTGACTCAACTGACAGAAATGAAACAAACTCAGTCACACAAGTTCAAAAGATGAACAGTGAAATGAACTGTTCCAAAGGCCTTTCTCGATCCCGGAACGACACAGGCCACAGTTTGGCTCTATCCATTCCACTATAGCTGCTTGGTCTCCAAAGAGAAAAGGCATAACTAAACTATCTACATATATAAGTACATAATGAGTCTTTGGGCAATAGTTAACTCAAAGTGGAAATGGTTTAGATTAATAGTCTAGATAAACCACTAACAGAATATAGACAATCTACATAGAATATTGATCTTCAGTTTAAGCCTTAGCACTGTTTAACAGTGTACTTAGCCTAGATGTAGACTATCATTTTATTTTCATATTGATTAACAGTTTTAAAAATATCTTGTCATAACAGTAAATTAAACATCAGTATGTAGCGCATTTTACCACATGTGCATGTGTATAATTGAATGTACACATCCAAACTGCAAAGAAAAAAATAATAATTTCACTTCTGCAAGATTTCTAGATTATGATTCAAAACTAAAGACTATTATGGTAAACTTATATCAAGAATATTCTGAATCTTTTACCCTTTTGGCAAAAATATCTTCAATATTGGCCTGGACAATGCATTTTTCAGATGATACAGTACTCCAAGGATTGTCTCGTACATTCAGAAGGGCCTCAGCAGCCTCAAGACAAGCAGGAACCTTGTGAAGTTCAACAATGAGAAATGCCAGGTCAGGCCGCAGTACAAGCTGGGGTCTGGCCAGCTGGAAAGCTGCTTTGCAGAGAGACTTTGGAGTCTTGGTGGGTGACAAGTTGACCATGATCCACCAGTGTGCCCTCACAGCAAAGAGGGTCAACAGCATCATGAGCTGCACTAAGAAGTGAGCCAGCAGCAAGCTGAGATGTGTGAACCCCTCCCCTGGGGATCTCTGTGACTGGTGAAGTCACAGCTAGAGTGATATGTCCCTCCTATACCAGAAGAAGGTGCAAGAGAGAGAATGGTTCAAAGAAAGAGGAGCAAGTCCAAGAAGATGATGAAAGAATTGAAGCATTTGACACACAAGGTGGAGTTGAGAATGCTAGGACTGCCTACCCTGGAGAACATAAGGCTCAGGGAGGTTGTGAAGAGAAACTTCAGGGAGATTACATTATGTTCAAATATTTGTTGTATCTGTTGGGAGGATGCAAGGAAGATGGAGCCAATTCCTTCTCAGTGGCATCCAGTGAAAGGCTGAGAAACAATCAACAAATTGAAACATGATAAATTACATGTAGGCATAAAGGCACTAGAACACATTGCCCAGAGTAGAGTCTCTATCTTGGAGATCCTCCAAAAAAGATTGGGTCCAGAGCAACATGTTCTAATTGACCCTGCTTTGAACAGGTGGCAGGAATAGACAGTTTTTAGATGTCTCTTCCAATTTCAACTACACTGTGAAAAATTTCTTAAGTTTGGTACCCATCTAGACAGAAGTTGTTCAGAAAACATATGAGGTGTCATGAAATTTTACCTGTATTTCCAAGGTAGTTTAAATTGTTTTCTTCTTTTCATATGTGAATGTGTAAGAGTACCAAAACATTTCAATAAACATTGAAATCATTAAAGAAAAGAACTTTGTGACTTTGTGTCCTTTAGAGAGATGATCTAGAGTTTTCTAAAACAGTAATCTGATTTGGTTAGGACAGTAAAGAATTTGCTGTCCAGAATTACAAAAAAGAACAAAAAAATAAAGATATTAGCTCTAAAGAACAAGTTCTGACTCACAAAACCTAAGTCCACAGTGCCTGTAGCAGTAAACAGTAGTTTTACTGGTAACACAACATTAGTGTTGTACAACCTGAGAGTAAGCAAGAAACTACAGTGTCTTATTATTTACAGTGCCTCACTTTTTTTGTTTCCAAAGTGTAACTCTAACAAGAGCAAAAAAATACTTACTTCTATATAAAAGAGTTTAGAAATACTTGCACATTATAAAATCTATTAGATCATGTTCATTATCTGAAATACTTTTGATAAAGTGGTAGTAATGAATACTTTGGGGCACTTAATTTGAAAGGAAAAAAATTGGATTTAAAATTATTTTCATGCAGATACCTCAATGTATTGACTGTCAGTTCTCAAAGTGAAGCCTTAGATTGCTGAAAAACATCCCAATACTCATTTCTTCCCCAACTGTCAGAGATCCTATCTCATCTAGTACAAAGGAAATTACAGAATAAAAGAATCACAAATACTAATATTGGAGGCCTGTGGCCAGTGGTGTCCCCCAGGGGTCAGTGCTGGGCCCGGTTCTGTTTAATTTGTTCATCAACGACCTGGACGAAGCCACGGAGTGCACCCTGAGTAAGTTTGCGGATGACACCAAGCTGGGTGGAGTGGCCGACACTCCGGAGGGATGTGCTG
>JAUBOD010000729.1:3319634-3352836 GCA_032353885.1 Nothura maculosa
ACACACATACATTTTACATATATATGTATACATATAAAATACACATGTATACATACACACATATATATACACACACAAATTACATATAAATATATAATTTTATATATCAATATATAAATAAAAGCCAGCACTTTTCAAGCTCTTCCATACAGAATTTGGAAATTAGGAAGAATATTACACATTCAGGCACTGTGGCATCACCAGCTGAGTAACTGTCAGCTATGTTCTCCTGCCCCACCTCATAGCACTAAGAGCTTAAAAGCTGTAAAAGAAAGTTTCAAGCCCCGCACTGTGACCCATAAATGACATGAGAGCGCACTCACCTCTTTCAGACACAGACTTTTCCCTACCCAGATACCTTTCCTCTCTTGTCCCCATATCTGCCCTCCCCATACACACACACTCCCAGTCATGCAGTTAGGAGTAGCAGAGGGTCACGTGGGGAAGAGGATCTGGGTTGAGAAAGCAGAATCTCTCAAAGCCTGGAGAGCTCTGGAAGAGAACACTAGGCACTCATTGATTAGTGGCTAGATTGAAGCATCTCTGCTATTCATATCAGTGAGGCTTGAAGTCTCACTTTCTTTGGGATATGGGAGGAAACAGGCTGCAGGAGTAGGAAGCCTGATGGATAAAAGGTCCTGGCAATGAGAAAAAAAAAATAAGAGGTCCGGGCCAAGCACAATTTAAAGGAGGAGAAGGAACAGTGTAAGTTTGGCCAGTTTGATGTGAGCTTGTGAATGTGACCTGAGAGCACCAAAACCAGCCCTGACCCTCCACTGTATAAAACGACACACTTTGGCTGTCAAACTTGAGCCATTTCAATGCTCTGCTGCACACAAGGACCAGCTTTGCTCCTCTTCATCTGTAGCCAGAAGTGTGAGGGTCTCTCAGAGCTCCTACCACTTGCCTCATTGCTAGGCACCTTATCTGGAAAGAAATACCACCTGCATCTCCTTTACTAATAAAAGTCATGATTTAACTGAGAAAAGCAAAGCTTTAAGAAGTTTGTAACAAGCAATGATAGCAATAATAGCGTGTTTTGTTTTGTTTTGTTTTTTTTTGAGACATGAAATTTCTAAAACAATCTGGTTGAAGAGATACAGAGGCTAACCATAATTTATAGTGTCATGATTTACAGATATATAACTTTCTAACACATTTATACTCTAATTGTATCATACTCAGTTACAAACTGTTCTCTTGTTAAAATTAATTTTATCTCAGTGCAAATAGATACTGTTCAACTGGAGACTTTTTTCCACATGCATTTGTGCAAACACCTGATGTCAGCTCACAACATACGTAACAATCTGCAGTAAGACTTAAGACTTATTTCATCATTCCTGGGTAGCATATAGTCAAAAGGAATAAATAATATGATGATCTACATTGTAATAATAAAAATAGTAATAAGGTAATAATAAATGCTGTTACTGAGTATTTTTAAAAACAAAAAAACATACACTAATCAATTAATAAAAAAGCATGAAATACATACACCTGAACAATCCTGCATACTGCCATATACTACAGACTAAAATATAACATGAAAACAACATTGGTGATATCTCCATGACCACTCACGCAGACAGATATTCTTCATCCTTTAAGAGCAACACTACATTACAGCAGCATATGAATTCCACAAAAAAATGGTCCATCTGACAAATAAAATCTTCAAATGTCATCTTCACATGAAAACAATAAAGCAGCTTACAGAAAAAGGGAGAAGGTCAACTGAGCCCTACAGTAAGTTCTTGATACTTTTTTCATTGCTTTTTGCTTTTCTCATTTTTTCATTTTTTTAGGACATGAACCCTCAAACATACTCTGTAGCTAGCCTTGTAACATATAGAAGTTCAACTGACTGTAGTGACAGTAAAGCCTACTTAAAGCTCTGTACGATAACATTACTGCAAACATGCTCATAAGCAAACTCTGCTGAAGCTCTTCTTAAATATCAGAAAACAGTTAAAACACAACATGCCAGTGAAGTAGGATTTGTTTGATTTTAATGACTGCTTTGTTGGAATATATCCCAGAGAATCAACTTAATTTAATGACTATGGAGTATAAGTACTTAACTGAGGAAAGATTTCCAAAACTGCAGTGTAAACATTAGAAAACCTAATTTTGTATGTGTCACAGATATCCCTCACAGTATGTAGGGACCTTAAAATATGTATCTTGTATTATAGACAAAAATGGTGCTATAGAATCAGAAGCTGATGCTTAGGTTCTCAGTGGAATAGGATAGAGGTGCTTTAGCTAAGCTGACTCTAGGTAGAGGTATAAATTTGTTATTGTTGCTCCACAAAGATTAAATAATGTGTTTCTCAATGATTAGTTGAAGGATGTTGATGCATCTCTACAGTTTCTGGTTAACACCAGAAGAGAATGAAACAGACAGAACTGTTTCATTGACAATGTCTCCTGTTCCATCAAGAATTCTTCATAAGTGGAATCCAGATTTGCTTTACTATGCTAGACCAAGGTATGGGAAAATGTTCGCATTTTAATATTCACAAATAAATATGAAAGATTATCCCATCCAAGAAGCTTGAATATTTTCAAACTGTATTAAATTCCTTTCATATATTCAACTACACTGAGGCTTTGGATCCCAAGAGAAAAAGGAATAGTCTGTAATATGCTATATATACAATTCTTTATTGGAAATAAGTACCTTACCCTTAAATAAATAGGCATAAACTAACAACTATTCAGATAAATATATTATTCTCCTGCTGGCAACCACCACACAAATAGCACACATTTTTCTACTTAACAGGTGATATCTCTATCCTCAGCCACCCATCTTATCTACTTTCCACTATCCTTTTTTTTTCCCTCCACCTTTACCTCCACTCATCTATAATTTTTTATCAGAAATCCAGCTGAAAATTCAAAAATCCTCTTTCCACAGCATCATTGATAATCATCTTATTCACTGGATTACTGATTTTTCTTTTACCTACAAGATTTTTTCCATCCTCTGTGTAGAATAACTGCCTATAATCAACTTCGCAATGTATCTTTTGTTACTTGTTTAAACAAACAATTTTGAGGCAGAAAAAAAGCTGTTTTTGCTGACTATAGCGGGCTCTCTAAAGCTGTAGCCAGCCAGCTGTAAATCAGGTTTGTCAAAATTTAGACCAGCTCCTGTATTAGGACTAGCATAGGAGAAAAGAATTCAGATAAAAAAGAAGCAAATATTGAGGTCAGTCACTAATTTTATACTGGAAGCCAGTACCTCCTCCCACCTATGCCATACAAAGCCAAAGGCACTTCATGTCTGCTTAAACCTTCCTACTGCCTAATGACTTAATCCAGTCATTATGAAAGAGTCTCCTGCTCACAGTGCATTAATTCTGTTCCCCAGTTCATATGGCTGAGGTAATTTTTGAGAATTCTGGGAGACAGGATTGTTTCATTGATTTTGTATGGTATATTTTTTAATATATTTGCATACTGAAGCTCCCACTTAGTTTCTTTTGGTACATATTCTTCTCTTTGATGTCCTTTTTTAGGGAAAGGAAATTATGCAATAGAAAAAAAAAAAAGAGAATAAAGAATCTTTATTTAGAAACGTACAGCATCTTAATGCATTTTCCCCAAAACATTCTGCTTATTCCATGTATTTATAGCTACACTATTATTATTCTCTCTCTATATATATATATTCTCATATATTAGCCATCAATTCCTTTTACATACTATAATACCATGTTAAATATACCCTGTAAAATGCTGAGTACTACTCAGCTTTATTTTGCTGCCAGCAATAGTATAAGGAATTAGCACACAACTGTATCTTGCTCTGTTTATTACATTCAGAAATCCTAGAATATTAATAGACTAAAATAAATTTGTTGGCATTTCGACAGTTTTAAGAACAGGAATGCAAATTAAAGCAGAATTTACATATTATGCAAGACAGTTCTCATTAGTATTGCTTTAAAGCTAAAAGGAGAAAATGAAACTCTTCATGATGAAAAGTTAACCTTGCAGCTTCCACTGGACATCCATTATATGTTTGCAAGCTAAAAAACATGTAACCTGTTCAAACACAGTATAAGGACAAACACAGGACACAGAGTAAGAGTCAAGAACCTGGGCACACAATGAGATTTTCAGCCAGAGTCAAAAAGGAGAAAATATCAAACTTTCTTACCAGAGAATGTATTTTACATAAAAAGATAAGACAAAAACTTCATCTATCAAAAACATTTAATTACTTTGGGCAATGATGTCATTCAGCAGCTGACACTAAACATCTCTAAATGTCAATCATCCCATTCTTTCAAAAAATCAAACTCAAAGTACATTTTGAGCACAGATTATCCTCAAAGATTCATATTCAAATCCTAGGAACAGTTTAAGAATGTATTTTTCTTGCAGTCATATACATGCTCTTCCAGCTACTTCAATATGATGTACGTTCACAGCTCTCCCACATGATGGGGTACCAATTTGTCAAAAGAGAGTAGGCAGATTAACAGATATATATTACCAGAAGGGAAAAAAAACCCACATTTTTAGTTATAGTGATGTAACTGTGTTTAGTTCAGGGCAGAGTATTTTATCTCAAGTCTTCGGAGGATTTAACTTTAAACACAGAAAAGACAGACCAGAATGTGCCCCTATATTTTAATGAAGTTTAAAAGGGACATTTTAAATTCAGAATATGTAATAAAACATTCAACACATTCCCATCAAGCTACAGTATTTTGCTTACTTAGATTTTATATAAACCACAGCTTAGCACATCCAAGCTGCCATTCAGAAAAGCATTTTTTTTTTCTGTCAGGTTCATTAGTGTTTGCAATAATCTTTTCAAAAATTGTTTTTAGTCTCCTTTTTTTCCTCCTCTTTTGGTCAATTTTACGGTTACTGTACACAGTGCATGAAAACACTAAGAATTCTCTTAATAAACAATGACAGAGTACTCCACAAAATTTTAAATCTCAAAATTAAAAATTAACAAAATACACTTTGATAAACTATAATCATTTTTTTAAAAGTATCCCTGATCTAATCTAAGTTAACCATCTTACAAGTAAAATCAAAATATATGGAGAAGAGTTTTTTGTTTATTCACAGAATAAGACAATGTTTGAGATTGGAAGGGACCTCTAGAGCTCATCTAGTCCAACACCCCTGCTCAAGCAGGGATACTCAGCACAGGGCACAACATCACATCCAGTCAGGTTTTGAAGATCTTCAGAGACGGAGACTCCACAATCTCTCCGGGCAGCCTGTTCCAGACCTCTGTCACTCTTGCAGGAAAGAATGCAGATGGAACTTCCTGTGTTTCTTCTTACACCCACTGCCCCTTATCCTGTCACTGCCAGCACTGAGAAGAGCTTGGCCCCTTCCTCTCTACATTCATTCCTCAGGTATTAATCAGATCCCCTCTCAACCTTCTCTTTTCCAGGCTAAAAAGGCCCAACTTAGTCTTTCCTCGTACAACAGATGCTCCAGTCTCTTATTCATATTTGTTGCTCTCTGACAGACCCCTCTAGAAGCTCCTCAAATCACTTTTTCCATACTTTTATTTCTGCCCAAAGATTCTGCAAATTGGATTTATGTAGCTGAAATTCAATGGACCTTAAAAGAAAGAAACTGCACAGCTAAGTATGAACGTCGGTCCTATGAAAGAAGATTAGCACCAGTTAACAACTCAGACACATCAGCTTTCCTGTATAAAGCCTTAATTCTTTGTAATATTTTTCAGTTCATTAGTACCTAGTACCTCTGTTGTTGCTGGATCAAGAACAATTCAATATCCTCTGTTTTTCTTCCACCTTTGTAAGAACTGTGTTGATCTCAGAATAGACGAGCAATTAATTATTCAGCTTTTTAACTGTCTGTGTAGTCAAAATCAAGCTGTTATCAAATTATCCCAAAGTACTTCTTTCTGAAAAATCTTAATAGCATGAATGTTTGTTTAAAAACGTCAGTTTTCCTATTTTATCATTTATAAATATTAATCAGCATAAAAAGGCCATTTAGCATAAGCATCTAGGGTATGACAACTTTAGATGCACGTTTACAAAAAATTATGTTACATTGTTTATTGTTTTGTTCTCCCAAAATGCACTGTGACTTCAAAAACTAATTTAAATAGAAAAGAGCTTCTTAAAAGCATTCTTCATTACAGAGATTTCAGTATGTGGTTTTAAATGAGAGAATACTATTTTATTAAAATAGAATTGAATACTTCCATAACTAAGTTACTTTTAGTCATAATATGGCCTTAAAGGATTGCCAGAAGTATTGTACATAATGATAAAATGCTAGTCTTTCTTTGGATTAGCAAGAAAAGCCTGAGTGACAGCTACAATAATATAGCATTACAGACATTGAAGCATTCATATGTTTCATCTTCTTGGAAAAGTAAGACTGACCCATCAAAAATTAATTTTTTTTCTATTTTAAGCTGATTAAGACTTTCATACCTGGAATACTCAGTTATTTCTCAGTCTATGCAATATGAGAAAGATAGTTCATTAGTCAAAAAAATGATTTAAGGGAAAAAGTGAAGTCAATAGGGAAGATTATTATCCTCTTGAACACTTCATGAAAGTACAAATGGGTTACACTTCAGTAGTCATTCACATGAGATACTTTTGCACATAAACCCTTTTCACACAATGCCTTATTGTTCTACAGTCTTGAAAGCAATATGGACAGTGTGCTTAGGAGGCAAAACCCTGTTTTCTAATTGTGTGAGTAACTAGTTAAAGGAGAAGGAGATGGGCATGACTGCTTGCCACTGACAAGTGAGACATGAACCTTCACTGCTATGCTCCAAAATAATCTACCACAAGCAAACACCATGCTAGAAATGGTGCAGGTGCAGACAGCTCAGTGGTGACTATATTTCAAAAGTAGAATGCATTTGTGCTTCTGCAGAAACATTCATAACTCCATGCTAAAATATGTCTTTGACAAGAACAAAGTCTATACTAAATGAAGAAGCTAACTCACACTTCTCTTCAGTGTCAAGAACATTACCATTACCAAGAGAGACGACTTTCACTTTCTTGGAAGTGGATTCATTAATCTTGCACAAATATCATTAGAGTTGATTATTAAAAGCTATTTTGCATGATTTTCAGACAAGAAAGATTGGTAAGCAGGTAGGAATTTACTGTTCTCTCCTTAGAGCTGATTGATATGACTGTTCTGTGCCAGGAACTGAGTGTGCATTATCCCAAATATTTTTAACAGAAAATATGTGCAAGGAATACTGGATGTTTCAACAGTACAATAGACTATTTGACTTGCATACTTTGATTGTCTTTTTAAAAAAATCAGTTCACTCAATTCCACTTAAGTCTAGTTTGCACAGATTATGCAGTCTAGTTTGCACAGATTATGCTCATCTTTTTTAAAATCAAATATCTATGGTATGTGGCTATATGACTGAGATACACTAAAGACACAAAATTCTTGAGAGAGAGCAATAAAGGTTAACTATATTACCTTTTTTTCTGATGCCTGTAATAGCAGTCATTAATTTGTTCTCCATATTCACCTTGATAATGAGTTCCATAGAGCTATAAATTCAAATTTCAAGTTATTATGTTTATTGTTTATTCTTTAATTTTCTCTTTAATGAGAACGTAAATTTTTCATGCTAATATCACACTAGAGAGGCTAATCATAAAGGCTAAGAGACTTTTTTTATTTCAACTTTCTATTTTCAGTCATATTTTTTTTCAAATCACTCTCTGCACAATATCTCCTGGAATCTCAAAGGAAAGAGAAGCAGCATAAAAACAGAAATGATAAAAGCATACTAACCTAGTGAAGATGTTAAATGAATGGTTACCATCAATTAGGATCTTCCAGGAATAAGCTATGTCTTTGGAACTCTTATAAAATGTATGGTATACAAATCAGGACAAGTGCAAGACAAAACCATGAGGGAAAACAAATAATTTGTTATTTAAGCTTAGAACTTATTCATTGGCATCTAAGGACAGGAAAGATACAGATGTGAAAAACAGCACTGCACATTGTAATGCTTTATGAATGCAAGGAACAACAAAAAAAAATAAAACCTTCTGTAATATCAGACGAGTATGAAAGACAGATGAGGAAATACAGGCAAGACATCATCTGCACCACACAACTTTGGCTTTAATCAAGAAAAATGAATTTAGATAATAACAGATACTGTCAGAGTCCAATGCTCACTGACCAGATCCTTTCAGATATTCCACACATGGAGGATGTAATGTTTAGTATTAAAGCTTTACTCTACTGAGCATTCTTGCAGCTGCACAGAAAAGCAAGGGGTGTTCTGATCTGCACAGATACAGAAAGTTCTTCAGAATTATTCCAAATCCTTAGTATCGCCAAACATATGCAACCAAGACATCCAAAAAAATCAAGTGTGAGAATTCAGTGCTGAAAATAATTGGTTTAGAAACAGGATGGCCTGACAAATTTGATTTGTGAGTTTATTTTCAGAAGGCACTGAAGTGAGTTAGCATGCAGAGAATTATGACAATCCTATCTGTCTGAAACTGCATTTAAAGCTAGCTGCATGGTATTTTATATATAAGAGCTTTAGCTATTAATTTTTTTCCTCAGTGACCATATCTCAGTTTTTAATCTTCGTATAGCCGGAATCCTATTTCCGAACAGGTGCAGCTGTTGAAAGAGTAACTAACTAATAGTGTGACAGAAAGTAAATAAAACATGGCACTGAAGAAACTACCACCACCTTCAGTGTACTGTCAGGGATCCTAGTGAGTCAAGAGGCTCTTCCACCTCTCACCACCCACTCCCAACAATTTGGCCGCACATGCTCAAGGTGAGCACTGCAGGGACGAAACTGGTGCCTGAGGAGCTGGGAGAATCCTTACTGGGGGCTCCACCTCTACTTGGGAGCTGCAGGACAACTCAAGTGCCCATCCTTTGTTGCTACCAAACTCTGCATCATATATCTTGCTGATCTTGATGCCGACCCATTCAGAGCCTCTTGGCTTGAGTATCCTTATATTCACCATGTTTTGTCAAAACACTGTAAATTAATAGTTATCTCAAAATTTAAGGCAGCCATGATATATAATGCATCTCTATCACAGAGCTCCAAGGACAAAAGTGTAACATGTGAAGTATCTCCTCTGTTATAACCCAAAAAAAGTGGAAAGAATCCACACAGTCCTTAAAAGAAAAACAAGCAAACACACACACAAAAAAAAACCCACAAATATTGCAGGGACACTCAACTGCTGCACGGAATAAAAAAGGTTGATTCTCATGCCTCAGTGGAGGCTTGCTTCCCTAGCTTTTTGAAGGGTCAAGAAAGCATCCATTGGGATCCAGAATGCGCAGTGCCAGAACTCTCCATGTTTTGACTGAGAGCAAGGACCAAAAAAGCCTCAAATTCTGTCATGGCCAGAAGAGAATCCTTAATTGCTATAATCCTTCAGCATCAATATTCTTTCTACATATAAAAATACTATATGATTCTCTTTTATGTATAAAATATGTGTAAAGAGGTATAAAATTTTTTAGGTTACAGGAATCTGCAGTTTGCTTTTTGGGTACCCCAACCATCAGTCACTGAATTCACCTACATCAAAGTACATATACAGCTTGGGAGCTTTAACTTTTTGATCACACTTCATTTGGAAAACACTCTTTTGGTGACATCTACAACTCCTGTCCTTGTTGCTTTCTTCTATGTAAATGCATCAAGAAGGCCAGAACATTATAAACTGAAGAAGTATGTGATCAGGAACAGGACCTCCATGTTTAGGGAGCAATGAGCTCATAGCAGCATCCTCAGACACCTGTAATAGGTGCTTACAGGACATCTTTTAAACAACAGGTAAAGAGAGATGCAGGGGCATGTGGCCGAGATAAGAGGGTACTACTAAGGCTATTTCTGGCAGCTTAAGAGGAATCCTGCAAGGACAAGAGGAAACAGCTGGCTAGTGAAGCTTGCAATAAGCAGCAGTAATGGAAGAGAATCTGACAGCTAAATGGAAAAGTCTGGCTGCATATCACTTTAAGATATTTTGTCCAGTTTAGGAGTACATGTTTGAGACAGAAAGGAATAAAGTGTCATAGTTGTACTTTCTATTTGAATTTCTTAGACATGTATGACATGTAAATGTTGCTTTAACCGGTGTTATTATTTTTGTAAAAAATGTTCTCTTTTCTTTAACACTCACCAATAAAGTACAGTTCCCAAATGACTATCAAACCATTCCTATTCCATGACATGAATAATAAAACTAATTTATGAATATACATTTGCTGCATTTTATCTTGTCAAACTCAGTTATGTGTATTATGAAAAAAAAATGGCTCCAGGGACACTCAGTTTAAAAAAAAAAAAAAAAAAAAAAACATACCTTGCTTCTTTCAGATAACCTACAGCATGTGCAATTACCCAGCAACTCGCTAAGGACAGAAAACAAACAGAAAAAGGTTAAATCTTGGTTCTATTTCCAGATTGCATTGCTAAAAAAAATATTTGGACATATCAACCTCTATTTTGTCTCTTTACATGGTTGCTACCTAATTGTGTTAGTAGAACTTGCAACTAAACTGTAAATAATTACAAAACACAAGCAATGCAAATATCCCTTAGAGAGACATCCAGTTTTATAAATGAAAATAATGTCGTACAGACATTAAGGACTCTCACTCCTCAGACACTGAATCAGCTTTAATTGTTTATGTAGGGTTTTAGTAACACTTTGAAGCTAGAGAGCAACTCTTTGATCTTTAAAAGCTTAAATAGGAGATTCAAATGTATATACTCAAACCTTCAGGTAATCTGAATTAAGACCCAAAATGAAGGCCTGATCCACATTTCAAGTGAATAATTTTAAGATGACACTGGCTAACTGATTAGTCTCAAAATATGTCATTTTCAAAGAGAAATAAAACCAAATAATTATGTATCCTAGATGCACAGTTTGGTAACATTCTGATATAGAGCCTCATTCTGCAACACACTGGACAAAAAGAAAGCATTGTCATTTCTTATTGAACCCTATCGATACTAAAAAGCATTAAATTATTCATAGGCTTGAAAACCTAATTTTACTATTGTTCACAGAATTATAGTCAGAGATTAATAAATAAATAAATAAATAAATCCCTCCCCACCAAAAAAAGTCACAGTATTTCACAGTTGCACTAGCGCATTTCACAGAAATGTAGAGAAATTCATTGTGACACAGCAAAGTACTGTATCAGCTTTAGTGATTTTTTTTCCCTATAAATAATGGCAGTTTCACTATCTCCACATTTGGTTCCAAAAGGAATGGATTTCTTTTCCTTCTTTCCTCTTTCACTCCTATAATTATGTCCTCTCTCCTAACTTTTTTAGTGATGATACCAGCTATATCTGTGTTTGAAAACAAAGATGAAAGGTGAGTTCATGAATTTCAGTAGTATCACTTGAAACTCTTGCTTCAAAATGGTAATGTACAAATACAGATAGGCTAGTCTTTTTAAAATCTTACTTTGTAGCATCAAGGAAGCACATAAAAACACCTGGATTTGTACAGGTAGACCATGGGTTAAGTCTGCAAACAACACAGGAAACATAAGCCTAACAGTGTCCTCTTATCAGTCAGTTCTTAAATCCTGGGAAGCCCAAGGTCTCTCTTCAGAGTGAAAAAAAAAGAGGGAAGAATGAGTTAGTTTGCCAGACACTCACAATTTGAGCACAGGAGTAAAAGTACTTAAAAGTACTAAAAGAAATACTGAAGAACAAAAGGTAGATAAAGATAATAGAGAGATACACACACACACACCGACCAAGATGAGGATACAAAGCTGCTAAAGCTCTCCCAGACAGACTCAAGCAGTGCCACTCTCTTCAGTCAAAAGATGAGATCAAGTCTGCTGCCTTACACTGAAGAATGGGCAAATGATAAAAGCAGTCATCTGATTCAAACCTTGTTAAACATTGCAAGATCCTACAATGCTATTAAAAAAAAAAAAAGAAAAAAGGAAGAATGGAGGGTAAGACCTACATAAACACCCAGCTCAGGCCACATTCTCACTAACAGTCTTCACTGGATAAACACCATTGGGTAGTTTCTAGGTGCATTTAATATCCCTTTGCCTACTTAACCATATTCCTCACTGTGTAATCTCTTTCATGAGAAACATGTGGGACAGGAAACCTGAAATCCTCTGTTTACTGTCATCCCACAGCCACCAGCTCACATTCATTTGTGCTACAGCTGCCTCAGATGCTCAGCACAGCCTGTGCTCCACAGCTTTTAATGATACCATGGCTACAGAGTTATGCTAACATGGAAGGTACCCTGCAAAGATTATTTATAATCCCTTTCCTATCTGTCACTTTCTTCTGGGTTTTGGTCACACTGCCTACAGAATACAGGAGACTTACAGTAAGAAACACTCCCTGTGTATGGAGACATGCAGGGGAAGTATTTTTTATTTAATTTTCCCATCTGCATTAAAAGGAAATAAGAATATAAGGATGGATAATCTCCATCCTTATTTTCTCAGACTTTCACACAAACTACACAACCGTATCAGAAAGAAAATGCCAATGGCAGAATTGACAGCTGTTTTATAATGTCCTGTTTCATACTTGAACGACAATCACAATCAATTAATTTATTTGTTCTTACTGAAAGAACAAGAAGCAGCACTTCAAGCTGCAGTCATGTAACACTAGCATCCATCCCTACTAGAGGAAAAAATTATTCACCAGATCACTAAGCCAACTGCCAAGGGAAGTTACAGACTCGTTACCACTTGAAACATGACACCTATCTGAGGAGCCAGAAGTAATAAATCCTACTTGCCAAAATGGTAATGGGTTGTCCATAGCATTCAGGAGAGAGACATTCCAAAAATGAAGTGGTTTGATTAGATTACAAAAATTACTTGTTATTACAATTTGCATTTTCCTGTGTAGTCAGTAATAATGGAAAGACAAAGTGATATGGTAAACAGCCTCCTCGGAGGTTACTAGACTGGCAGCAGATTTGTTATGGTATTTCTTTGTAAATCTTCCTTTCTCTCTATTATTTCAAAAATCACAGCTTCATATCTATAATATAGTTTGGGGCAAAAAGTAGCATCACTTTTTTTTTTTTTTTTTGAGAGAGAGGGAGGGCATATCTTTGTTATCCAGGGAAACAAGATCAGTTCTGTTTTTGAGCCATTTATCTCACTCTGCACCTTATCTGAAGAAAAACACCAGCTGGTTAAGGATTAAACATAGCCTCAGGCATCAGGATCAGCAGGGAAAAGAGCCAGGTGCCCCTGCACAGCAAAAACTCTCCAAGAAAAGTCTTGTAGCAGCAGGAGCGGGGCAGCTCCTGAAGGGAAAGACCTTTAATTCCTGCCACCACAATGTCTGCTTTAAAAGAAATAAGCCGTTTCCAAAGCATTATATTGAAATACTGGAGATTTTATATTTTATTCTTTTTTTCTGAATTTTAAAATAAGTTTGGCTCACAATGACCCCCTGGCTGTAAAAATCAAGCCATTTCACTAGAAGGGGGCAAATCTCCTCCATGAGTCCAAACATTCCAGTACAGATCCATACTCCATTTAAAAGAGGTCCTAAGCAGAGCTCTGCCATTCTGGAAAGATGTTTCCGGGATACTTCAGTGACTCAAGTAAACAATGTAAAATTCTAGTAATATCAGGGAGAAAAAAGAGAAAAAAAAATACAAAGTTTAGCTATACGCAGATACAGAGGCGAAAAAAATAGGCAGGAGTGCAATCAGAAAAGAAGTGAGTATGGCAATGGAAATTATGCACTGCCTACCTTGCAAGCACAGCCTAAGCCAGGATTAGAAGAGGCAACACTAGGACTGATAAATAGCCCGAAGGACTGATAAATAACTCCTGACTTTTACTTTGTAGACTTCAGGTCACACATTCCATGGCTTTCCGAGACTAAACGCAGAAATACCTGCACCAAAGTTTGCAGAAGGTTTGTTCTCACAAAAAAAGAAGTGCCTGATAGCTCAGCAAAGAATCAGCCTTGGAGGAGCATCAAACCTGCTGCTCTTTTTCCAGTTTTAAGCATAGTTCAGTATATTAGAGAAGCATTTTTAAAAGGCCATGAAAAGGAAATAGCTCAAAAAATTAAAAGATAATATCTTTTCATAGGAAACCGCTAACTGTTAAAATAACAACCAAAGTTATAAAGTCTGACAGTTTAGCAGGGTTCTTTTTTCTTCTTAGATATTAAAGTTAATTAAAACTGGTGAAGTCACAGAATCATTTGTGACCTAGCCTAAATGTAATCTCATCTGAAAAGCATGAAATTACTCTGCCTATATCTATTACTTTACTTCTTGATATCTATTATAGCCATTTAAAAATTACATTGAAGAAAGTCCACACAATAGCCAAAATATAAAAGATTTGTGGCATTTTCTGCACTGTATTAATAAAACTGAAGTAACTTCTTAGGTAAAATAAACTGCGAAGAAAATACTTGTTTTGACTTCACTTAATGCAATATTTGAAAGTGCCTGACATGCGACAATAAAAAAAACTGTAAGTATATATAAAGCTACCCTTTTCAAATCTTAGAATCAAAATATATATTGAGTCTAAGCTAAGATCTGCTTTTAGGAGAGATTGGGAGGTGTTGGCTTAGATGTCGGCTGAAGAAATTTCCCTGATTGCAGTTACTAGATGTTCATTTGTTTAAAGCTCCATTTGCTGGTGCCCAACATTGAAAGACCTCATCTAATACTTAGAGACATAGAGGAAGAGTTAGGTTTCTCATGCAGCATTAATAATGCACATGCTATGGGAGCTTGTTCTCCCACAAGTTATACAAGTTCCATAAACTTCTATATAAAATTTGACTTCAAGGATGGACAAAGAAGGAATAGTAGGGGAAGAACTTTTTATTCCCAAGTCATTTCAATCAAATAATACAAAGAAAAATAGAACAGAAAATAAAAAAATAAGAAAAAAATAAAAGATTAACTGAAAAGCCTTAACTGGAATATGCAACTACATTCTCAATAGCGAGTTGAGAAAAATCACAAGTTGTTACACAGAATTAGAAAGATATTAGGGAGAAACAACATTTGTATGTATGCTCCATTTTACACACCAGTTTAGGTGAATGGAAGGCTCAAATGAGCAGGTCAGAGAGCCTGATTTCAACCTCAGGCCAAGGCCATTCCCACCAAGTCAGGACAAGTGTTCTCTGCAAGCTCTAAAATGCACCCCCCCATCCCTCCCACTCCCCAAAGATACAACACTAAGCAGGAGTATCATTCTTCCTGATACAGAGAGAAACAAAAACATAAACCAAAATATCAAAGGAGTTCCTTAAGGCAATTGCAACTAGGAAATCGTAACACTATACTAAAAAAACCTAAGACCGAGTGATATTTATTCGTTTGCTTAGTATTTACAAAATATAAGCACTTCCTAGGACATTTAAAGCAGGCCTGTGAAAGAGTAGAGATGGATTTTTTCATTTGTTTGTTTGGTTAGTTTACAGATTAATGAAAAATTGTGATCAAAAATAACTTTTCACTATGTATTTCATAATATATATGGAACTAATCAGTTTCCTAAAGCTAATATCCAATAAAAAAGCCTCTACAAGTGTTAGGTATTAATCATCATTTATAACAATAAAAGATGCGTTTTAAACTTTCAAAAATCATGGATACTTTAAAGCAAAAATATGAATTGCACATTTTTAAAATAAAATTTTTAAATATTTTCTTTATTTAATTCTGTACTTTGGAATAAACAGCATAATAAATAAACTGTTTCCACATATTTCTTTGAAGTATTTACATGCAGTCCTCATATGCATCACAAATGAAATCTATGCTTCATGGAGCGGAATATGATATCAGATCTCAATTTGGTCACTTAAATTCCTTATAAATGCAAAGTACAATCTGGCTATGTAACTCTCCAAATTTCTGAGTAGAAGGCAAAGCTGGAAAGAAAATGCATGTGCACACTCATACACAAGGGAAAATAAGACATAGGCATAATTCTATGGATTTTTTTTTAAAAAAAACATGATACAGAAAGAGTGCAAATACTATTCAGACTTATAGACTGCACTATCATTGAGATTACCTGCCCTAAGAAATTACATACAGGTTTCTGTACATTACAGGTTTCTGAGGATGTAAAACAAGACAAGCCTCAGGATAGACACCTGTGGACTCCACCTGCCACAGGCATCCAGGTAGAGTTTGACCCATAACCAGAATCATCAATCCCTGGCATCCAGAACATTCTGGACTTGCAACCATCTTGTTGTTTTCCCAGTGTACACATGACCTTGGGCACCAGCGTATTCTAGAACACAATTCAAAAGCATTGCTCAAGTTGAAGCAAATTATATCCACTGCTCTCCCCTTATCCACAAGCTCTTGTGTAGCCAGTTGCCTGTTCCACAAGAGAGATACTTGCATCTAAGCACTCTTTGGTGTGACTCTCCCTCTCCCATCTTCCCATCCTATCCCTCCTGAAGGGAGGGATGCTCCTACTCCAGCACACAAGACTTCTCACCTTGTGTCTGTTATTCCAGCAATGTTGTAGTTCTGTGACCATGCACAGAGCATTTGCTCCTCATGCTGTGCCAGGGCCTTTTCCACAACAGTGCTATGAGTCTGAATAAGGACATGCATAAATATGGTGGCACTACTGTCATTTCCCATTGGAAATAATTTTTTCTACCAGTTTAGCGAGTGATAGTTCTTGTAGTGGCTCAGGAATATGCAGAGATTTTTTTGAATTTCTTCCAACAAATAAATTACAAATACAGTAGTTATTTGTTTTCTGAGTCCTGTATTATGCTGGCAAAATAAAACTCTTTTTTACTTTTTATTTTCTTTTTATTTAAATTAAAATTATATTAAAATACTACAGATTTGCCTAAACAAGCTTCATAATTATTGCTAAGTGAATTTTCTGTTTTCATTTCGCCTCCTGAGGCAAAAAAAAACCTCTTACTAGTCACTGGAACTCATGAGAACAGGTGTATTTTCCACTTTTAATTTGGAAAAAAAATAATAGGTTTTGAAAATGAGTAAACTGTATTAGAAACAAACTTTGTAACAGATGCAAGCTTTTAACGTTTGAGCAAAGACTTTGGAGTTGCATTTCTAACTTAAAAAGCTTAATATTACCACCTTCAATTTAGAATTATGGTGCAATTTCTGATCTGCAAACAGACTACAGTTCATTTAGCAAGGGAGAGGCTTTCTGTAACAGAACATATGTGAGATCTGGGCACAAACATCACTGCTCTAACAAACATCGTATGACTAACCTGTTCTTTCAATTAGACAGCTTCTTCACACTCGAATGAATAGGGATCATAATAATCCTTTCTTGCAGACTTCTGTAGTTCAGACAAATTTAAAGATTGTAGTTCAGTTCATGTTTAAACATAAACTCTATCAAAAACTAGCCATGAAACTCCAAAGAAATGAGAAAAGCTCATCTTTTCATTCCCTCTTACATGCTAATGCATACACACATACAAAAATGTTTATCACCGTATCAACAGTGTGTGTATAGGTCATCTTCCTGCAACTTTTTTCTTCTTTTTTTTTTTTTAAATCAGACTTTCAGAGGCTAAATCCCTTAGGCAATTTATGCCACTAAGATACTTTAAGAAGTTCAAGATCTTTCCAAACTGTTCCTCTGTTCTAGTTGGAGAGATGGGAAGATCTGACAGGATTGACTCTTACAAAAGCAAAATCTTATTAGGCAAAATAAGTCAAAACAATTTACAGTATATTTGTGTTTGTTTATACTTGTGAAGATATATTAAGAACAATACCTTATGTCACTGAGAACTAGTTTCCTTCATCAAGAAGATCTATGTCAGGGCCATAACTTTCTTTAATTTATGTTTAAAATATCTCTATAGAAGACTTCCCTTTATAAAATATTTTTAGTAGTGAAAAGTCCCTCAGCAAGAACACTCTCCCATCTCCAAATGAAATTTATCTACAATCATGCTGGTGGCAGACAGATAGTCAAGTTAGTAGCAAGACCTTGCAGCCTTCAGCAGCAACGGAGATTAAGAGAAAATTCAGCCATTAGGGCACTAGGAGTTGCAGTCACATATGTACAGGATATATTGCTCTGTGGACAGAAAGAGCCCTAAGCTGCTGCTAGGTCATGTTCTTGGCAGGAGCCTTGCTGAATCAAGGATTCTTTAAACTAGAATTACAGAGTCTGTAAAAATCTTTTTTTTTTTTTTGGTAAAGTCTGATCTTCCTTCATACTTTCCTAACGAATTGGTAAGAATCATAATTTCCCCTATAGCAAAAGAGAATGTCTTGTATGACTCAAAGACTGCTCATGTCTGTTGCCTGGAATATCCTTCATCAATTTCCCTCCTTCATCAATTTCCTTCCTTCCTTCCTTCCTGCCTTCCTGCCTTCCTGCCTGCCTTCCTGCCTGCCTTCCTGCCTGCCTTCCCTTCCGTTCCTCCCTTCTCTTCTTCCCTTCCCTTCCTCTCTTTCTCACTTTTAAAAGAACCTAGTAATGATGATTATCCTGCAATCCATAAAGGAAAACAGAAAGACAAGAGTCAGAGATTATGTGCCTGCCCTCTATAGAATTACATAAATTGAGGGAACGTTTTCCTTTGTACTTATTAGTGCACATGTGGGATGAATATTCCATTTCAGACTGATTGTCTTCAAGAAAAACAAATTGGGAAGGTGTGGGAAGTAAGAGGAAGACAATGAATTGTCCATATTAATTCCTGCAGCCTAACCTACAGTGGTAGCACTGATTTTGAAACGTAGAGGTTCTAACGAAAAGTGAGGGAGATGGAAAGAGTTAGAGAAGAGGTAAGGTAGGTATGTGTGGGAAAAGACACCAGTAATTACAGTCTATTTTTCCCAGTAGTAAGAATGCTGTTAGGTTAAGAGGGAGGGGAGGAGACAAAAAGCAGATAATAAAAAGCCACCTCCTTCAATCGTAGTTGGAAGAATGCAACTTGCTGATGTTATGTCACAGAATCACAGAATAATTGAGGTCGGAAGGGACCTCTGGTCCAACCCCACTGCTCCAGCAGGGACACTTACAGCATGTAGCACAGGGTCACATGCAGGCAGGTTTTGAAGATCTCCAGAGAGGAGGACTCCACAACTTGTCTAGGCAGCCTGTTCCAGTGTTCAAATAGCCTGTTCCATATCCACATGAACCAGTAAAGCACCTCAAGACACATACCTCTGCAGAGCAAACCCATTTTAGTTAAGGACCCAACGTTCCAGTCTGTGAGGATTTTGAGGGGTTTTATTTTAAAGTTTCTATAGTTTGGTGCCAGGGACTGAACTTTCATTAGCAACTGCAATTAATTCAGTGTATTCCTACAATACCTTTCAGTTTAGTTCTATCTGAAAAAATGAATCCTAGGTGTTTCTGCATTAGCACATTTGTTGGGGCTCAGACTTCACTTCGTGAAGAAAATGACTGCCCCTCTTTCTCTCTGCTACTCACACAGTGCTTTTGCATTGTCAAGTGGTCTCAAAGCAGAAAAATTGGATTATTCTTAAATGAATTAACTTGAGCTGGAAATAGGCTATAGGTATGCGCCCAAAAAGCCCCTCTTCCTAATGGGCATTCAGCCCACAAGACTAGATGAGAACTAATGTGACTCCCCAGAGATGCTCATAGGGCAAAGGCTGGGACCCATCTTACTCCACTGACTTACTCCAGGGGAATCCAAGGGAAAAGCTTCCCAATGCAGAAACAGCTTGGAATATTCCAATACAAGCTGAAAGGCAGTAAGGATGATAATGAGATTCACTTCAAAATTATGCTCCCAATCCAGCTAGCACTGCACAGCTCATATCAGTATATCCAAACCCTCTTGTTCTTCTTCCTCAAGGACATGGATGGCACAACCATGGGGCCTGTGGGAATGGTCCTCAGTTTATACAAACTCCCAAGGCACAGTGTAGACATTATCTGAGAAACTAATTAGCCCAGGGCAGTACTAGCAAAATGTTAGCACTTTAACAGTATGGCCCTTTGAGATTACCATGAGACTCCATCTCAGTGTTTAGAGTCACACTATGGCCTTGTTAATGAAATACGTAGCCAAAAATTCCTACTTTCAGGAGGTAAAGATGCCAAAGCTTATTTTTAAAAAGCTAACATCTGAATGGAATATTATGCTGCTTTTAGAGCCATTACTTGATGACATTCAGCAAAACTCACCACACCTCCAGCTATATCTCTGAATCATAGGTTATTCTGAAACACCAGTGCACAGATGAGAAAATTGTTAAGCCCTGGAAAACTAAGTCAAAGTGTTTCATTCCATTAAACTGAAACACTGTCATGTTAAAAGTACCTGAAGAGCTCCTTAGTGCAAGTACCTTAATTTCATATAGAATATGAAATTAGTTCCACAAGACATTTGGTCTGTAAATATCAAACTAGCTGATGAGTGATTTTTTTAGATAGCAGTTTAAAATTAGCATATTTAAATTTGTATTCTTTGTAATAATGTTTTAGACAACAATTCTCCGTGATGTTTAAGAAGGCTTTTTAATATTTCTTGCAGATTACTCATAGAGAACATCATAAACTACTGCTTGGATTGTTCTTTTGACATACATCAAATTAAAAATAAAATAGAGAATTAGGTCTCAATGAGTAGAAGTCTTCCTAAGGAGATATCAACAATATGAGCAAAACCAGAATTTATAGTCAGACAAATCAGATAAGAGAAACACTGTCATTTTCCCTAAATAATATTTTCTCATCTTTCATTACAGAGAATGTTTTGATTACATGATTTAAATGGAATCATTCCCTTCTCCCTAGGACAAGCGTTTTTCAATTTATTTTGATAATACTCACTTGACTGAAATAGAGACTATTTACCAAGATATTACAGAAATAATTGGAAAATAATGATGCACTGCAAAAGAGTCCACTTCTTACCACTTAAAAGTTTCTACCAAAAGAAATTCACACAGCTACACTCTGTTCATCTCATACTATAAAAGAGGTTAGTGAGTTTGCTTTATTTTTATTTATTTTAATTCTACTAGATATGCTTGGCTAAGTCATAACTTATGTAGAGCTGCATGATCTGCAGCTGAATCTCTAAATCTAAAAATATTTTATATTTCTGCCAGAGCAGACATCACTAATTGCACAAAAATTATCCATGAAGTACTACTGTTTTTTTCAGGCACTTGGCAGTGAATCATATATTGGACTAACAGAAAGGAAATTTTATAAATTTTAAAAGATCAAGTCTTCATTTTACGCCATAAATTGATGAAGCAAGACAGTTTGGTGGAACAGAATTAGATTGACCTTGGTCAGATTAAAATGACACTAGAATTATGAGAATTATAAAGTCAACTCAAGCAGGTTTACTACATTTAATTATATTTAGATATGAAACCTACAGCCAGTAGACCTTAAGTTAACCTTACTGACATGTGTGGAAGTCTGTCAAACTGATGGAAGTTGAAGAAAGGAGAGAGAGCCAGTAGGGGCTAAAATATGAATTCTCAACTATTGCTGTCAGCTCCACTTCTTTTAATAACTAGCTAATAATCTTCTGTAATATTTATGTTCTTCAGAAATTATGTTCCTCATGTTCATTTTGCACAGTGGAACAACATCAGTGTTCAGTTAATGAGAAACTCTGAAACTTTTTTTTTTTTGAGGAGGTGATAGAAGGACTCCAGGTAGTCCTCTGTAGATGGTTGTCATAATACTTGATCAATTAAATCTTCAGACTCACTACCTGGAGCACCTCCTATTTTTGACCACTGAACACCTTATTTCTTCAAAGATAAAATTTCTTGTTGGAATCAGTATTGTTTCTGAAACATTTGTCCCACTCTTAAAGTTCTTTAAGGCCAGCTCATCCCACCTACCTCATCTCCAATATCATCAACTTTAACTAAGTTGAAAAGAGCTATTAAACTTCTGAAATCTAACTTTTCCTAAAGAAATGAACAACTGGAAAAGGAATGTAGGTTTAAGCCTCATCTTCTGAAAAAAATAAAAGATTGATGTGTATCTGATTTCGCTTGGTTGGAAACAAAGATGTATAACTGTAAAGAGCAAATATATTGTTCCATGTTAGGCTTCTGTCATCTTTCCCTTAAAGAGGCCACTATATGATAAATAAATAATTCAACTGTAAAGAGATGTCAGTGGATAGTTTTAGCTGTGCTAGGTCTTAGTAATTTTCTAAGTGAAACGAGCATTGAGTTTTTTGGGGGTATATCAAGGAAATTATAGGTTTATACAGTTAGAAACAGTGGGTCCAATAATATATATTACCTGTATAGGCAATAGATTATAATAAGATACCTGAACTCTGAGGTGGTGCATTTAAAGCACTCTTGAAGAATAAAATCTCTATATGTGTAAGATCAAAAATTTCTTCTCTTACAAACTGTAAATGTAAACACTCAAAGTAACTGTGATAAGCATCTGGCATAGATGTTACATAATCAGCCCATATGCAATAAAGTTCTTGTCAGAAAAAAAACCCAGTATATTAAAAATAGAGGATTTTTTAAATTATTTCAGCCTATTAAAAGTACAGGTACACAAAGGCATGCACATTTGTTCCAGAAGAACAAAGGGTTCCTGTAATGATCATCAAATCCCAAATAACAGATTTGGGGAATTTAGTACTGTAGAGTAGTTCTTCAAAGCACACTAAAAAGCCTAATCACTTTTATGTAATGTCATTTTTGTCTTATTACTTAAAACAGACTATTCTATTTATCACACCTCCGGCATGTGTGCCATACGATGTGCCAGATGTTTAGTAATTAATTCATCCTTTAAATGAAAATTACAATAAATAGTTGAATAAAAGTGTTGATGTAACCGATGAATACACTGACAGTTTTAAACTATAAGCAGAGTAGATTTTATAAAAAGCAGCAACTGCATCACTAGACATGACTGTTAGACTGAACTGTCTACATATGCTTATTTATGCTTCAACTGTATTCTAAAAATGAGAACATATGGCTTACTGTACGTTCTTATAATGCTGTTCAGTCATGGCTCATGAAGGATGGCAGAAGAATATCTAAATGCTACGTTTACTGAAAAGCTGCAAAAACCAACAGGATATATTGACCAAATTAGAGAAAAAGACTATACAAAATTGGATTATAATTCCATTTTGGGGAATGTAGAATATTCTATTAGGACAGAGGAAACTTTCATTTCATTAACACTACCTCAGTTATGAGTGATTCTTTAAGCCGTTCAAAAACATCTCTTAATAGTGTCAAATGGGATTTGTATGGAAATAAATGTGCCTACAGATAAGGAAAATTCCTTGATCCTTATAGGCTTCAACAAAAGCCAGTGAAACAAGTGAAAAATATCTCTCTACCACTTTGTTCAACAGTCTTTAGGTATGCAGGAAATAGAGAAATGTTTGCTTTCCAGTTATGAATACGTCTACATGACATCCAATATGAGATCAGTCCTCACATTTTCCTCCAATAAGCTTATCATATACATATAAAACAGAATAAAATGACAGATTCTATAGGTGGATGCAAAAATAAGTTTTCATGACCACCTCTCATGTTATGGAAGTTGTTTTTGAAGGTGCATGCTCATTCTTCTGCATTTTTTACACTATGTAGTGGAGAAGCTGTACTATATAAAGTATAGCATACCTATATTTTTGATGATTAAGTGAATGAGTATTCCTCAAATAAGTCATTATCTATTACTGAATGGGATACTGAACAAATTACATAATCCTCTAAACATCAACAAAATCTCTTTCAGATACAGAAAACATTCTCCAAGTAATCTTCAGGGAACTTCCATCCCTAGGGGTAATGTTTTTGTTTGCTTTTCTGTATTCACTAAATATAAACAATAAAAAAAACAAATCCAAAATTAAAACAAACAAAAAACTCCTTTATTCAGCTTATTCACTGATAAGATTGGAACAATAATGTTCACCTACTTTTCAATGTGCTTGGAAATCTGAAAATTTGTAATTTACACAGTTTACAGACAGATGTTAACAACTATTAAAAGTACGATTTAGAATAACAGCTTTATCCGCCAGGATATCTAGTGTATACAATACACTGTTTTTCCACTGGTTATGTGAAAGAATTAGAGAAAAAAAAAGATAAAAAATAAGTTTATTTATTCTGTTACCCTTCCTGCAAAACTGGGTGTAAAGAAGAGCACACTCCTCAAAACGCACAATCACCGTGAATCAATTTTCTGACAAGGAAGAACATCCAAGTGCTGAAGATGGATCACCGAAAGACTGTTTCCCTCTCAGTTTGGGTAAGACTGCTGCTGTGGTCCTGAGCAAGTTAACTAACCTCATTCTGCCACAGCTTTCCATTAGTAAAATGGGGAAGTCAGTACTACTTCATCAAAGTAATGCTATGAGACCCAGCTATCCAACCTCTTAGAAGTGTGTAGCACCGATGACAACTGCCTATGAGCAAAAGTGCTTCTGTCTTTTCCATCCAGACTGCCTGCAGACGGCATTAAATAGGCTGCATCTGTTCACATGGAAACTTTCTCCCTAGTTTTTATGCATATATGTCACTTAAAAGTCACATATAAACCATGCAAAGGTAAAAATCTCCAAACAACAGGCATATTCAATAGCATGGGTTGAGCATGGTAAATGGAAGTATCACACCACTAGTGGTTTTAAGCTATCATTCATGGTGTGAAGGTATCATTTATGGCGTGAGCAGGTACTATGTCTCTGCACACACAACTGAGTTTTGGCACTGATTTTTCTGCCCAGAATTTCTCAAAATACCACAAATGCATTTTGTCCTTATTATAATGTGAACATCACAAGGAGATGATAAATCAGGTAATATTGATTAAACTGTGCTAAAAGGTTCCAGCTTTTCAAGGTTGTATACTTTAGAGAGTTTGTAAATCTCATTACGGAAATCTGTTCGTTGATATACGTAAATAAAGAGTGGCAGAAGTGCTTCAGTATGACAACTGCCCCTGACAAGTCACACTGTTCTTGATACAGAGAGTTCAGAACAATCAGGTACATAGGAATTCTAAACAAGAGAGTCAGGTTGCCTTTTCTAAAGAAAACAACAAAAAAAAATATCATATCTGGATTCAATGAGTGTGTCCAAAATAAAGTACAACCTGGGACCTCAGTTATTCTTAATTGTCAGTTTTGTAAGTAATATGATGGATGAGTAGATCTACTAAAACCATTCCAGGTATTTTACTTTAACACACAGACAGCTTTTACAGTAAATGAATTTTAACTTCAGATCAAGGTCAACATCAGACTTTCTTTGCTTTTGGCAAGAAAAAATAATGCAAGTGAAACAGCAAACAAAAAACAAGTAAATACAATAATCTGCTAAATTCCCCTCGAGTTATGCATCCATTCATAACTAATAGAAAAAAAAAGAAATTTTCGCTAGCCATCTGCTTTTGAAAAATTACATTTATTTTCTGAGGCTTCTAAGAGTAATTTTAATCAAGTTATAACACTGGTCCTGGTGGGCAACAGGCTAAACAGAGCTGGCAGCGCACCCCGGCAGCCATCAAGGCTAACAACACCTTGGGCTGTAGCAGCTGAAGACTAAACCATCTAACAGCAATCACCACTTCTCCTTACTTGTCACCCAAGAGGCCAGGTTGGGAATATACCATCCAGGTAGAGGCCCTCCAATGCAACTGGCATTGGCAAACTGGAGCTGGTGGAGATGGCCACCAAAAAAGTCTAAGGGTTGGAGCAATTGCCTGGTGAGGAGAGGCTGAGGAGCTAGGGTTATTTGACCTGAGGAAGAAACAGTTTGGGCAAAAATGGAGGAGAAAATGACAGCAGCAAGCCCAATTCATCACAAGGACAGTCAAGCAGTGGGGCAAGTTGTCCTGAAAGGTTTTCAGTTCCCATCCTTGAGGGTTTTCAATGGAAAAAGCTCCGGGAGACCTAGACTGAATTTCACACTGCTTTAAGAAGCCCAGACCTCTCAAAGGCTCTTCTGACCTGAACAAGTCAGATTTTTTTTTTTTTTTTTTTTTTTTTTTTACTTTCTCCCTATTATCATCATGCCAATGGCAAGCAATATTGGGTGTCAATGCTGTAGGAACGCAGCCATGCATTCCTCCTCCTGCAGAGCTCTGCCACCTTTTCTGACCTTGCACTTCCGAATGAAAGTACTTCATATTTATCACATAACATCTTTCAAACATCCAAAAAAAAAGAAAAAATGCTTACAATAAGAAACACAAATCTGAAGTGTAAAGAGAATAAAAACACTGTTCTTTTTCTGACATCAGACATTGTTTTTAGAGCAGTAGGTGGGCAAAAGTCTCATTTCCATGGAAATGTTAAAGTCATAACCTTGAATATAATTTTTTATCACTTTGATAACTATTTCTGTGCAGATAAGTATAAGCAAATGAAGGATTCTAATTTTGTTTTTTAAGAGAGGGAAACTGAATGAAGATATGTGGCTATATTTGAATATTCTGATGAATAGGTGAGTGGTGATTGTCTTCAATAGCATCTTGAAACTAGTTATTTCCTAGACTTAAAAAAAAAAGAATAAAAACCTTTCAGGCTTAAAATTTGCACTAAAGCAACTATTCAGCTTTACACAATAGAATACATGGACACCCTCTCTCTATAATAAGGCTGCACAATCTAGTTTCTCTTCATCTCAAAACAAAAAATTCCGAACTTTTGGCTTCAGGAGGAAAAGTAAGTTTACCCTATTTATTTGAGTTGCAGTGTAGACAGATGTTGGAAACAATCTCAAAATCAGTGTCATTTAAACTGATAGTGTTGATAGAAATTTCAATTTAAAAAAAAGAGAGAATAGGAAAGTTGAAGCATGCAGGGCTACTTGTACCACTCCAAGTATGACTGAGTGCAGCTTCAGGCTATGAAGGCGATGGTATGGAGTAATGGTGGGCATCTGGGGTTTTGTTGTTGTTGTTGATTTTAAATGGTAAAAATAAATATTGACTCTATAAAGATGAATATGGGAAAGGCAAGATACTGATGTTTGTGGTAACATGACACCTAGTGTTCACTGCCAGGAAGTTTCTTCATTGCTAGGTGACCAAATATTGGCAATATAACAATTTCCCAGGCATTGCTTTAAAACAGATATATAAAATATACAGTTATATATTCATATACACACCCCCGTCTAACTGTCTAAATTTCAGAGACACAGTGACAAAACAGGAGGAAGAGAATGGAAAAACCTGCACTTGCTACATTTTCTCTTCCAATTCTCTTCTAATTCAGATCACAGTTTGGTACTTCTAAAATACAGAACCATGTTTTTTGTGTTTTTTTTTCTGTTTGTTTGTTTGTTTAAAGTAGCCCAGTAGCCTTCTCCTGTTTGCCTTCTGCTGCAAAAAAAGTCTGTAGTCTCTAGTTTCTGATAACTTCCACACACAGTCAGAGAAAGCTATTAGAAACCTGGATCTACTAGCTGATCACAAAAACACATCAATTTCAGGAGAATCATCACTGTTCTAAAAAAGACAGTGACAAAGGTTTAGTTCCACATAATAGTGAGCTATTTCTTCATTCTGGCATATCAAAAATAAGATTGACTGTTAGGTTAACATTTGCACTTCCAGTAAGGAAATGAAAAATACAGTATCTAATGCATCCTCAATCAGTAAGACTAACATTTGTCTAAAATCATGGTGCATGCATGTACACATAGTAGGTAGCATTTGACTTTCTGAATATTCATGATAGTCAAGAAGGGAAAGAATTATAAGAAAAAAAAAGAGGAATGAAAGTTTACAACAGATACAGGAAAAATAGGCTGCTTTCTGAAAATTAATCCACTAACAACATGTGTCTAATCCAAAAAAGAAATAAGCATGAGAAATTATACTAGAAAGATACTGGCCAAATTTTAGAGACAACATCTGACTGAAATTTCTGTTCTATAAAACAGAATATGAACTAGAATATGAACATGTACCTTGAAGTATTAATATTAGTTACCAAGGTCCCAAGCAATGAACTGGACACAATATGCAGTATTTACAAGTTAAATAAATGGCAATGAGTGTTAATACACCTGCTTCTAATAAAAAATTGAAAGTCATAATCAATATGGTGTGATATTAAAATACACATTTTCATTCAGTATGGTAAGCAGACACAGATTCCTACAGTGTTACGTAATTAAAGAACTTGCAAGTCAAGCAGGTATCACATTGCTATTCATAAAGCATGGCCTTAGCTTTTCAAATGTTAGGAACATACTTCTGTGCAGAAGTTGAGAAGCCCAGAAAACCAGGCAATTATGAATGTAATCAATGTAGTGAATGTTAGGAATGTAAATAAATATCTGCCATAAGATGTCTCTGTTGAACTTAAAAGATTACTTGACATAAAAAAAAACCCCAAAACCTACATATATGACTCTTTTAACCAGGTAGCCCTACTTAAAATACTCTCTGAAATTGGCACTAGGTTGTTCTTTTTTTTTAAGGAGACAGCTTGTCAGATTCATGGCACTGCTCTCCATTTAGGGTCCATGTGAGCTGTATGCCCCTAAGCCTTTATTTCCCAACATCCTTGTCCAAAAGGATAGCTAGGCATTCATTAAGGGTCCAGTTCTGCTCCGAGGCAGGACTCTCAGCAAAATCAATAGAGACAGTATATGGTATTGACCTTAGACGTATACGTTTAAAACAACTACAAGAACACTTGTCTTAATTTTAATCTAATGATAGTGATTAATCTTCACCTTTACCACTGCAATACTCTGCACTGCTATGTAACCTACTCAGCTGCTAACATTTTAGGTAATTGCTGCACTGGTTATTTTTACAGTCCAGGAAAAAGGCTTACAAATTAAGAGCTCTGGAACAGCCTTAAAACACAGAAGATTCTACACTAGGTTTAATTCCATTATTTACATTTTAATTATAAAAATCAAAAAAGTCTCAGTGCTGGTGTCTCTTCAGGAACAGTTTAAATAGAGAAGAAAATATATATAGTGTGTGTACCTATATATAATCATATACATATAAAAGCCTGTAAGAATGAGGCAACAGTTTGTTTCAAAGATATGAGGGCAGTTCTTGTGCAGGCTTCTGATTTCGGGTATCCTCTACATCTTTTGCTCCTACACTTCTATTTTGCAAATATTTACTCTCAATGTTAAGATTACAGAAGCTCACACAAGTTATGAATCTACTGTCAAGGGAATATCTTTAGGTCATCCTTTATATAGTTCAAAAGGAGATGCTTTCTAAATAATTCTGTGAAGAGAATGTTAGGAAATAACACAGTTTTCCTTTAAAAATACCAAAGCAATAGTCAACTCCATAACTAGAAAAGGAAAAAAAAAATTAGGTGTTTACTTTAGCATTGATAAAATATTTTATAATAAATGCAATGAATAACTTGAGTAACTTTTAACTTTTTAGACTGAAGAAGACTACAATTATACCTTACCAAAATTATTTTACACTTTAAGAATTGCACATTAAACACCAAAGACTGTAATTATATTTCAAAGCCAAGCAAGCCAAGGGCACACGAGGCTAGGTTACTTAAATAAATCAGGAACAGTTGAGAACAGCCATCAGAGGGCATCATTTATAACTAATTCTCCACATAGGCTGTCATGAAAAGTAGAAAGTGTCTTCCAACTCCCTCATTAGCCGTTTCTTTGGAGCACCTAAGACGCTGAACGCACCGCAAGGCCCCTCGCCCGTCCGCGGGAGCGGCATTCCAGCCGCCTGGGGAGCGGAGAGACCCCGCGCTGCGCCCGGGAGTCCCGCACACGGAGTAACTCCAACGCTGCGCAGCCCAACGCTCAAACTTGTGCCGCGGCGCCACCGACATTCCGCAGCTCCTCCCGAGCGCACATCCCCGCGGGAGGCGGCATCCCTTGCCAAAGGCGACAGGGCTTCCCCCCCACGCACACCGCCAACCATCACCCCTTCCTCCTCCTCCTCCTCCTCCACCTCCGCGGCCGCCACCGCCGCCTCCTCCCGCGCCGGGACCCGCGCAGCGCCCGCGCCCCCAGCCCCGCCGCTCCCCCGGCCGCAGGGTCGGGCGGTGCGGGCCGGCGACGCGGGTACTTGCCCAGGTGGGGACGAGGAGGCTGCCCGGGCGCTCGGGAGGCGGCTGCTTCCCCGGCGCGCTCATCTCCTCCCCTGCAGCGCGGTTGGTCCTCGCGCAACGGGCGCCTCAGCCCTGAGGTGGCGGCGGCGGCTCCGGCATTTAATCCGAGCCCGCGAGCGGCGGCCGCTGCCCAGCTCCGCGTGGCCCGCCCGGCTCCGCGCAGCGCCGGCTCCGCGGGGCGGCTCCGCGGGGCGATGGGGCCGCCGAGGCGGGAGGCGGGAGGGCGGCAGCGGCGCCGCGCTCGCTCTTTAACTTCTCGCGCTTCTCCGGGGAGGGGAAGGCGCCGCCGCTCTCGCTCCCCTCCCCTCTGCGTCCCGGCCGCTGCTGCCGCCCGCGCCCCTCCCCAGCCCGCAGCGCATCGGGCTGGGGGGCACTCGGATGGATCCCCGGGTCCCCCCCCCGCCCGCTGCCCACTGCGGCCGGCGCCTCCAGCAAGGGTCGCGTTGGTGGCCACTGCCCGGCCGGATGGGAGAAGCTCCTCGGAGACTGGGGTCAGCTGGGGGGAAATGGGCACTTGGAGGCTGTGTCTGCAAGCGAGCCCCCACAGGCTTCGCTGCAGGCCCAGGGCATCCTGCAGGGCCTCCCAGGTGTCTGGTGACATCCAGATCAGGAGCCACTGCCACAAATGGGCCATTCTCCAGAACAGGGTCCTCTCAAAAGCATGAGAGGGTTGACCTCTCACAGTGAGATTCTCAGTGTTGACATGAAATACCCAAAGAATAGGCAATCTTCTAGCCCCCGCTCCCAAACCACACCTTGATATTTTGCTCTTCACTCTGTCTTTGGCTTCCATCCAGGTGTTTCCAGTATCCAAGTGTCCAGACATGGCCCAGGGTATATGGCCGTCAGCTTTGGAGAAACTTACTGCAGACCTATGGTTAAAACCACCAAGGCTAACACTGAGAAGGAGACAGGTAACTTGATCCCTGACACGCTAATCACACTAAAGGTATTTTCTTTCCCCAAGGAGAAATGAAAGGTGAAAGCTCTTAACTTCTCCCATCAGTTTATTTCACGAGATCACTGTGGTTCACATATATACCCTGCTGTTTTGTTATTCAAAGGTAACTTGAAAAGGAACCTCTGTTCTCTTTCTGAGCCTGTCTTGTCATGCAACTGTGAGCAGCTGGACAATGCCATGCATGTATATAGTATATGTACCATATACATAATATATAATAGAAAAGAGAAGCAGAAATGGCTTTTTTTTCTAAAACGAATTTAGATTTTTATAATTAAATTTTAATTATAAAATGTGGGATTTTTAGAAGCTTTTGTAAAAGCACTACAATAGATAAGCAGGGCAAATGTGCACTATCATCTGCTCAGCAATAACTCCTTACCCCTTTTAAACACTGCCCATCACCATATGTCATGCTAACGTGAACTACTGTCTCCCCAGCATCTGGTATTCAAAAAGTATCTGTCATCTCCTTAAAGCTGCATATTATCACAACTAAATGCTGCATGCCACCCCAGTGTACTTGTTGCTGTTTATACATGCCGAAGTCCTACAGAGGGGACTTTGGGTAGAAAAGGGCAAAATTGACAGCTTGCTCTGAAAAATTGCAGGGTTTCAGTTTCCTTCCCCTTGTACTCAGAGACCTTTGGCAGCATCTGACTTGTTTCCTCCATGTCCTGAAGGCCAAAGTTTATTTGCAGAAAGCAGGCAATGTCCTTCCTCTTGAAGGGATGAAGTTAGTACTCAAGCCAATCTGTCCCAGTTCATCTTGCACATGAGAAAGTAATTTAATTTCACTCCCTGTCTGCACAGAAATGTGTGCCAACACGGCACAGTGTGAGATGTGGGAGAATGTGAGTCCAGGCCACCAGGTAGCATGACAGTGAGAGGTTTAAGTCCTTCTACTTGACTTTAGAGACAGTCAAGGGAAAGCAAAGCCACACAGATGAGCTGCAGCCTGTCTAGAGTCCAAATTTCCTTCAGGCTTAAGGGCTGGGAATATTAAGGGAAAATACTAGCTTGATAATCTACAAAAATGTCTCATCTTATCTCCTTTGCAATGGTAGTTTACAGAAGTTGAAGACAATTCTGATGCACCAAACATATTTTGTAGGCATATTTTTGCTGAAGAATAAAAGGTGAATTCAAAACTGGTCGTTTATGTAAATACATTGAGAGTTAAGGAAGTTCAGAGATACTGAAGTTTTGCTGCCGTGAAGAAGTGTAGGTAACTTATGGAATGAGTAAATGGCTTGCTATAATTACAAACATGTTAACATGGCGAACTTTACTTGCATATTTTTTCTTTACATTATTCTTTTATGTGGAGATGTGTGAACAGAAATGAACAGCGCAGCTGCATTTTGATGTATAAGGGATATATATGGGAGATGACTTAGAGAGATATGTAGAAAATACTTAATTTCTAGAAAGTTTATATTTATCTATAAAATATACTTTTTAATTTAGATATCTTTCTCAATTATATACAATAAGGAATGCATTTAATATGTACCTTCCTGAGACGCTCACCATAATGATGGTTTCAGACAAATGGTTTATGTAATTCAGTGAAAATTGGACAGCATCAGACAGCTCCTCAGTAAGGAACTATTAAAGTTTAGTTTGGATTTACTGAGAACACTTCACAAATTTCTTTTCTCTTATGGTATTGCTGTACTGAAAGTAAGTGTGTCTGATTCAGGGGAGATTTAGGAGGAAATTAAATAATTGTTTTCTGTGCATTTGAGCTAATAGAATTTGTGGTAGTCTGCAAAATTATTTTCAACTAATAAATATCTATGTTTTCAAAGCACAATCAATTTCAGCAGCTTAATTAAACTATGTCCTGTATAGGAATTGATGTCTCATTCAGTGAAAAAATATTTTGTCTACTTCTTTTGTCAGTAATACTGTTTCCCTGCAGCTCTGATCTTATTTTTTTTCTGTCATTCCTGAAATGCAACAAATGGGAGTTGACTGATAAGTAGATATTTGAATGATGACAGTTCTTTTTTTTTTCCTATGTTATGTTAAATCCTTTATTTTGGAGTAAGTCAATTATTCACAAATGCAAATTCCTT
>JAUBOD010000729.1:3368109-3393603 GCA_032353885.1 Nothura maculosa
CCTTCAGCACTCTTGGGTGCATCCCATCCGGGCCCATAGATTTTTGGGTGGCCAGCTTGCCTAAGTGATCCCTAACCTGTATAACTGTGTTATACAGTTTAACTAAGCTACACCTGAGCTGCTCATGTGGACTCCTTTTATAGTCAACAGAAAGAAATAATAATTTCTAAGGAGCAGTCTATTTCTTCTTAAAACGACCATGTAGAAAAAATCAGAATTATGCTTCTAAGATTAAGTATTGCTTTGACACCAGGTACGTGAGAAACTTGGGGCACACAAACACTTGGAATTAGATGAGAGAGAGGCAATGCATAGTCACCTGAATAATTTCTATAAAGAGATGCTATTGATAGCTCCTGCTGCATCTAAAATCATTTCTAGTGATCATATATTCTCTCGCTTACAGCTGTTACCATCCTCATGCAGAGTACTGTTTGTGAGGCAGCATTGCTTTCTGTGTGGAAGATGTACGCTTGCTTCTTTATATTCTGTTCTATTCTGAACATTTTAGCAGTTTTAGTTACAGCAGTTCTTGCTAATGGGAGAACACCACTGCAGAAGTGTTTTGTGCCACATCTGTGTATTAATTATCTCTCACTGAAAAGGCAAAGCTGTTAGTATTTGTGCATTTGCTGGAATAAGTGCCTGTGTGGGAGCCTGATTCTCTACTTTGCAACTTCCTTCTTGCCTTGCCAGTACATGTAATCTGACTGGAGTGAATGCAGTAGCTTTAACATATACCACGGTGTAGTGAACTTAAATCAACCTCTATGTTGTCATTCTCTTGTCATTCTCTTACTCTGAGGCCCACTGTAATCTGGTCAGACTTAAGGGTCTACATCATCAGTGCCTGCTTTAAATATCTCAAATGTTTCTTATTTCTTGCTCTTTTATCCAATGAAAGTGAGATCTTTCCAAAGCTTTATTCCTGTTAGGAACATAATGATCTGCAGGCTTCTTCAGCACAGTCCAATAAATTGTTCTTCCTGGCTTAAATGAAGGTAGTTAAACGTTTCAGAGCAAGTAATTTTTTTTTTGAGTATATTTATATTATCATTTTTATGTGACTCCTCACCTTCATGAAGAGATCAATTTTTTTCAAGTCTTTATTTCAGCTGCATTCCCAGTACTGTATTTGAATTTTAAGTTGCTTCCACACTGTAATTGCCTTGTCTTCTGTGCCAAGGTTTCTAGATACTTTTTGCTGTTTCTGCCGTTTCCACTTTTTTTAAGGGTAATGCACTTACATCATACTGCATTTTTCCATGATGATTATAACTAAAACATTTTATAACATAACTAAAACTAAACATTTGTAATGTACAAGTGGTTAAACTACAAACATGATGAGAAAGTTTATTTAATGGAGATGCAAGAACTGTGGACCATGTCATTCCATGCCACATCTTGTCTAAAGTTGAAATTTAATTCTAACAGGCCATTGTGACCCTTTGGCTAAATATTGCTTCCTCAAGTCCCTGAGGATATTGAAGTTTACTTTTCTAAATTCTATTACCCTTATTTTCTATGCACTATTAAGTAAAAATATTCATTATTGTATATCTGTGGTTTATAAAAACTTGAGGGATTATTTCTCCAATACAATGAAATGAAAATGCTTTAATATGGGAAATACTGTAGCTGTATTCTTTAAGCACCTTCAGAATCATTAAGCTATTTTATTTTACTCCAGAGATACAATATTCTGAGCTCACTATTGGCCTTACAATCTTTCACCATAATATTAAAGTTGTAAGTATTTGTGGGCCTACATAGCTATTGCTATTTTTGTTACTGCTTTATGATCATATTGGAAATAGCTAATTAGCTGAAGTACAATTAACATCTTATCTTTAAAAATGTAGAAATGTTATGTGGAAAGTATATACTGTTATAAAATAATCTGTCTGAAAAATTTATATGCTTTATGTTGTCTCTGAGAGATGTCTCTGGTTTCCAGTTGAAATAGGTTTTTAAACAAGTCAGTACTACATTTTTGAGGCATAATTGAAGTTTTTTTTTTTTCATTTAAATATTGGCTGTGCTTATTCCCACCCTTATAAACTTAAAGAATCATGATAGTCCAGATTATGACACTCTTCACAGATCCCTTGGCTATACGTCTACTAACAAATTAAATTTGTCAAGGACCATTCTCGGGCACTGAGGCTGTTAGTAAGCAACAATTAAACTGTTTAGCCTTCAAACTATAGAGAATAGAGGTTGGAGGCACACTACATCCAAAATACCAAAGAATTATTGGGAGACTAATTACCTACCTGGACCAAAACCAACCCCAAATTTACTAATATTGACCACTCTACACTAAGATTCAGTGTCCAGAGATATTTTCTGATGACTGTATAGAAACAACCTGTGAATCCAAAGTCAGGAATCTGAGAAGGAATTAATAATGCTGTAAATATATTGTATTCTTTAATGTCTCTTAAATAATATGCATATGAGTTTCTGTTTAACCTATTGCCACATGGGCATTCAATGGAGTAATAATTTTGCCACAGCTGTATTTTCAGAGATACCTGAAACTTGCCTATAGGAGGCAACTTTGGCTGGGTTATAGGATGACTGAAGGAGGTATAGATGGCAGGATAGCAGCTCTTTTCACAAATTTCTGCTATGTGCAATAGTTGTATGTGTTGTACACGTAACTCTTGTTTACTAGAAGGATATAACTCATGTTTCAATATCTCATTTAGACCCTTGCCAAGAATTAAGTCAGAAGCAAGTATTAAAATTTCTAAAAATAGGTGTTTAAATTTAAAGAATGAAATATTATAATCATAATAAAATCATTCTAATCATAATTATGCCAATATCAGTCAAACAGTAGCAGTTTTTGCACTTTTTAGTGGGTGGTCTTTAACACTGAGGCTTTGTGAAGCTGAGTTCAGTGCTTGCATGTTTGCCATCCACACTTAGCAAGGGAAGAAAATAAAATTCTGTAGGATGTTACTGAGGGTGATAACATTCCTGTGGGAATGGACCCCACTATTGCTAAAATAAGAAACTGCCCTTGCACTGAAGTGAATTTCTAAAGAACAATCAGACATATTCTAATGATATATGTCAGTTTCTAGTAGGATATATAATTAACCTGCACCTAAGAAATAAAACAAATCTTAAGAAAAACATCTATTGCTGCCCTCATTAAATTTCTTCCCTCTATTATATCAAAGTTATTAGTAGTGATGAGTTCTGGAAACAGAGGAGAGCATTGAGGAAAAACTCTGGGAATTGTTCAAACAACTTACATTTTTGTAACTTCTCCACTTTTGTAATTTCTCCACTTCAAACATACTGTCATTTCATATGTCTGCCTAACAGGTGATATCAGCCTACTTTTAGTAAGTGCTTTACCTGCAGCATAAAAATGTGAACACTTCTTAGGTTCATCCATTGCAACAAATGTTAAGCTGTAGTTTCTCTGAGGAGATAACTAGAGAATGAGCATCTAGTCTGAAAGTACCTCCAAGGGTCTTTAGGTGAACAATTCTTCATGGGCTTTTTGGGGAACAACTCGCACGTACTCCTCAACATGTACTCCTTTGGTCAAGGATAGGCTAATATCTTTGCTGTGGTAATGCCAGCACAACAACTTAAAGACAATTTAAAAAATATGTGTATATAGATAAGTACATAAACCTTTATGTTTAAAGAGCTTTTATCTCTCTCAGATAAGCAGCAGCATTTATTTATTCATATTCTTTTCTGTTGGATGTCTATTTCCTAGGCAGACTCAACAGCTGGGCTCTCAAGAAGAGTAACACTGCAATTAATGTTATTTATAGAGAAAAATTAGCCAGCATCTCATTTCAGTCAATGGCCTCAGCTAAATTTTGCAATCATCTCTTTTTTTTCAGCAGTGGGATTTTCTTTAAAAGAGCTTATGTGAAGGCAACACTTTTTCAAGCTATAGAGCACACAGCTAAACACTAAAACCTGAAGCTACAGCTTAGAAATACAGGTGGGAGAAGAATCCTACCTATTTCTAGTCATTCAAAAATAAAGCACAGGAAACATCTTTCACACTTTTTTTATTAAAGCAGCAGAAATACAAGAAAACAGCAAATACATGGAGAAGATTCTTAACAGAAAATGAAAAGATGACACTTTATTGCACATCACTGGCTCAAATCTGTCTCCATCTCACATCCGCTGTTTTCTCCTCTCATTGTCCTGTTTCCTGCATCCCATGTGTGTTCCATTTTATTTTTCCTATCTGCAGAGCCATATCATTGCTATCCCATTCTTTGCATAGCTGACACCTCTATTCTTACTCCTATTACATGTAAAGCTGTCACATTAAATTCAGCTTCAGAAATATGTCTTTCATTTGACATTGTTTCATAGTTTAGCTATACTTTCTTGCATTTTTCATTTATTCATTGTTTTATAAAGTGCTGCAAAAGAGCAAGCCAAATAAAAGAACTGAAAGAGATTAAATGAAATGTTAGATCACAATTTAAGATTGACATCCTTACATCCTATAAAGGCAAGATTGGCAGATGCTTTTGGTCATCATCTTAAAAGCAAGTCTGCTCTCTTTTTCTTTTTTTTTTCTCTATTCAACCAAATATTCCAGTATTGTTATTTTTTAGTAACAGCTTAAAGAAAGCAAATAACTTTCTAACTTATTGCTGATAGAGTCCTCTTTTTTATCATGACAAAAAAGCACAGAAGCCAAATGACTATAGTGATTTAATCAAAATGTGAATTGATTATCTGTTATTGCTCTGTGAATATCCATCTGTATTTTTTAAGAGGTAAAAATGTGATTATTTCCATACTTCTGAGGTTCTTATGAAGTAAGAAATTTTTAAGAAGAGGTGGAAAAAAAAAAGGGAAAATGCTGTTTACAAAAATGGAACTGCATATTTTGGAATTGTGTATTTGAATTCAATATTTTTCGTCAGTCTTGTTTTTTGGCTATAATGGTCAAATAAGAGAAAAAGCTACAAATAATACAGTTGAAATCTGTAGATAGAACCAAATTTTGATTCTAATTTTTATATAATAAAATTAAATATTTCTGAGCTTTAGTGAGTGAGAATAAACATGTAGCTGAAAGGCTACTTCTGCATTCATCTTATAGGTGTAATAACTTTGAAAATAAATACTGACAGATTCTTTGCCAGTATTATTTATGTACATAATCTGATACCATCAAAACTGCATAATTACTAAATGTTGGGAATCACTTAAAAACATATTTCAAATTGATGAACTGCAATAGACAAATCTGTTTTAAATGACTGTCACTCAATACTGAATTATTTCATCTTGGTTTACAGGACTGCATTTTCTCTTGTATTTTGGTGGTCTCTGAATATCTGTAATTTTGTTTATCATTGTACCCATAATTGGTAGTGGTTAGGAGCATTCAAAGGGAAGAAAGAACTAGAAAACAAAGTCAGAGAAGATTGGAACTGCCATAATCTTGTGTACTGAAATAACAATCTTTATGCACTCATGATGCAGATATATGAGCATTTCTCTACTTTCTTCCTCATTTTTTAATACAATGGTCTATTAACAGTGTAATTAAAATGGACAAATGGATTTTACATGACATATAGAGGTCATGCTATTGCCATAACTGAAAGAATCTCTTCAACTTGTTGGACATCAGTAAATCTCATGCTTTATAACACCCCAACCACAATAGATACTTCTACCTATGTTCACAGTTAGCCAGCAGACACAAATCTAAAAGAAATAAAATCTGCCAAGTTCCAGTGTTTACCAAATCATTTATTTCTATTTCAAGAACAATAGAAAACAAACAGTACTTGTTGTAATCTGGGACCTAGAGTTTAAAGAATGGATCTATCATATTGAAGCAAAAATCTAGTATATTGAGAAGGAGTGCAAGAACTATGTGATATCTGTAGATATGTAGCTTTATAAACCTTCCTGCCCTTGCACATTCTCTTAATACTATCATATTTTTAATTGCTTATTTTTTCTGGTGCTTTTCTATCTATTATGGTATCACATAAATATTGTTGTCCATATTATATTTGTGGGTCACTTTACATAGTAAACTCGTATAGATATTTAAGAGTAAAGTCACTATAATTGGGAAAGATTTTGTTATCATTATCTAAGTGTTGGTTGTTTTGTATTCAGCATAAAGTGATACTATGTCCCAGAAGACGTCTTCCTACACTTATCAACTGTGCCAGACTTTCTGATTCTGGTGCATGTCAGAAATACATAACAAAATGCACAAAAAGCAGCCCTGATTAATTAAAGCAGAATCAATTCTAAATATTTACAACATGGGATATTTCAAAACAAAAGTCTTGAACAATGCTTCAGTAAGTTTAATTTGCATAACAGTTGCCAGTGAAACATACACTGTTAACTACAATTATATTCACTGTAGAATTTTTTGTTCTTGTTCTTATATCCTTGTATCCTAAAGATATATGCATATCAATGAACCTACTGATAATTTGTTGAGAAGTTCATTTTCGCTACTGATAATAACTGAAAATAAGAATACAAATAGTGGTTACTATTTTCCTGTAACCAAATTAAATTTCTGGACATTTCAGTTAAAACTTGCTTAGGCATAACATTAAATCTCCCCTGTTCTGCAGTATTCCAGCTAAATAAGTGACATTCTGAAACCATTAGCTTTCCTTTAAAATAAATTTTCAGGAGTGCCACAATATATTTAAACTGATATCTTTAATAGACTTTAATTAAAATAATACAAATAATAAAATACAAAAAATAAAACAAATAACTTCTACTGTACTTCTAAATCATGAGAGTTTATCTAAGTTGTCAGTGTGAAGTCCTGATAAAGATATGAATTTAAAGAAAAAAACTCATAAATTCTGGAGTATTTATTTAAAAGAAAATTTAATTCTCTGTGTATGTAGCTTTTTGAAAAGCTGACTGAATTTTCAGCTAAACTTGCTCATAGTGAAGGAAAATGAGAGCTAGTCTTTGCAACTTGTGTTCATTGCCCTTGTTGCTTTATTATTTTATGCCTTCAAGAAGTTTCTGACTATTTGCCCTTAATCTTCGCATCAAATAAATCAAGACCACTCCTTTTTATATCATAATTAGTTCATTCTTGCATTGTATTAACTGTTAATTTCTTAGAGTTTTTTTTTTTGTATTTGTTGAGTGGTTTCTTAGGTTTTGTTTGATTTTTTTTTGTCTAAATGTAAGCTATTTGGGATTTTGTTACTCAATTGCTCATCCTGTAACGAAGGCAAATGAATCTTTCAAATGCCTTCTCAAGATGTGAAGATTCTTAACTGGAGCATGGAACCCTTTCAAAACGGTGTATTATCACTTTAGTCAACTTAAATCCAAATTGAATGCCAATAAGCCTAGAAATAAAAGGTATTCTGCTTTAGAACACTACATCTAGAGGAAAAACAGACTAGATGATAAAAGAGAAATATGGGAGAACTAGATACTACCTAATTAAAAAAAAAAAAAGTCACTTCAGCAAGCATAGCAGTGAATCAGTCAGGTAATCTCTCAAGATGGAAAGTTTTAGGAATCTTTTCCTTGATGAAAAGTTATAATAAAGCTTTTTAGAGACATATATAGCTGAGAACTCTGTTTAGATCCAATAACCCTCTATACATGATCGTATTCCACAGTAGTGATAGTTTATTAGTAGTAATTCTGATTTTAAAACACACTCATGACTGATAATAGATACACTTAACATGATAAGACAAGCATTGTAAGCATTGTCACTAAAGCTTTATGAGAGTCAAAAAGAATTCTTAATAGAAACAAGACACTAAAATTATATACACACACTGTAATATGAAGATAACGTGAAATTTGAAGCTGTTTTAGATGCAGGTAAAGAAGTAAGCGAGGTGTTAGGCTTATAGAGTGTCATAGTTATTCTTTACTGTAGCTACTCAGGACTGATTTTGCACAATAAGAAATCTTCTCCAGAAATATTTTAGTTACTGCATCTGTGCAGTTGGTGCATGTCTGCACTTGAGCCAGTTGATAATATCTGAACATTCACTTAGTTGTTATAGGTATAATGTAGAAATTAGGGTTGTCGGGTTGCCTTGCTGGAATAGCTGAGATAGATACAGCATCCACCAAACATGGGCAAAATTCTATACCCCACAGGGCACTAAAAAAATAAAAAATGCTGTTAATTTTCCATTACCACCATCTCAGTGGTAACAGGTACACTTCAAATAGATGCATGATTCATGAAAATGAGTTATTAATTATAAAGGACTGTCTCAAAATGCACTTAGCAGATGTCATCACAATTATTTAAGAGCCACTTCAAAGCGAGTAACATCAGCAGTGTAATTATCCCAAGCAAATAAAAAAGTCTTTCTATGTTAATCTAAGAAGTACCTTGTATTAAACTTTGTAGAGCCTAACTGCTGGGTTATAAGAATGATCTTCCATTAACCTTTATGTAGATATATCCTTGATTAATGATCCCAGATGCTACACATTACTCTTAGAAACCTGCATCTTGGAAATGTTTCTCAGGGACAGAAAGAAGATGAAAAATAGTCAAAATTCACTAATTCTGAATGTTTAGAAAATATTGTTGTGCTTCCAAGTGGTATATTTACTGTTTTAATATAAGAAACTTGATTTAATAAGTAAATTATATCTAAATAACTTCAGTATCATAACTCCCACATAGTTGCTTTTGGTTAGGTCAAAGACTGCTACTAGGTTTCTGCAGCCAAAATGACATAATGACAACGAAGGGAACTGACCATTCTTTTTCTTCATTGCAGTGTTTCTCATTTGTGTATCAATACAAATTATACAGAAAAAGCACTTTGTTCTTTGTCTTTTCAAGAACTTTGCTTTCCTTCAAAATGTTTACTCATTTGAAACTAAAGGGACCAGAAGTATTCACTCTGATTGTGTTGTTTATATATGTATAATCTCTGGTATCTTGCCTCATCCATGATGTGACCATATCCAGAACTTGAGTATGATGGTAGGTCTCAGAAGTCCTTACAAAAGTATTCCATTAAATCCTGAAATAATATGAATTTTGTATTTGGATGTAAGGGCTGTCATACCCGTGCTTGCTTCTAAGAATGTCAGCTAGAACTTTTTACTTCACAGTTTAGCTCTGTACATGCACTGCTTATGCTTCAAAGCTATCATAAAAATGTGCTACTGTAATTTATGAAAGTTTTGAAATTTGTGATAATTAGGAAAATAATAATACAGATGGCAGAAGTACAAACAGAACTGTTGCATCTAAAGTAATGACAATCTTTGGAAATCAAAAGGAGAGAGAAAGTTCAGCTTATTACGCTTTTCTGTGTATGTGTTCATAGCTACAGGTGGTTGACTCTTGTTCTGATGCCACTTGAGATGCCCTACACTTTTTGGCTTGGTTTCCAGCTCAAAAAAGCTCAGATCTGCTCTCAGATATTCTGATGCTGCATCAAATGGTGCTAGGCAGTTCTGTTTACATATCCAAATCAATCTAATGTTCACAGGAATATATCTTAGTGAATGAAGTTTCAGCCAATTAGCTAATCCACTCAATGAAGTTTTGAGAGTAATTCAACTTATTGTCTATAGAAGACACTTTGTAACTGGCTAGATTATTTAAAGTGTCTTTTTTTTTTTTTTTTTACTATCTCCACTCAAATACTTAGATCAAATGCTTAGATTTAGAGACTTATTTCAGCTGCTTAAACATATGCATCTGGTCCCAAATGCAATGCTAAAAAGTTGTCCATCTGGCTTTCAGATGCTGCTAAGAAAGGACATCATAGATTTCTTGTAAGCTATAAATGTCAGATCTGCCAATACTGGGCAGATGTTTCCTTCCATCCCTGGAGCTTCTCAAATTGTACTAGATGCCAAATGAACTGGTCATCAACTTGTGATGTCCACTGGATAGATATAATGGGAGCTTAGAGTCACTTAGAGTCACTGTGTGGGTGAACAACTATTTGTGAACATCTACATTTAAAAGCCTTATTTTCATATTGTCCCTCTCTTTCAGCAGAGAACTCCTTTAAGTCACACAAAATATTCATTCACTTTTTGCATTCTCAGAATGTATTACTCAGAGATTCATCAACCATTTACCATTCCAGCTGATGATTTGTCAAGAAGAAAAGTGGACCAAAACCATTTCGCCCAGTGTAAAAGATCTGTTATTGAAAAATGACAATCCTCTTCCTTTTCTTGATTATGTCATATAAGTGTATCATATAAATGGTTTTTTAAAGAAGTAAAAAAAGATATTTTTAGCCCATTAGGCTAAGACTATAATGCCAGATGTAATTAACCAGTTCTTTTTACATGATGAAAATTCAGATTTTCATATATAAAAATGCAGAAATATCCACTTCAAGTGCATAAATTATGAGAGAACTAAGATGGGATATTGATTTTTAACACCAAAAATCCTTTGATGTATGGAAGTTACTCAGAGATTGCTTCTGATGCCAGGTTGCTTAAGAAGAAAATTTTAGGATACTATGGCTTTGTTTTGATAGAAGATAAGCACTTTGCCTGTACTCAAAGCCAGGAACCAGCTCTGAACCAGTGAGCTAGTAGATGCTTAAGTAAAGTAATGAATACAAAATAATAAAATCTGTTTCTCAGGGTGGGTATGTTTTGTCATGCTCAGACATTAATCAGCCTTTGATTTCCAGCTGGATATTGACTAGTCAGTTCAAAGAACGGCAACGTGCTTCTGCTGAGATGCAGAAGCCCTAGAGTTGGAAATATAGGTCACTGATGATGAATTACTAACAACTTAAAAAAAAAAAAGGGATTTTGAGAGCTGGGTATGACAAGTTTTGTGGCACAGCTTGAACATATATAGAGAGTTGTGTTACAATTTATTGCAGTTGCCCACCATAGGCAGAGCCATCTTTACATTGTATGTAAATCAACTAATAATACAGATATAAACTGGATATACAGAACCAATCACTCTGGTATCCTTTATAGCAAAATTATTATAATTATAAACACCCTTAGATTTGACAGTATGGCAGAATTTGAAACATTACAGAGATGATAGTGTTAAGCTGAAAGTGAAAGAATAAAACCACATCTATAGCTGAATGATAACATATAATATTGCTTTTTCTTCTATTCTAGTAGTGGTATTGGCTATTCCTCAGCAAGTGGAAATGTATAAGAGGTGCCAAACCATGATAATCAAATAGTATAGTGAACATAGGCTGTTTAAAACTAACAATTCAGCATATGGACAATATGAACATTACTGGTCTATATATTCATCCCACTACAGAGAAAGAAGATACTTCTTTTTTAATAGTACAATTTAGGTGGTTGAAAATAGAGAAATCCACAAGAAAGTGAGATTGGCATAGGAAATTCTGCTTAGCTTTGCAACAAAAGCTATTAATAAAAATGACTTGCCTCTAGTGCTGCTTCACTGCATGAGTAAAGGTCTCTAATATAATGACAAGCCATATACTAGCAGAGTTAGCCTGGAGGCTGAACATGGCAAGACCACTGTATGCTAAATTTCTTTTTATTCAGTTCATTTATAAGATTAATCCAAATAACGTATCAGGCCACATGGTGTCACAGCTGTTTCCTGCTTTCTTTAAAGTATCTTCCTTCTTCTTTTCTCTTTTTTTTTTTACATATGGTTATTCAGAATCTGTAACATAAAATTTTTAACTACTTAAGACATTCAATGTCATTTGAATCTGCTACGATGAAATTTAGTACAGCAGCTTAACAACTACTTTAAAAACAAATTTACCTTAAAATCTGGAAAAAGATATCTCTGGCTAAGTGCTGTTTGTCCATGTTGAGAAAAATCTTCCTAGATTAAGATTTATAGACTAAGACTTTTCTTAATCTATTGCTAATTCTACAAGCTGTTTCCAATTAATAATATATAAAAATTAGTAATATAGAAATAAATGATATATAAGTGACAATAGATACTTTGAAAAGTATAAAGTATTGCTTTTAGTAAAGAGTCATGAAGGCTGGCTCCTCTGCTCAGATGTTTCAGTTCTCTTGTCTTGTCACAGAGAAGCCAAAACTTCTGTGCTCACACAAAGTGTTTTGCATTGATGAATGGAAAGTGCAGGTCAAATAGTAAGATACCTCCAATAAATCCACACATGAAGGGCTACAAATGGGGAATGTACGAACATGTTCATATGATTAGAAATAAATGCATTTTGTAAAGAAAAAAAAAAGAAGAGATGTTAAAAGTATTAATAACAAGTTGAATGAAATGATCTTTCCACTGAAAACTACCTGAGACTGAAGATTAATGTCTATTCAGATAATGCATTTATTATTTGTTTTAAATGGCCCAATATACAATTTGTTTGCATTTGATTAGTACAGAATTGGTAAAATTCCTCTCACTTGCAAAATTAGTGACAGCGCCAGAGTCAACTGCACTCTTCTTGAAGATGAAAAACATGGGCAAAATCAGTGCTTTCCAGCATACTAACTTGGGGAAGTGGATATCTGTATTTTGCTCTTTTCCATTTAAATCCTTAAGGGAAGTAATTGTAGCATGATGCTAAAATGTGTCCTGGGTACGGCAGGGTCTTCATTCTGATAAGGAATAAAGAGCACTACCACAATAAAAATAAAAACAATAAATAATGCAGTCTTATCACGTATTTAAGAGACATCAAATATAAGTGAAAATTACCATCTCTGGATACAAGTCATTGGTTTTACTCAAAATTGAAAAAGAGATAATACTTCTGAATTGCTCAAAAGTTTGCAAGCATATGTTCTATAGAGGCTGGAAAAAGCAAGCCAGGTGCACTATTTTCTGCAGCAATTCAAGTAAGAACTGATTAAAACATTCAGCAACATTTATATTAAAGGAAAAATGAAGCAGCCTCATGTGTATCAAGAACACTTTATCAATGAAAGGATAAGTAGTTGCAAACCCTAATCTTGACACAAAGATTCACACAGCAATGTGGAAAGTTTATATCTTTACTCGCAAAAGTTGCACAAAGAAAAAAGTCTCCCTCAAACTGTTTCACGTAAAGTGAAGGAAAATTGTCACATTGCAGAAATTGTCACTTTCTTTGGAAATGCAGCGACTTTTCTAGAAGAAAATTGTAAGTGCAGATCTAAAATCATGCAAGAATTTGTATAGGTCTCTAATTTCATAGTCTTCCTGAGTCAATATGCCTGTATACATGCAGGAAGTTAGTCACTATATTTAAACATCTTGCTGAATTGGGGTCACATAACAGCAATCTTATGGAACCCACACTTTGTCAGATCTTAGCTAGGAGCTCTCTCAGAGTTGGTATTGCTGCTGCAGCTGACAGAGACAACTTAGAAACTGAAAAATCATTAATGAAAGCTGAACATTTTTTAAAATAAAATTGAACAAAATCCCTAAGGCAGATAATGGGAAACTTTCATGAAACAAGGAGAGCTGAAGACATGATTCTGTTTCATCACTAAGGACAGCAGTAAAACTATAAAACTTATGCTAGTATGGCATAGCTTTATATATTAAAAAGAATTCTAATGTCTTTTTGACTTTCATCTTTTTTTCATGTTTTCAAAGATAAGCACTGTGTGAGATTAATATTAGAATGACAGGGACACTGAACTGGAAATTCATTGGGGGTTTAAAATATCAAGTTCCAGGCTTTACTGAAGATGGGAAAAATAAAACAGGAAACATGGCATATTCAATGCAGCAGAGCAGTGAGCTGCAGATATAATGCTATTTGGATTGAAATAATAGGCAACATTAAATAGAAATTAAGAATAAAGAAGGTGTACTACAAGGCTTTTTGGTATAGGCAGTAATTCTAGGAATCTTTACACCTTAGAAAATTTAGAAGAGCAATACCAATTATTTTATAAGCAATGGAGCCTTGTAGAGAAATCAGAAAATTAAGTAATCTTTATTTAATTATGTTTTTCTTTTTCCACAAATAATACTAGTTTAGTTTTCTACAAAATTTCTTAAAAGGTTTTCATGGAAAGAGTATATTTTAGAAGTAGTCAAAGAAAAAAAGAATACTGGAAAGCTGTGTTACTATCACATATACCACTGATCTTGAAACTGGCTATATGAAAAGCATAAGGATGAAGTAATCTAAGTCATGCTTTGCTGTTTGTAAATAGTTACTATTTTTCACGGTACGTGATTTTATAAAAACATAATTATTTATTATATTTATTATAGTTACTATTCAGAAAACTGGTTGGATGGTTGGATTTTCCCTTACAGAATATTCTCTCCATTGTGTTCAAGTGCAAGTATAAAAAAGTACATTGAGAACCAGGGGAATAATTGCTACCGTCTATCAGAAAACAATCTGCAGGTAATTGATCTTATCCCATAAACACTTCTCTTGCTTGTCTTTTTAAATTTTTAAATAATTTATAGCATTCCATCTATCCTTACACTATTTACAATACATATATTTATATGAATATGCACACATGTATTCAAGACTTGTTCCTGAGGCCTTTTAGTACCAAATTCTTCTAGCTGATTATTGTAGGTTCTCAGGAGTTTGCTAAGAGTCCTATTGCAGCTGCAGTTGATAGTAGGGGACAAGGAAAAAGGAAAACAAAAATTGACTAATATGAGCTGAGCAAGTGTATATTTTGTGACTATGTTTTGAATTTGTATATGCACATATATACAAATATATACACACATATATACATGATTACACAATATGATGGTGTCTGACCACAATCTGGAGTACTGTGTGCAGTTCTGGGCTCCTCAGGACAAGAGGGATGTGAAGCTTTGAGAAGGTCCAGTGGAGACCAACAAAGATGATTAAGGGACTGGAGCATTTATTATATGAGGAAAGACTAAGGGAGCTGGGCTTGTTTAGCCCAGAGAAGAGAAGATTCACCTGAAGGTGTGTTTATCTGAAGGGGGAAAGTAGGGAGGAAGAGGACAAACTGTTCTCAATGGTGGCCAGTGATAGAACAAATGGTAATGGGTAAAAGTTGAAACTCGGGCAGTTCCATCTCCATATGAGGAGGAACTTCTTTCCTGTGAGGGTGACAGAGCCCTGGAATAGGCTGCTGTGGAGTCTCCTCTGGAGGTCTTTGAAAACCACCTGGATGCTACCCTGTGCCCCGTGCTCTGGGTATCCCTGCTGGAGGAGGGAGAGTTGGAAGAGATGATCTCTAGAGGCCCCTTCCAACCTCAACCATTCTGTGATTCTGTGATTCAGTGACCAGGTAGTGTCTGACAAATGCAATACTGAGGGGAACACACTTTTCACTGAATTTTCCCATTTCTGCTACAATTATTGAAGTATCATTAGTGCAACTAGCTATATATTACTCACTGGAAGCAAATTCTTAGCCAGACTCAATCTTTTTTCTGTGTTTATAAAGAATACCTACACTTCCAAACTTATCCTTTCTTTCTGACTGATGCATACAAGATCAATAATTTATCAAAAATATTCTAGCTATATATTTTTTGCAAACTATTTGCATTGACTACTCAGTGAATGTGGTATGTCTCATAAGTCAAATTATATATTTTTTATTTTTTCTCTTTAACTGCATGAGTGGAACTTTTTAAAACTAGAGAATGATGAATGGCAAATAGCAAAGGAAAACCAAACACATCTAAAGTGAATTTTCGATATATCCTTATTCCTGTTTAATTTTATAATACTTTAACGATTATGAATACATTCATGAATATTTAAGCACTGTAGTCATAAAGAACAAGTAATATGACCTAGCAGATGACAATATAATTTTTTTTCAGTATAATATTAATAGATTAGTTCTTTCTGTGTTTGAACAAACCCAATATATGTAAAGAACTTAAATATCCAAATCCCCTGGAAAAAAATATTAAAATTACAGTGACTGTATCATCTGAGCAGACTTTTTCATGATAATCTAAGATTATTTTCTGTGCTACAGATATTTTCAGTATTTTAATGGTTCACTATTCATAACTGCAAAATTTACAGCACAAAAATTACAGCACTCAGTCCTCATTGAAAAAAAAATTGATGAAAAACTAGACTGGGAATGCTTGCTGTTAATAATGTGGGAGTTCTTTTATTTGTTTGTTTGCTTGCTTGTTTTTCCTTTTTAATGCAAATTGCTTGACTATAGAAGATAAAACCTCACAGCTATTCTTGAATTGCTGGAAATAAAAATATCACTGCTTCTAAAGATGGCATGAAATAACAAAGAAGTGTATATTCATAAAATTCACTTCAAAGATTCAGCCTTCACATTGCAAACTCTCCATCAAATAGCCCCTAGTAACTTCAGAGATCACCTCTCTTCCCGGTCAGCCATAGTCACTGGCATAAGCAGAAAGTCAGGCAGTACTTAGAGGTGCATGAGCTCAGAGGCAGAACTTTCACTGAGGACAGAAGTGGGTGCTCACAGCTGCAGGAGATATGAATCACATTTCAACATTTTATATAAGAGCAGAAACTTTTATTTGTTTTACGTATTTTTCCTTAATTTCAAGTTTGCAGCAATCCAGCTGTTTTTTCTTCAGTAAGTGGAACAAAAAGAGAAAAAAACATAGATAATACTCTATTTAAATAGTTGGGAAGCACTTAAATGCTGTGAGGATTCAGTTTCATGAATAATTACACAGATAAATAGCTATACTTTTATGTGTGGGATAGAGATCTTTTTTTTTTTTTTCAAGGGTTGTGATTTTCTTTCTCTTTAGAAAAAAACACTACCTCCCATCTCTTCTGAGCCTTGCAATTTGAAGAGATGTTCTTCAAATCTTGAATCCACATTAGCAGAGCATTTGGTCTAAGGAAAAAAAAAAGATATTAATGGATAGTTGTCAAGACACAAGCCATCTGCTAAGTACACATGAAAAAAGGTCAGAAAAAAATGCTAAATAGAGAATCAGGAACAACAACAACAACAAAATGGATTAAGCACTGAATTCCAGAGTGTTTTTCTGTTAATAGTGATTTGTTCTTTAAATCTGGTCCACTGATATTACAGCTGAATGAAGATACAAGGGACAAAAGAATGAGAAAAATAAGAACTGAGCATAAACAAAAACAGAGATCATATTTCCTAATGCAACCAAGAACAGAGCTCGTGGTATCTAATCCATTCTGCTTTAGATACAGAGTGGATCATAATAGAAATTGTGTCAGATCTAAGATAGATGATTTTACACTTGGTAGCTTATTAGTTTTCTTTCTGTATTTGCATTATATTTGTATATATACTTTGTCTTCTATCCATCACTATCCTTGAATGGATTCACTAATTTAAAGTTGATGAAGATTTACAACTTGAAAAATATTCCAATGAAATTTAGATAAGAAATAAAAATAGTCTTAGTAAAATTACAGTTATTATGCTTAACAACATCAGTATTTAAATTCTTTCCTACAGGAAATGCATGGTATGAACTTTTACATAAATGGATGTATAAATGTATAAATGAACTATATGTATATGCATAAAATACACAGTGTGATGCAGAGGAATCATGGATTCTTTTGAAGAGACCTTTCTTGAATGAGATCTTTACCTCATTTTACATATAATGCTACTCAACTTATTCTTTTGGCAGTTATTAGAAACATAGTTTTGTTACAAACATATAAGATTAATAGCCAAAATTGAATAGGTAATAATGTTTTTCTATTAATTGTGTAAATGAGGAAAAGAGGTTTAAGTCATCTTTAAAAGGAGTACATACATTTGCTTATACAGTCACTGTATAATTCTTTATTTATCTTTATACTGTAAACTAATATAGAAAAAACTTGATCTATCTAGTAGGTTTTACACTAGTAAAATCAGAGTGGCTTCATGGAATCATTCAAAATGTATATAACTATGTAGCTGAAATCAAAACAAAGGCCTGAAGTTATCAATTGCAGTTGTAAACTAGAATAAAGATAAACCACAGAGAGCAATGTATAACTGAAGAATATTATACAGAAGCTCTCACAAAAAAAATTGTTTCATGCTTACAGCCATCAAGACTTTATGAAAATACACAAAAAATGTACATAAACATAACACAAAAAGTTATACAAGTTTCAAGGAGAAAAAAAAGACAGAAAATTTTGCATAATGATGAAAGCCTTTGAAGATCAGATATAATGAGCACTTAAAGTTTTGAATGCTTTTCAAGCTCATTTGAATTCTTAAAGTATGAAACCTGTCTGAACAGACAGTATATTTTTTATGAGTTTTTTTTTTCTTTTTGGAAGAGTCTTAATAAATGAGAAATAATAATATTTGGGAGTTTGGTTTGACTTTTGACTTTTGAGTATGGTTATGGGTCTATAAGAATCAATCAGACGTTTTGAAAGCTAAGTTACTTACATTTGAAACTGGCACATACAATGAACTTAGAATACCCTAGGCACCACTAGAGCTTGCAGCAGTGACCACCTAGTAATATTTGCAACAGGCCTATGACTGAGCAGTGGGGATGGACTAAAAATATTTTCCCCAAAGTGCGTTGAATCTTTTCATGTATGATTTATTACAGCTAGAAAATTAAAACTGAAGAGTTGTGTTATGTTAGGTATGACTGTATGGTGAAAGCTTTAGGTAAATATTGACTTTCAAATTTTATTTAGATGAGGAAGAGATCCTGAGCAAATGAAATAATGACTTTCATTTTCTAGTCTTTTATTCAAGGCAGAGTTAGTTAAAGAATGTACAAAAGGAGATTAAGTTCCCTTAACAGACAGGGTCAAATCTTGTTAGAAATGAAGCCCTAGATTTAGATGCAGAAGGTTCTCTTGGCTCTTTGCTGTTGAAGTAAATCTTGCTAGTGAAAAAGAGTTTTATATATTCATTTGCATTAATATTTCCAGAGATTCCAAATAATAAGATCTACTTAATTTTTTCATCTACTAAAGAAACAGAAAATATTTCAGGAAATATCTCATTTTACAATTTGATTGAAAAAATATACAAGACTTCTGACAGAAATCTTCTATGGAAGTTTTATGATCTTGAACGTTTTTTGATAAAATTTGCTGGTGACTTTCTCCAATCAAAACATTTTACCAGAAGTCGAACTTTGGAAATTAAAGTTTGTGGAACTACCTGAAAATTATTTATTTAGATTTTAATCTGAAGTTTCTTCCAATAGTTTTCAAGATAGGAATCCAATCAAAATGCGTAGTCGAAATAGTTTTGAAAAGGTATACTATCATGCCTTTGTCTTTGGAAACAATTTTTTTAATTATAAGCATTCCAAATTATTGTTAATAATATCTTCTTGCAATATAGTGTATCTTCACAGGTTTGATACAGTACTGGATAAATCATTTTTTGTTATCATATATGAGTCAAGTCAAACAAGTCTAATGGGAGAAAAGGTTTATTTATATTTATGAACTTCTAAGATTCTGTGAATGATTTCAGGACCCACAGCAAATGCATTAAAATATTTTAATTCTGAAACCAGTGCCAAAGGAAGGTACTAATTTCATTTAATATAAAATAAAATTCATATTATTATTTTTCATAGATAACATACTGCATAAGCTGGAAAAGTATTTTGTCTAAAATGATTAAACCAATTTGTTTATTTTATAGCCTATTATAGACCTTAATAAAATTATTAATAATATTCATTTTTACTTTTGCAATAACATTTATTCTGTACAATAAAAGTCTACAAATGTTTCTTTCTATTTATTTGAAAAATTAAAGCTTCAAGAAGGAAGAAGTGACAAAATGTGTTTAAAGCAAAGCTAATGCACTGTCACTAGAAGCTCTGTCTTTCTTTAATAACCATATGTTTTAGTATATCTGCTGAGAATAAATCACACAGTTGCTCAGTTCTGGACGGTAATCTTTCCTGACAGTACAACATTAATATTTTCATAGAAATAAAGGAAGAATTTTATTTTTAACTTTCAAAACCAAACACTATGTTACACTCTCAGAATGACATTCTGATCCTGCAGAAGCAAGAAAGTGCTGTTTATAGTTCAAATAATTTTGTGTTATTTTCATAACAGATAATGCCATGAATATACAATCTACACTGCGCGTCAAGGATGGCAATGGTGGAAAGACGAGGAAAATGAGTAAAAAAATGTATAAATTATCTCTATTCAGTGAGAATTGCATCATGTAAATTTTAAGAGTGTTCCGTGTCCATTTTAAGTTGAAATAAGGCACTAGAAATTATGAAAGTAAAGGCTAAAAAAAAGGCTAAAAAAAAAAAAAATTTTCCGCAGACAGATATCTGTATATGTATTATGATGGTATGCAAGATTTTTTTCCCACTATATTTTAAAGAAAAGAGAATTAGCCACTATTGGAAAATTGAATCAATGCATCAAAATTAAATTCATTGTTATGATGAGGAATTATTTATTTATTTATTTTCCTAAAGATAGGGTTAAAAACTCTCTGTAATTACCAATCTTAACTGTTATTTTATTTTAATCATTTTTTCAGGCTACATTGAAAGATGAAGACTTACTTCTCTTTCAATGCTGCTAATTAGCAGGAATTTTAAAAGTCTCACCCTGCACTGACAACAATCTAAGACAAACTGAAGACTTATAACTTATTTTGCATAATATTCATGGAGATTGCAATTTGTCCCTGCAGCAAATATATGATTAAATATGGATTATTTAGGAGGATCAAAAAAATTGCGTAGAATTTCAACATTTCAAATTCATGTGCTATGTGAGAGCACTTCTAATCCATGTACTATGTGAGGAACAGTTTTGTGGCCTGTGGAGGATTATTTCACCTATAGTTCCTTTTTTGTTCTGTGTGTATCCCTTCATCTCCGTGATCTTGCTTTCAAGATCTCAGAGCTCCTCTGCAGCCTCTCTTCTCAGTTGTAGCCATGAAATTAATTAAGAGATATTTTTATGAGGACTTTTAGAAGCACAACTATTTATATTAAAGTAGTTTAAGTAGGCATTCTATGCAAACCTTATGTGATATCTGAATAAATATCACTTACCCTGCTTACAGCAGTTAGACCGGAGTGGCTAGTGGATGTTGGAGGACTCCAAGCATGCCAGTTTTTGTGAAGCCACCTAGGTTGATAATGAATGGATCTAGAGGAATTAAAAATTCTGGTAATAGCAAAAGACTTCCCAGTGTTTGGGATTATTCTACCACCTTTAGCACTGAGCAGAAGCACTGGAGCAGGTTTCACAGTTGAAACTGTACTGCTCTCACTTCAGTATTTCTGGTATCCTAATTACCAGTTTGGCCAGTGCTAACAGAACAGCTTGTTATGACTTGCTAAAATGTGAAGTTGATAACAAAAGGAGCCAAATATAAGGATATGCTACTTAAATTCAGTATGTCAGTTAACATTTTTGTATCCTTCAACTCTCTATAGAATCTAAGTAAGATTAAAGAACAAGCTAGATAGAAATGACAGTCTTTATACACAATCGTCTCTTACGGCATAATATTAATTATTTCATAACTCAATAGAATTTCCTCCATCTGAGGAGAGAGGGAACTTCCTCTGTATCATACTAGCAAGGTATAATTAGCATATAAGGGAGACAAAGAAAGAGCAGTTGAATGATGATAAAAATATCAGCTGGGATAGGCAGTATATACAACAGCTAGCAGTGCTTTAAGACTACTGGTCATTAACTTATACTGCTTTATGTGCAGAAGTGCTATTTCAAATCTTATTATCATCAGGAAACTTTAGGTTGTGGTAGGTGATATGCATAAGAAGTTATTTCCCTACTTATATATTAAAGCTTCTAGGGGAATGAATATTGATTAAAAATGTGTCTTCTCTGGAAAGTGACTGTATGTGGCGCTTGATTCTGAGTTGCTTAGCTTATATTGGTATTGCTATCGCCCTTACGGGACAGAACAAATTTACCATGATTAATCTCTACAGAGATTGAGTTCTATTTCTCTTCTTCACTAGGACAAGCTAGATCATTAAGAACGTAGTGAACTGTACAGTACTAACGACAAAGTGTACAATTCTGAGATTTAAAAGAAATGAAGAATGTCTGGTGACAAAGCTATAATTAAAGCCACAGCATAGGATGCCCTTCTGGTCACAAGCAGTGACCACCATACAGGTGTGGTGGCTCCCACTCTTGCTTTTCCTATCAGCTCCAGTAATTCTTATGCAGTTAGGAGAGATGTCACAGAAATGGGAGAAGGAAAGGTGTCCATAGACTGACAGCTCTTTTTATTGTCTGCTTCCTTTCCAACATTTTTTCCTCTTACTGCCACAAAGTAACGTATCATGAAGAAAATGCAGGGGGACATTTATGTTTAACTCAGGTGTAACCAAAATATTTCAGTATCCATTAATTTTTTACCTTTAAAATCTATATTTCCTCAATCTTTTCACACTTACCTGCCTACATTTGAAATACTAAATTGAAGCAAAATCCACGTCTGCTCAAACTTTTTTGTTTTTATATTAACAAGACTAAGGATTAGCAGGCAAATTAAATCCAATAATTATCAAATTTACAGATCTTTTCTTTGAACTGAGCAAGGTTCTGGGAATATCTGTGTTTTTGGAAGAGCTGGTAGATTAAGGTGACATATGCAAAGATGTGCCTTGAAGAAGAGATACCATCCATTTTAATATGCCACAGTACAAAAATCAACAATAATTAACAGATTGTGGAACGAGAAAATAGAATTTTAGGTTGTAAAGGACAATTACTCCCTAAGTAATCTTACTTCAAAGACAGAGGAAATTACTCAGTGTAACTAAACAACCCCTTTAGATAGAAGAAGTGCAAATGTACTGTAAATGCACACACTCCATGTGGAAAATCCAAGCCAGCCTGCATTCCCTGGTGATACAACAGCCTGTAGATGAGTGCTGCAGAAATAGAGGTTGTGGCTATAGAGCAACTGAACTTGTCATGCAGTACCAACTGAGAGGTAGATAATCTAGCTAATTTAGTAATAGATAACCAAATGAACATGAACTCCCTGTCTGATGCCTGATAAACACCTTAGCTAAGTAAAACAGGAGAATATAAGGAAGAAACTGGTGATGCTAGCTTTTTCAATGATATCAATAAAGCCATGATTACACCCTGTACTGGGATCTGAAGCTGAAAGCTAAAGCTCAAGATGTTTTTGAAAATTAAAAAAAGGATTGAAAGAAACTAGATGAAGGAATATGAAAAAAAATGTCGAGAGAAATGTCTAAGATATTTAGTTCAAAAGTTAATATGTGGCTTTACTATGAACCGAACATATTCCTTTAGGAAAATATCCCACTGATATTAAATTGCCAAGTCAACAGAGCAATTAGACAGGGATCAAAGTGATTAGGCAAGAATCTAGAAATTATAATCGTTAAGTCAGGAATAGACTATAAATATCGGACAGGTTCTCCCTGAGTGATAGTGCCTATTGCATCTGCCAGAGACTAAATATTGGGCTAGAAGGACAGCTGGTGTGAGACAGTAGGACTTTTCATGAGATATAATAGCTGTATAAGTTAGAAAAATAAGGCATGTTTTATCATATTGAAGATAATAAAAACATCCTGTCTTATATGGGAAATTTTATAGAGATATCCTTCATTGTGATTATAAGCCATGAATCCATCTGTGAATCTGCAACACAGCACTCAAGTTACAAGTGCTTAAAGAAAAAGTTTAGCTAGGCAAGAATTTGTGTGTATTCTTTTAGACTGTGGTAGATGAAATGAAGTTACAATTACTTTGCCTAGTATCAAGAGATAGAATTATAGTACAACTATTTCTAACGTGATCAGATCTAGATTTTTCTTGATGAAGCACAGATGCAACGAGCACTAGATTGGATAGTGTAATACTCCATGCTTGTGTTGGAAATTTTTTTTTTGTCCTACTTAGTTTAATAAAAAATGCTGAAGAAAGGAACTTCCATTTTCTTAAAATATTTTCTTTTCAAAGCTATTTTCATTCAGCACTATATAATGCTTTTCATCATCATGTCACACATCTTCACCAATGAAATGTTCTCATTGATAGATGCTCTAGCTGTTAAGTGCTGCAGTAAATCTGGGACAGTATTGCTTTGTTTTTCTTTTTGTTCTGATGGTACTTTTCAGATTTGTAATGTTTTGTTTTAAAGTGGGTTTTTTCTTATCTATCAATTACATCATTGAACTATATCACACAAATCCCTGACAAACAAGGACTCTCTCCTAATCTAGCTCTGGGAGTTTTCACTGCTAATACTACAAGCACTTATGCAGAGCAGTTATCTTCAATTAGTTAAAGCCAAAAGGAAATAAAGTTCACCGTGCAGGGACTTCAAAGATCTACAGCTGCAGCAGTGAGATCCATTAATCTACATGACGTTTAAATACCATGCAAGCAAGGATTATAAAAGTTAATCTTGTTGACATAAATCTTTAATATTCGAAGCTCACTGCCAGAATGCCTTTGCTATTTGATTAGTGTTAGTTATAAGTAAAGAAAATGTGTTATATGGAGTACATAAACTGGGCAATAATGTCAAGTAGCAGTAGCAATGCATTATAGGTTGAACAAATTACTGAGCTATTGAATGTATGGTCTATTAAGATACTAAATGAGTTGGTAGCATTCTGCTAAGGTCAATGAAAAGAGTCAATATATATAGAAACAAGCTAATTAGTGGAACTGATGAAACTGTCAATGAAATCAGTGGGTAAGTAATGTATTATAGATGCAAAGCACCATTTTGTTTAATAATGTTTTACATTATTTAAGTAGACATAGTTTGTATCACTCAGATTGTGTTGTCATTATTAATAGATGGGCAGAAATAAGTTCATCAAAGTGTGCGTTATGTAATGAAATGCAATGCAGATACTATTTTTACAAATCAGTTCCCATCCAACATGGAGAAAAAAAAAACATAACAAAATACCATTGTGATGGTGATCCAGTTTCCAATGAGATGTTAAAAAGCTAAGATTGTACATGCATAGACATCTACCACCTTCAGTAAGAATTATATGCAAAAAGGGAGTATTTTCACCATGAAGTCATGCAAGTGTTCTGGTAGATATGAATTTTAATTACACTTTGATCTAATATGAACTCTTTACTGACCATGACTTTTAGAACCTGCTGCAATATAAATATTAGTAATACAACTACTAGAAATGATGTGTCCCCCAAGTGTCCCCCAGGGGTCAGTCCTCGGTCCCGTCCTGTTCAACTTATTCATTAATGACCTGGAGTAAGGCATGGAGTGCTCCGTCAGCAAGTTTGCAGATGATACCAAACTTGGAGGAGTAGCTGACAGCCCTGAGGGCTGCGCTGCCATCCAGAGGGACCTGGACAGACTGGGCAGTGAGAAACCTAATGAAGTTCAATAAGGGCAAGTACAGGATCCTGCACTTGGGGAGGAATGACCCTGGACACCGGTACAGATTGGGAGTTGACCTGCTGGAGAGCAGCCCCCCAGAGACGGACCTGGGTGTCATGGTGGACCACAAGTTGACCATGAGACAGCAGTGTGCCCTGGTGGCCAAGAAGGCCAATGGGA
>JAUBOD010000729.1:3403520-3415807 GCA_032353885.1 Nothura maculosa
ATAATGCCAGTTTCAGTAAAACACATGAATTACACTTTTAAAGATAAGAAATTTGATATGTAATATCAAATCATTTTGTAATATCAAATCATTTGATATATGATTCACTTTCACTCTTGGCTTTTATTTAACTGCCCTTCAAGGCTTAAAGGGAATGTAGCTATTTTTCTGCAGCCACATAGATAATTCACATTTCATAAATTGCATTTTTCTTTTACACTAATACTTCTGGGTTCTGGGGCTATCTATACATATTGCTCATTTTGCAATTTCTTTGTGTTGGCAATAATGAAACTTTCTTTGTCCTAATTTTGGGGCTTTGTTTGTTTGTTTCTGGACTGTATGGTACTTCATAGTGTTTCTGTTTAGGTCCAGTGAAGGAAATGGGAGCAAAACATGCTACATGATTCATGAGTTGCAGGATATCTGGATGCTAGTTTTAGAAGTAGCACAATTTTCCATAAAAATATATGGAAAGCCTTGGAGCTTTCTCAAAAACACCACAGCACAGAATGATCCAGCGGTGATGAACAAGGAGTGGGTGAGTCATGAAGAAGAGTGGTGCATGACCTGCGTGACCTGTGCATGAGTGCAGAGAAGCACAGAAATGTGAGTGAGAAGGACTGCTAGTGGGAGGAATGCAGAGACTGCTCCTGGGGTTTTTAGGAGAAAGAAAAATCGATATTCCAGAGGCATGTCTGGGAAACTATCCAAAATCTATCCTAAAAAAGCAAATAAGCAAGCAAGCAAGAAAAGGTCTTCTGTCCTCTGCACAGGACCATTCTGCAGTCCTGTTTCAATCTGGCTTCAATTTTATGCAGTGGTAACCACAAGTTTTGGTTATATCTTTATTTTATCAGTTTTTACAGGTATAGTGTTCTTCACAGAAGTAGGTCAGTTTGAGTGACCTGTGTCACATCTCATGTATCAAAAATCTTCATACTGGAAGTGCTCGGTACCTCACCTCTCACAGATGTCAGCAGTGGTCAAATGCTACAGAGCTCCAGTCCTTAAATCTCTTCAATGTAACCCTTCCACCACCAGCATCTCAATCAAGAGTCAGTCTTGAGTCTTGGGTACCCTGGATAAGCAGAGTGTTAGATACTCCTCCTCAGCATTAGCTCTGGTGGAATTTTCCTCTTCACATTTCTGAAAACAAAGACTATTAAAACACAATAAGGAACTTTTAAACATTAATTCTTAAAGCAGTGCTAAATGAAAAATATTGTACAATTGCACTCTATTGCATACAATTTACTTTTCATGAATTTTTTGGCTAACCAGAGTTTGTCTGAAAATGCTGATTGGAGAGTATGAAAACATTTTCAAAATATGGCAGGTACATTAGCAATCAAGTGAGGAAAGATTTCTCAGTTCTGTGGTCCAAATGGCAAAGGAAAGCATCCAAATAATTACCATCTTAATGTTTAGGCATCTATCCAGCAAATGAATAAGCATGGAGAAATATGCTGAAGACTCAAATTGAAACCAGTCAAGGACATTGAGGCAGCATATTCGTTTCACAATTGTGTTTCATTCAGTAGTTTTGAAAATATTCTATTATGTGAACATAATATTTAGATATTCAGTGGGTTACAGAATCTCTCTTTGCCTCTAAAAGTAATGATATTTAAGACTCCATCCCTGCTGTCAAGTACCTTTTAATGGAGACTGGAGAAACAGCAGTGGGAGAGTCTGTTTGTGTTACCAGTCAGTGGCCTGAAAATGAGCCCATTTCCCTATGCTGCTGAAGATGGATTGGAGAGAAGGGAAAGGATTCCATCTGCAGTTTTCCACATCTCAGAAATAAGAAGACTACCACTACTTTGACTAGTGACCCTCTCCATCACTTTTCTCTTCCATTGCTTTGGTGAAAACCTTTAATTTATCACAGTTTACTTTCAAAGGAGGGACAAGAAAGTTATGAAAAGCTAGAAATTCACATGAGAAAACTGCCTAGATGCACAGGATGCTAGGTATCTCAAGGGCCATAAGAATATATTTCAAAATACTCATACTTAAAATGCTGCCCAAGACTGATCTATTTGCTATAGATAGATATAGGCAAACTTAAACCGTAGCATGAAGGGGAAATGGAAACACAAATACAAGAAGAAATTGAACTCCCTCAGAGTGAAAGATGACTTGCAGCTGCATTTATAAGCTGTTTATAAGCCTTAAGATGTTTACTATTTCACATTTTCTGTTGACAAACTAGTCTGTCAGACATGATTAGTAAGGTGACAAAAAATAATCTTTTTATCCTCCATGGGATACTCTTCTTCAAGCCAGAAGTAGAAGAGAAATAACTTTTCTAATGAGAACCGGGTAGAATTTTCCTTCTTTACTGACAGCTATTTTATTCTTCCTTTTCACAAAGACACTTATGATTCCTGCCTCCCCCAATTTTCCTGTTATATTCGTATTTTCAGCAATTCACTTGTTCTTTGAATTGAGTAAATTAGCATATAAAGGGCAACTTTTTCATTGAAGGGAATTTTTAAAATTCCTGATGTTGTGCCCTCCAGAAACAAGCCTGTTTTTAAAGTTTCTTTGCCTCAGAACTGTAGGAATGTGGATGTCAATCTGCCCATGTTTTTGTATCACTGTGAACTGTTTGTTTGGCACCTTCTTGAACAAATGTGATAGCTGAGGTTCAAGGCATATATATTTTCTATCTTTTCAGTTTTAATGAGAACTTGATTAGAAAATGGAATATATTGTCTTCTTTAGAGTCACCTGATGCTTCGTTGTATGATTTCTACTGCCATTTGAAACAACAGGCAATAAGAGAAGCCAAAAATAAACAGCTTTTTTTGCTTTTATATAGTTAATCTAGGTCCTTTTTCAGTTTTATGAGTTTCATGGTGTTTACATTCTAAAGTTAAGGAATATTTTTAGGTCAAAACATTGCAAGGAGCAAAATTGATAAAACTAGTATTTTATTTTCAAGTATAATAAAAAAGGTATTTTTCTTAAAAAGTACATTTTTGCATTTCTATCCTTAAAATATTATCTTTTCTAAAAAGAACTGGTATTTAAGATAACCATTGGTACATTTTATGTAGATAGCATGATTAAAGAAATTCCTAGAATTATTAAAATGTAGGAATTAGGACTGGAAAAAATACTCTGAATGACAGGTCTTTTAATGACAGATAATTTGTGGTTTTTTGTTACGAAAATCTCAAAACAAGCCAGAAACTATGATTTTGGAAAGAGTAACACACAGATATCTGATCTTACGCTCATTAAAGTTGAATCTGATGAATCTAAGATTCTCTTCCATGAGATGAAAGCAAATCTAAAGGAAGTGGACTATGAAGACAATTTTCAATTTCTCAAGTGAAATTTTAGACCGTCTCTGTGATTGGTTTTACCATTGTCCAGCTCCATGGAAATGAAATAGACTCACAGAGAATGTCCTGAGATGTTTTTTAGATGCTTAATCCTTTTAAGAGCTAGAATTCACAAAATAAATGTCTTCTCTATTTTGTAAATGTGGAATATCAGATTGATATTGTTGTATTTAATTCATATAGTTATATTTATTAGATTTATTATAATTGCTTATATTGTCTTTAAGATTTTATTATAATAAAATTATATCATATGGGATGTGGAGGATGAAACTATTGAGACTGAGGAGTTCCTCAAAAACCTGAATTTTATCAAGTCAGATCATTAATATGAAACTTTTAAATATAAGTTAAAAATGAATATCACAATGTACAGTATATATAATAACAAATACATTTCAAATTTGTACATCAGTTGGACCTGCTCTATTGAAGACAATTTGGAAATTCACATAGACCATTTTTTGATTCTTGTTCTTTTCCTCAAACTTCTTTATATATTCTGTCAGAATGAACAATACCAGACTGAACTTATCTTCAGAAATCATCTCTTGACTTACCTTGTGCCTTTGATAAATCTTACAAAGTACGTCTAAATTTTTAAGTGTGAAGCATCCACAATCTATAATCTAAATCTATATAATTTCTTCTCTATTTCCACATTACTTAAAATTGAGCCTGAACTATTTTAGTTCTTGCCTATTCATGCTCTTGGCTCTTCCAAATATTTCCTACATAAATCTTCCAAAATGCTCCTTAAACATTCATCATAGGTCCTCATATTTTGATTAATTATGCTTTCTAAAAATCAGTTGTCAGTATTATCTACTATTTGAAATGCAGATTGTATCCTTCCCAGCTTTTCTTAATTTACAGGACTGTGTTCATTTGTGCTTTTTGTTGAAGTCATGTTAGCTATAATGCTAACTTCTCTGATGAGATATTTTTCATACCGTCTCTCCAGATATTCCCTTTGTATAGGAAAAATCCCAGGCATAATCTTTAAATCTCCTACTTCACTGAAATTCATTTCTCAAATCTCATCTCTGTTGTAGATAGAGACAAATATAAAATCTTAATATTTAACAAACGGGAAATTGTGAGTATGATTAACAACTGAGAATTGTTTTCACAGAATCAAAGAATCTTCAAGGTGGGAAGGGACCTCTAGAGATCATCTAGTCCAACCTTCCCACTCAATCAGGCACACCTAGAGCATATGACACAGGGTGGCATCCAGGCAGGTTTTGAAGACCTCCAGAGAAGGAGACTCCACAGCCTCCCTGGGCAGCCTGTTCCATTGGTCTGTCACCCTGTTTTCACATGTGATGTCTCATCTTTTTTGAACCAGAGCTGCAGCTGCTATATTAGTCATACCTAACAGCTATATTTTATTTAAGGTGAGGGAGAGATGAAGTATTACTTCTCTTGGCACTGGTATGCACAATTAGCACAATTCTTTTCTTCTTACTTCTTCTTTAGTCTCTTTGAAGAAAGAATTATCTGCTGTTCATTCCCAGGCTTGTGCTATATAAAACTTTAATAAGAAGAGACTGTACTTAACATGGGTTTGCATGACTGTCACAACAGGTGAAGCTTGGTGGTGGTCTGAAGACATGCAAGTACATTAATACTATTACTACTAGTAGTATTAATAACCAGTGGTAATAGTGATTAGCAATTTTGCATGATGATATTTGTCCCATTGAAATAATTATTTGCTATGTGAATGGGCTACTCTAAATAAAAGCATTTTGTGGAGAATTGAATTAAATAGCTTTGAAGAATATTTATCTGTAGAAATAGATTCTTATAGATGTCAGACATATTTATATACCCTTTTTCCTTCACTTTTATCTGTAAAACTCATTTAAGAAACATATCTGTGATCTTTAGAACAGTTATATTATCTTTTAAGTATCATTCTCTTCAAGAGATTTATTCTAAGTAATCTTTTCTGGAATATTTTTTCTCATACTGTAAGATCATTCTACTTTCTGTTCAAACACTGGAGTGAGACTGTTCTAAGATATCATGGAACTTTTATGATGTCTCATTGAAATAACAAAAGCAGAGTCACTGAGCTTTACTTGTTCATATTCATCATGTCTGCCTCAAAGATGGATTCATTATACTCAGTGAATGCTTCATGACAATGCTATGGTAGCCTGTTTTTTTCTCATTGTCTGTTATGATTACAAGTACCTGATAAGCTTTGCAAAAATATAATTTTGAATTCTAAATTCAGTATGCAATTTTTGCTTTTCTGATAAATCTAGCTTTTTTGATGAGTATGATTTAAACGGGTAGCTTGAATTGTAGTATATGTGTTTATTTATTTTTATCTTTCTTGTCATGTTAGGCTATTCTATGACATGATTAATATACTTCTCCTGTGGTGGAAAAATGAGGATGAATCCTCTTTAAACTAGACATATGATTGCAATATAAATGTTTTTTTGGAACATCAGACACTTCAGTTTCCATAATAAATATTGTCAACATTATCTCTTCAAAACACGTGGAAGAAAAAGAATCTTTGTGATAGTTGTAACACCGAAAGTCATAATTCTGTAAAACTTGTCACATTCTTTTTGAGTCCCAAACTGGTTTCAAATAGCTGTATATAATTTTACAATTCTGTTAAAACTGTTTCCATGGACTCTGAAGAAGTGAATCTGTTGATAAGGCACTTGTTAATGTACAAGTCATATATTAAGCTCTTGTCCAGTATAAAGAGCAAACAGAAGTTAACAATTATGGTGATAACAATTTCCTTGTAAAGTGAAGGTCTTCTTTAAAAAATCTAGCCTATAAAATAAATTTTCTTAAGCTTTCTAAGTTATTCTTGATATAATATTGTTTCATAGCTATAACTATAGGTCTATTATTCTTGATTATGATCTTCAAGATCATTTTGAAAGTTAGAATAATCCTGCTTGCACTGCAAATATTTTAAGAGGACATAGAAGTGATTTATTGATTGTATTTTACTAATATTATTGAATCCATTAGCAAATTCAGTGATTTAAAAAAATGAAATTTTCAAATTTTAGCTCATATTGAATTCTTAGACTGGCATTCACTCTTAATCATATAAAATGCTATATCACTACTGTCAAGTTTCTAGTTTTTATAAAATATTATGTCATGCAGGCCATAATAAATTACACCATAAAATCCACTAGAGATGTTAATAAACTGCATCATTGACATAAAAATTACTGAATACCAATAAATATAACAAAGACTGTATATTCATGGGAAGATCTTATGTCTGTAGTGGAATAGAAAAATAAATGAGTCTAAAAAGAATCGAATATTCAAAATAAATGAAAATATCCAAAGTGTTACAGCAGATAATGATGAAAATAGTTAAATGTTAGACTAAGAGAAGCACTTGCTAAGATACTTGCATAAATAAAAAACATGTCCCTGTAAGATTTTAAGGTGAAAGACATTATTTTAGCATTTGGACCATAAAAGTTTACCCTTTAATAACTGACCTCATATTAGACCATTCCGTCTAATACTACTGAATTGTGCATCAAAACAAATTCTGTACCTGTTTCTGTATCCATTTCTCAGAAGGAGATATTTACCCAAATATTTATTTCATGCATATTTTTACACTGCTTTAAACAAACCCTTTGTGTTTAATCACACTGGAAAACAAAAGAAAACTCATAACAGTAGCATTTTTTTCTGTAAATATTGTTGCAAGGAGAATGGAACAAACTGTATATATACATATGGAATCCTTTAAACCAAAACAGATTTGATAGGAAGTTTTGGTAAAAAGTTTTTGTAAAAAGTTTTGTTGGTTTTGAGCACATTTTTGAGAAGGGAGGGGAAATGATTTACTGTAAAAATGCAGAAGGAGAAAAGTAAGAACATACTGAATATATAAGTTATCTTCAGCTAGGTTTACACTGGAAGCTATTCCCTTCATCAAAGGAGCTTATCTCCTTTGGCAGAAAGATGAAAGCAGGAGAGCTCTCTTTCTCCTTTTCACTCTTTTCCTGCAAGAAATAGAAAAGAGGAGGAGCCAAAATCAAATAGGTGAGAGGAAAAGAGAGGAAGAGTAGGAAATGGGGTCACTAAATAGGCCAAACTAAAAGCCTGAAGATAAATTAATATTGCAGTGTCACACGCTGGTAAAGGTATGGAATTTGCAGAATGCATGAGTAAAATGCAATATCTGTAATCATAACTGTAAAGTGTAATGATATCTGTAATCATAACTGCACAAGAGCATGATAGTCCTGACTACTCTGTGGAAGCCCCTTAGAAATTTATTGTCATTTGAAATGAACAGAGAGATAAATAAAGACCCAAAATGCACTTAAGAAGAAGAAAAGAAAAGAAAAAAAAGCAGAAAGTGCTCTGAAGCTAACTTGAGAGTGTTCTATAAAGACATGAGGGGAATTAACTCTTACCGTTCTTGAAGATGCCACACCAGCATAAAAAAAAATCTAAAACAAGTTAACTTATTGTGGCTGAAAACTCTTTTGGATACCTAGGAGATGCATTTTAACCCCTTCTATTAGATCCTACTGTAGCTAGAGTGTAACAAATATAATCTTTATTTCTTCAGAAATATAAATCTTACTTATGCACATATAACCACTGCTATTATTCAAAATTCCACTTCAGAATTGGATAGTAACAGTCTGTATTTTCTCTATCTTGAAAGGTTGTTCACAATAATGATTTTATAATTCTGGTCTTTATAAAGTTGTATAAGTTTTGTAAGTATTTCTTTTACCCTCCCCGTCTCAAAAAAAAATGAAGCATGTGCTGACCTTGTTAATGAAGTAAGTAACAAAATCTAGATTTTGTTAGCAGCCTGCTGGGCCTCCAGGCAAGTAGTGGAAGTGTTAAGAGTATGATAGATTAAAATGAAGTAGAAATGACAGAATTAATGTTTACACTACTAGGTGAAGAGTGTGAATTCTTTTTTGTCTTTTGAACATGAAAAAATGAAAAGTTTACCAAGTAGTTTTACTAAAATGTTTTGTCATGAAACTAGCAAGTAACACATCAAGAATGATTTTTATTGCCCTTACTTTTCTGAGAAAATCATTCTATGCTGTAGCTCCAGAAGAATTTCTCACTCCAAATGTTTTTTCTCATTGTGAGTAACGGATTCCAAAGGAAAGAAATTATTTTGGGCAATGACTCCACAAGGTGTATGTGACATAACCTCATTTTTTTTTTTTTTCTGAAACTGAAATAGGGACTTTACCAGAACACACAATTTTCCCTTGCAACTCTCTTGCCCAGAGTTTTCTCTGACTCATATCCCTATCCATTTGTCTTATTGCCCCAAGGGAACAGTATACAATACCCACAGACCCACAGACTCAAAAACGGCATTCCAGGGATGCTGAACAGACTAAAAATAAGGACAACGATGTCCTAATATCTTCCTATTGTTGCACGTTTCAGGCTTTTGACTGGAGATATGTCAGATCTGCCTATATGTTACAGCTTTAAAGTGTAGAAGTGAGTCTAAAAGCTTTATTGTAGATGAAAATGAGCCATGCAGCATGGCTCATATGAACCTGAGACAGGTATTAATGTTCTGTTTACTGGCTCTTGGAAGATGCAGTCCCTTCATGCTTTCCTGTGATAGTGAATGAACAACACATGAGAGATTAACCAGGAAAGAGAGAGAGAAAAAATAAAAAGAATTCTTAATGAGAAACATGAGACAGAGTATAAAAATTAAATCAGCTGAGAAAGAACAATCTAAATGGGAAAATGAGAAGAGAAAGGAAGGCACCACAAACATGAAGTCAAAAATGTGTTACTAGTCATAGATACATGATATCCAGGTTGGTGGCAGTAATGTAAAGTACAATTATATCCTTGTTTTCAAAATGTTTCACTGAACAAGTGTGCACTCTTGACTGTACGCTATGACTGATATATTCAGCACTTGTTTCTTCTCTCATCTTCCACACTTGCTTTTTCTTTTGACACTTAAAAGTGCTATTTTTGTTGCTTTGAGGCGAACGCTTCTTGCTCTTCTTTTACTGAGGTATGGCAGTGTGGAATACCTCCCATCACACAACAACAGCAGCAAAACTCCTCTCCCGAGGCAGAGCAAGGCAGGATCTTCTTACTAGACTCTTTGGTTAAAACAAAAACTGGAGTCATAAGGCTACAAGTCACAATTTACTAGTTCTGTTTTTACCATCTGCTACATGCATATGCTGAAGAGTCTGTTGTCTTCCACACATTTAATCCCATGCTCTCCTGGGACTGAGACAAGCTATTACTTTTTGTTTTTATGACTGCAAAACTAAATGAAACAGAAAATATCAAGAATGCCTAAACAATATCTTTTTCCAAGTAGCTAGATGGCTATAAATTAAGTCATCAAAAATATAAAGATACGGCACTGAACTTAAAGCATTGAGTTGCATTAAAATGTTTTGATACAATAATTAATAATATTAGTAATAATAAGTTTTAAGGCGGTAATACTTATTTTCAATAAGATATATTAGGAATGAAAGTTAGAATAAATATATGAATTAATAAATACATTATACTAAAATCCATTATTTATACACATTGATTTATTGATATATACCAATTATTTTGCAGAGATACTGTGTACATTCAGAAGATAGCAGTAAACCACAATTAGATATTTATATAGCACAATTAATCTATTAACCATTTATATTTAAATTGAAAACTATCTTCCCTGTCTTCCTTTCAAATATTTTTTTTTAAAAGCAGAATAAAGGAGTAAGAAGCAAAAATGAAAGAGTAGAGTCATTTTGCATTAGAAAGTAAAACAGTAAAACAGGAGATAATTCTGATTGCAATTAATAGAGGAATAGATTAATTATTCAAACTATTCTAGGCACTTGGGCATCAGTGATTAGTCTAGGAGTAAGTAGTTAAAAATCTACATTTTATTCTGAGTTTCTACTGGATAATTAATCAGCAAAAATACTTATTCTTTGTAAGTGAAACAATTTTATCAGGTAGATTTGTATATTCTTGTATTTAACCAGGTTAAGAATCCATTGCCTCTTAGCTGGATTGACAACAGGTTCTGATTCGTTAATAGAGACGAGTTTTCAGCTAGACCTATGAAATATACTGCACAAATACAGAGGAAGCCTGGTTAAAAGTTATACCTGGAAAGTTATCATAAGTGATGGTAAAGCTGCCTGATGTAAAGATTTCTGCTCATATTTTGTAGTTACATTACATTTCAGGACTTCTTCCTCTCCTTTCTTTTCCTAATTGATAAATTTGAATTAGGATCAAAGTAATCACATTCACAGAATTAAACAAGGTTATAGAACTATTCTAAAATCCAGTAATGAATTGTGCTCAGTTCTACTATCCTGAAGCAGAGACCATTACCACTAGAGTTCATTTCACACAGTAATTTCTCTTCAGCTCTTACAGGACCTGGTGTGTTCTTCAACAAAACAGCATTTAGAAACAGTAACACCTTTAAACATCTTTTACTATTGCTTTATTGTATTTGTGTGCTTATATTTATATGCTTATTTATATTGCTTTATTTATATGCTTAGGAGTAACATGCTGCAATTCTATTTGAGTAAGCTGTATATTCAGTAAACTGGATTGCAAATTATAGCTTAATTTTCAACACAATTTTAAGTGATCTTTCTGTCATGTGTTTCATGCCTGAAATTAAAGTCATATTAATCCACTTTATCATAGAATTGGGTGGTGCTTAACTCTAAACAAACCACTTCTGTAGTCAAGATATATAATAATAGAATAAATGTCCTAGTGTTATGCACTTTATTTCCTTTGGTTTCCTTCCTACACTGTGTCGTTTTGCCCTGTTTCAATAGGAGAGATGCTGAGTATCCCACTTGATCTCACCTGCACCTCTAATGGCAGGCACATGTTTTAAAGTCTCAAAACTTAGTAAATATCTTGTCCTTTCTGGATGAATGCTTTCATGTATTAATGTCCCTGCTTCAATACTAACATTCTAGCAGGAAACTTGAGGTCAATATTGTCTTTTCCTGTCCTGTTTCCCAGTGGCTTGTGTAATAAGGGCGACATGGTGGTAGGAGTTTACTACAGGCCTCCTGACCAGGACAAGGAAGTGGATGAAGCCTTCTACAGGCAGCGCCAGGAAGCCTCCCGATCACAGGCCCTGGTCCTCCTGGGGGACTTCAACCACCCTGATATCTGCTGGGAAAATCACATAGTCAGGAACTGACAGTTCAGGAGGTTCCTGCGGAACACTGCAGATAACTTCTTGACACAGGTGGTTGATGAGCCAACAAGGGAAGGGGCGCTGCTAGACCTGATCCTAACAAACAGAGATGGTCTAGTGAGAAATGTGAGCGTCGGGGGCAATCTAGGCTGCAGTGCCCATGAGATGTTGGAATTCACGACCCTGGGTGGAGGAAGCAGGACGAGAAGTAGGATAGCTACCCTGGACTTCAAGAGAGCTAACTTTGACCTCTTCAGGGAGCTCCTTGGAGCAGTCCCCTGGGTCAGGGTCCTAGAAGGAAAGGTAGTTCAGGAGAGTTGGCTAATATTCAAGCACCACTTCCTCCAAGCTCAGGATCAGTGTATTCCCACAAAAAAAGAAGTCGAGTAAGCATGGCAGGAGACCTGTATGGATGGGCGAGGAGCTCCTGGGCAAAGTTAATGAGAAAATAAGAGTGTACAGCTTGTAGAAGAAGGGATAGGCCACGTGGGAAGAATATAGGCATATTGCCAGAGAATGCAGATTCGAAATGAGGAAGGCCAAAGCCCAGGTGGAATTAGAGTTGGTGAGGAATGTCAGGAACAGCAGGGTTTCTATAAATATGTTATCAGCAAGAGGAAGATGAGGGAAAATGTTAGTGGGCTGTGGAATGGGGAGGGGGCCTTGGTGACAGAGGATGCTGAGAAGGCAGAGTT
>JAUBOD010000729.1:3429414-3443124 GCA_032353885.1 Nothura maculosa
TGAAATTACAGGCACGGAGACATCAGTAGATCTTCACTTCTGTGCTAACACCTTCCTTACTTTTATTATATGTATAGACTAGAAGCTGTATTTAACATTTATCAGTTCTTGCTGTAGATTTTGATAGATGTGGATTTTACATGACTGAGGTAGATATAAATGTTCAGGAAGAAGATTGTAGTGATGGGAAGAGCTAAAAGTAGCCAATATTTTTTTTTAATTGATACTTCGAGTACAAAAAGTCAGTTCAGAAAGCCATAGGTTGGATTCATTCTTTTAAATAGCTTTATCCTAGTCTATCTATAATTCTTTCAAAAAAATCAGAAACATTGTATTGCTTTTCAGGCAGCAGTCACAGTAATATACAAATTGATTTTCTTTTTATATGGGGATGCTTTCATCCATTCTTCAGAAACACGGCTGAGTAGTAATAGAATTTTTCAAAAAACATTAAAGAAAAAATAATTAAAAGCATGTTATAAACATTGTAAGCAAACTACTTTTTTATATAAAGACTAAACTGACTGTTTAATATATGAAACTGTGATTACCCTACCACAAGACCACAGGAACACAGCTCGGGAGTGAGAATGATCTTTTATTAAAATAGTTTCCAAAAATACTTTTATATGAACAATCTAAATGGTACTGTGCTACCTTATGAATACCTTACAGTGCTGAAAATATTTCTATTTGTATTTTCACTTGAACTTTGATATATTATATTTCATATTACATATACAGAGATCAAATTAGGTCTTCCTATTTGTTTGGTTTAATACAAAAATATTTTAACAATTCATCTTAGTTTTTAAAATCTAACTTGTATTAATTTCTGCCTGTTGATCATTTATCTTGCTCGTGCACTGCAGTTTGTGGAATATTTCTCAAACCTGAAATAAAACTGTGTTATTTGCAGGATGAAGGTTGTGAGAAATGACTTCCTATTGATGCACAGGGATTTATCCAAATCTCTTTCATTTTTATCATGTGTTAATCTTCTGTGCAATAATGAAAGAAGAGACTTTTTAAGCAAAGAACAATGGCTGCTTTCTTTCATTTAATATCCCATGAAAAAAAGGAGCTTAGGACAAAACGGTTGTGTCTTACTGCCGGTAAGATTTGAAGTTCCAGAATTGTTGCTAAACTTTTTCTGTTCTGAAAGAAAAACTATGATTAATGTTAGGTCACTTTATTGTGAAATGCTGCGGCCTAGGTCATGGTTACTGGTTATTAGACTGGCCTAGCATGGCTATCTTTGCCTGTATTTGGAAATACCTTCCAAACTTTGGAAATATCTTGTAATATCTTAGACTAGGTGATCTCTAGAGGTCTCTTCCAACCTCAAACATTCTGATTCCTATAGAAGAGGACAATAGGGGCATAAAGCAGAACTATCTTGTGTTCTTGAAGGAGGAGGATATTCTTACTGATTCAATTTGGAAATCTTTTACGCTTTCTGATGCTTTCCTGATGCTTCTGATGCCAATATGAGCTTGCCAGAAAAATGGTGTAGTTTACTATTTCTTCATGATTAGATTATGGACTCTGGAAATCCACTAAGTGAGTATCTACATAGGCTGTACGCTGAAGCTGAATGGCTTCTTTGTTGGGTCAGTGGAAGCTAGAGGCTGCTGGACCTATAGGTATTGAAAATGCAGAGCTCCAGGAGCAAAACATTTCTCTTCATTGGAAAAAAATGTACCCAAGGCCCACAGTAAGGAAAAAGAAAATGGAAGAGCGGTTTGAAGGAAAAGAAAATTTTATCCTTGAACTTCAGTTTACTCAGTGCTGCCTCTAGAAATAGTGGTTATATACGCCTATCATAAGGAGGCAATAAGTAAGATTTGTTTTTAATTGGCAGGAAATGCTTTGTACTGCTGTTATATAAAACACGTGTGATCATCTCTTTGTCAGCCACCTTAGCTGTAAGAAGAGAGCTGAAGGGTCTAATGTGGGTTTGGAACCTGATTCGTTTTCAGCACAATGTCAGCAATGCTATTTCTAAAGGCCTGGAAGGTCTTTAAGACAGGCAGAAACAATCTTTTCCAGCCACTGGAAGGGAATTCCTCAAGAGATCTGGAAACAGATCCATATGGAAAAGATGAAGCTTGGTCTGATCTGAAATGTATGGCATCAAATTCAATTATCACACATCCGTTTTTGTGGCAGATGGATTACAGAAGATACAATAAAATTTCAGCATAGGTAAAACATTTGTATTGTGCCATTGAGCCATCTGGATTTACAAATCACACTTAGCATATTGATGTCTCTGATCTCTTGGAACAGTACATATGACACACGTTGCTTAAACTAGTGTTTACTGATCCTGTCAAAGTGACATTGGCAGGAAGAGATGAGTTACTTATGTGAATCTGCTTGTGGATTTTCATTAAACTCATGAGAGGATCAAGGTACTGGTGGTACCTTTTAAAAGCAGCTCTACGTCTCCTAGAGCAAGGGATCTCATCCCATTATGCATTACTTCTAAATGATGTTAAAAAGCCATCCTCTTTCCTGAGCTCAGGCTACACATATCCTGACAGATACCCAGGAGCAACTTGCTGCTGTGGTGCCACACAGTTTCTCTCAACAGGGGTGACATGAAAGCAAACTTAGCTCTGAAATTTCCTTCCCATAAATCTGCTCTATTTTCTTAAAATGTTTTCCAGTACAAGTAATATATTAGATTATTTACCAAAACACATACACTATTTCTTTCAAGGTATGATTGGAAGGAGTAAACAATAAACAAATTCATCTGTGAATAGGAGAGTGAGTGATGCACATTAAAGGTATTTTTCATATTTTAATAAGGCTAAATCAATTTTAAACTAATCTCATGCTTAAATAAAATCATATTACGTGGATATCAGTTACTGATTTTAAAGTTGTGTATTTCAGAAAGTTTTATTAAACATGAGTACAAAGACCAAAAATACAAATTCGCTAGTCTTGCTCTTGTTCCTATCTGGAGATATCCATCCAAAAGACACACGCTGTGGCTGAAGTGAAGGTAAGAATTGAAATATCTTTCAGGTAAGTTGCAGACAACAAAAAGGCAGGATAATGGCCTAAGATGGAAACATCTTAGGCAGAGGTGGGCTTTCACAGCACACAGCTGGAAGCCAGGAGAGGCTGCACTCTGCAGAGTTTGTTTGACTCTGTGAGAGACCAGGACTCCTGCTGAGTTCTGAAGTCTTCTGCTACCTCCCTGAGCTCTTAAAGCTCTGGATGATTCACAACTAACTGGGAACTGCTGTGCAGGAGCCTGTCTCTTTTAAAGAGGGAAGAGACTGAAGCTGACAGGTTCCTGCAGAGAGGTATTGAGGGTAGAGTCCTCTCTCCTGAAAAAGTCTTGGTATGAATGCCTATCTTTTAAAAGCATCTCAGGGAAGAGTAATGGGATATCTCCTCAGACAGCTCCATTAGGCTACAAGTACATTTAACAGGCTACAAGCTCCATTAGGTTACAAGCTACACAGGCTACAGGTGCATTTAATAGAAATTCTGTGTGCAGAAATGAATGTAAGCTTGAATGGAAGGACCGCACAGTAGCATGGACAGTCTTTTGTGATACTCAAAAGTTACCAGCACATGCTGTAGGAAGAGATCAAGTCCCTCTAAAATACCCTTCCCCCATTTTTCAGCCCCTCCAGTAAATATGTCTGAAATAATATGCATTTTCACTTTGCTTTAACAAATAGCTTCTTCAGTTTATCTTGGATAGTAAAGAAAGTGTTAAATTAACTGAAATGCATCACTCTTCATATGGAGTGAACTGTCCAAATATGTGTTTTACACCTGAGCGGTCTAACAATGATTTAAAGTTAAATAACTTGAAACTAGATGAAGTCAGGCTCATAAGAAAATGCTGCATGCCCCTATAGCTGCCTCTGCCAATGGTATTCTCTAATTTGTCACAACTGGGTGAGATAAGAGAGGAGCCAGAGGTGCCAATGGGCAAGCTCTAGCTGATGACTCTCGTGTGCATTTGTTAAATTAAAGCACAGCAGACCAGCACCCCAGCTCATTTAATTTAGCATAGTATATCTGTCCTGGCAGTTGCTAAACTGTCTCTGAGGCCAAATAATCCTTCCTCATCCAACATGTTCTTGCTTTGGGGCATTCTGCCTTTTGCTCAGCATTTCCTCTTGCTCTGCCAGCAGTTTGGTGGAATTTAACTTGGCAGAGGTGATTACAGAAAAGAAAACTGTTTCCTAGAGACGTTACATCCATGATGCATCTTCACTTGGTGAACAAACTACATTCAAAATGGTGCTGAAACATTCCCTGAAAAAAGGCTAAGAATATAGAGCTTTAGCATTTCTGCAACCGTTAAAAATGCTACACAAAGATCCTTATTTCTAAGTTCATTATAAATAAATACTTTTAGCACAATCCCCCACAGTTTAAAATCTGAGGGTCAAAATACAAATCCAGTAAAGTCAGTGGGAAAACTATTGACCATGCTATGTAACTAAGTAAAACTATAGCCCTAAGGTTCTGTGGGGTATAATGTGAATTCTCTCACAGGCTACAGTAGCCTAGCATTTAGCTTGATGTAATCTCTGCAGCCTCGGAGAACTATAATCACAATTTAAGACTTAATGACAACTTATGGCCAAGTATCAAGTCATAAAATGTTGCCAAACTGCACGTTTTTATCTTGGAGTTGAAAGAAAAGTGCTAGCTTCTGGACAGATGTCACCTATTAACCTTCTGTTTGCCATTTGATTACTTTTTAAGTAGTATTTTGTAGTAAAAGTTTGATGTGAAAGGTACTGCCTGCAGTATGTGAGAAACCTTGACTCTTAATGTAGCAATTTAGACTATGCTGCATCACCCTCATCTTAAGCCTTAGGCTTCACAATGAATGAACACAGGTTTTATTCACAGAGTGAAATTAGCTTTGGTTATTTCTTACTAGTAGTCAGTGAAGACAGAGGAAAACCTAGTGAACTTAGTAAAACAAAGAGCACTAATGTGCTAATATCATTATGGAGAGAAATTTATAAATTCCATAGGGAAAGTCAGCTAATCATTTCAGTTCTGAAATTGACCTTCTCAGCCTTTGCTTTCTTTGCCGGTTTATATAACTTCAAAATAGCTGCTATTAGTGATTTAGTTACTAAATAGACCAAGTTTCAGTCACACTTGAAATGAAATCCCTCAAAACAGGAACACATATTTTTCCACCTCTGTATCACAGCTGTAAAAACTATACACTTTTTAAAAATATATGCTTAAGAAAATATATGGTGAAAGAAAGAGATTAGCATTTTCCTTGGAAAATTTCATAAGAATAAAGTCTGGAAAAAAGGGCTATAATTTCAGTTTTAGTGCAAAAGGTCAAGAGCCTCCTCCCAGTTGGCATATATTGTTACTGGTTGGTACATGGTGCTGCTCTCTGATCATAGTGTGATTTATGTACTAATTTGTAGTACTGTTCCATTTCTGACTGGACAAATTAACGCAGAAAAAAAAAAAAAAGGCTTCACTTGCTATCATTTACACCATGAGCAAATTTCCATTCTCAGCAAAACATCTGAACAGATGCAGAAAAGGTCTGATTTTCTCACCCATAAAGGTCAGCCTTTGAAATGCAGCATATGCCAAACTATGAAGGAGGAGCTGTACAATGTTTATGCTGTACTCTCCAGGGCACAGAGAACAGTTTTCGGGGTAGGTCTACTGGATTTGTGCTACACAGCATGCTTTTCTCAAAGATGTTGAAACATCTAATGGAAGATCTCTTTACATATAGAATTTTTAATACAGCCTCTTTGTACTTCTAGAGAGAATCTTCATTGCTCAGTACAACCTCTAGTTCCATAATTGCTGCATTTCCTGACCTACCAAATTTTGCTCATATATATTTCTCAACACAAGAAGTTTTTTTTCTTCTTAATAGCCCTTTAAAAAATCTGGTCTTCTCTTGGTAAGATATACAGAAGTTTCTGTTTGCAAAATATCTTTAATTAATTTATGAGAAAATCTTGTTATATTCAAGTATTCAAAAAAAAGGTGAAAACAGTGTTAAATGATACACTGTGTATTCATTTAAATACAAATACATACATTTCATACTAGTATGTTTACAAATACTTAGCTTCAACACTTACTAAGTATAAAATATCTAATTTGAAACCATGAAATTGTTCTGTTTTGTTTTGAAGAAAAAAAATGTTTATATTACTTTAATAAACACACTATTAATTTAGTATTGGTTAAAATCTTTCCCTCCGGCACTGGTAATAAGGCTAAACAAAATTGCATCTTTAATTTTGCTAAGATGCTTTTACTGCATATTGCTATACAAAAGACCTATGCACAAAACAGTAACTTGTCTTGCTTTAATATTTTATACATGGGATTTTGCAGTTAGTGAAAATCAAACAGTAGCATTTAGGACTTGCAAAAAAGCATGAAAATTAGTACTACCACAAATCCAAGCAGAAAAAAAAAGAAAAAAGAAGCTAATTAACAACGTTAATTACCCAATAAAAAGTAGTATATAGTCCAATGTGTGAACTTTGCCACAGTTTTCTTATCCCTAAGACTATATGAGAACCTTTGAGATCTTGAGACATTCAGATCTAAACCCCACAAGGCTGTGCCTGTGTGGGACTTCACACTGCATTTAGAGAATTTAAACTTCTGTTATAAATTCAGTGTTGTCCTAATGTTTCACAACTAAGTTACCAAATCCCTTAGAAAATTCCAAGAAGAAAAGATTTGCTCTTTCCCATGGTACATTTCCATTCAGACATAGAATAAATTCTTTCAGGATTTGCTTTCCCACTCTTTTAAATGGTGTGTTATTACAAAACACTGTAGTTTGGATTAGTAGATAGCATTTTTTTTTTCCCAAATGGAATAATATTTAAGCAGCAGTACATTCTTGGGATTATGATTGGCTGTGGAAAAAGCAAAACAGAGTTTGTATAGAAAGGTGCATTTTTAAAATTTAATATCGAAGGGCCGTGTGCTCAAAATCTTGTATTTTTTTTCTTTCTGTAACAGATGGTTTGACAACCTCAGTATGGAGATGTAACTTCAATTACAAATCTTGCTTTGAATAATGCTAAGGCTACTAATCCTTACTCAGACTGTTGGAATGAACAAAGTAACCACAAGGGATAAACTCGGCTCACTCAGTCTAGTATTACTTGTGCTAGAAATTCAAGCTGATGATACCCTTCATATCTGCTTCAACCATCAAGATTGGTATAATGAGGCTCACAGCTCTCTCCAGTTATGTGGGTGGTCTCTGAACTATGCAAAACCAAAACTGTAGTTAAGTGGAAAACTGTAGTTACGTGCTGAATTCAGCACAGGAAAGCAGCTAGAAGTGTGCACAAGAAATGGGAAACACAATAGGGCCAAAGCAAAGTGCTTTTTATCTTGTGCTTAAAAGATAAATATGCCCTCTTTGGGATTTTAGCAGCCACAAAAGAGGATAATCAAGAATACTACCTTGGCAAGTAGAATAAAAAATCCTCCAAAGAATGCATCTGATTAGTGCAGATCTGAACTTTCACTGTGCTTGTGCTGCTTTTACTGTTCTTTTTTTTTTCCCCAAATATTTAAGTGATATATATTTATTCACAAGAACTTCTCAGAGTGGTAAGATAAACAAGGGTGGAAGGGACCGCAGAAGTTCTCTAATCTTCTAGAGAGGCTCTGGCTCAAAGCAAGGTCAGCAGTGAGATCACACCCAGCTGAAACCCTCTGGATGCACAGTCTCTCTGGGCAACCTGCTCCACTGCTGAACTGTCCTCACAGAAATTGTTTTTCACTGTTTCCCACTGAAAACTCTGCCATAAAAACCTGTGCTTATTGTCGTGTATCACTGTGAAGAGTCTGGCTTTGCCGGCCAGTTGACCTTTTTGTTGGTAACGGGAAGATATTGTTAGGTGCCTCAATGAAGAGCCTCAATGCTGGCTCTTCTGTGGCCCAGCTCCCTCAGCATCTCCTCACAAGGCATGTGCTCAGCTGAATTCATTCCAGTTTATCAATATTGTGCTGGGTGTACAAAACTGGACACAGTATTTTGTCAAGCTTCTCCGGTGCCAGGGTACATTCCTGGCTCAGCTCAGCTCGCTGCCCTCCAGGACTCTCAGGACTTCTCCTGCAAATCTGCCTTCCAGGCAGGCAGCAAGTCCCAGCCTGTCCTGCTTCCAGGGCTTCTTCCTTCCCAACAGCACAGCTTGGCATTTTATAATGTTCCTGCTGGCCATTTTCCTGTAGCCTCTCTAGGTTCTTCTGGGTTCTGCTATTGTTGAACTGAAAGCAGCTGTCTCATCATACTGCGTTTTTCGGGGGGGAAGGTCCTATCTCTTGCTGAGATAAACCAGCAACCTTTTCACTATTATAAAAAGGAAAACTGAACTGAAAGGGACATTTCTAAAGGCAGAACATAAATGCCCAGAGCCAAAGCAGCCTTGGAAGACTTTGTAAAACCAGCTTAGAAATGTACATCTACTTGCTATACCACTACATAGCTCTGCTTAACAAATAGCTATTAAAAATTTAAGAGAATGAAAAACAAACCTCAAAGCAAGCTAAAAGTGCATTTTTAAATGGTGAGGGGCAGTAACGTCAATGAGATAAAATAAGAACCTGCACAGAGGTATCGAGTCTCAGATAACTTCAGTGTCGGTATAATTCAGTGTATAAGTATGGTTTAACTTGTCAAGGTCCTATAACTCAGTGACTTTTTGTGGGGAAATCCAAACATCCTACGGCATCTGAAAAATCTCATATTCCTTTAGCACACATTCTCTTTATTCCTTTTATTCTTAGCAAGGAAATGCTGGCTATAGGCTGAGTTAGAAAACGTTTTAAATCACCATCTCAGGAAAAAGGCCTTAAAAAGAATATATTATTTTATCTATGTAAATAAAAGATAGAAGGTAGAACAATAAAGATAGTTGTGACTGGGGCCAGGAGATAATAAAGGGCAGGAAAATAGAAAAAAAAAAGCTGTTTATAAAGAAAAAAAATAGCAAATATGATGATGTAAGACTGCTTGGAAACAGCATAAACCTTTTTCTAGAGAATAGCTCACTCCTTTCAGTCTGTCTACACTGAAGAAATAAAAAACATACAGTTTTAATACATGATAAGTGGTTTGATAAAAGGCAGCAGGTCAAGAATTATACCTGATTATGAAAGTATTCAAAATATTAAAGGCAGTTTGATGGCATAGATTAAAAAACAAAACAAAACAAACAAACAAACAAAAAACCCTGCCTGTGCTGTGCTTTAAGGATCTGAATCTATGGAAGAACATTATCTTAAAGGCAACAATGAATTTCAAGCAGTGCACTCAGGCTGTCATTTAAACATCAGTTTCCTATATTCATTCCACTATGGCGGACAAAATGTTTGTTTTTTACGAGACTGGTAAGTCAGGTATACATAATTTCATACCTCCACAGACATCATTCCTTGATACAAATCATTTGTATCAAGTATTTGTCTCTGTCAAAAGCTTTCCTGAACAACCACTGTAATTCAACTTCCTATTTATTCTTATGATATAAAAAACAGGAGATATGTCCTGCTAAGGCATCAGGCAGGTGCCTGACTAGGCCTTGGTCTATGGTTAAGCTGATTTAACAGGAATGAGAAACAACTGAAAATGACATGAAAAAATTGCTGGACATGATAGATAGCAACATGAGAGGCTGACAAAAGTTACAGGCAGTGCTGTGAGGGATAGCTTAATTTCACAGGCGGTTAGGACTTACGTTATGCAAGAAACACCTGAACTTCCCAGAAACTCGAAGGGGATCAGCAGAGGAGCAGGCAGGCACCCCCCCTGTCCCATAGTGGGGCATACAGGACAGCCATGGAGGATGCTGGGCACCAGTATGGGCCCAAAACGCCTCTTCTCCACCACCAAGCGCTTGGACACACCTGGCACCTCCACCACCTCAGGGGCTCTGCTGTTCTCCCCAGCAACGCCATTTTGATTGGCTCAAATTCTCACAGCGCCTGATTGATGGGGACGAAAATAGCTCTGTTCTGGAAAGTTCTTTAGGCTGTGCTGGCTCCAAGGCCATTAATCACACAATAAAAAGGCAGTCACTTGAGGGCAAACAAAGCTCAACGTGTCAGTCTGCCACAGCATCTCCTTAGGTGCTTAGACATACCCATCTATGCAGCCAGCCTGAAAGGTGAAAGCAGACACGCTTAAATGTGGCAAACCAGTTTGTGCTATCTAGGCAGAGAGGAATTTCTTTCATTGATAAAGGAGTATTAAGATTTCATCTGAATGTGTTAAGAGCAATGCACATGGGTTCAAGTCTATGGACTGCCATTTAGATAATGGTGTACATTCTTCAAGATGTTAAAAGAGGGCATAATTACAGAAATAATGACATGATCTAATTCTTTCAGGATTAGCTGCCTAACCAAGGAGTTTCTTCAGCCTCTCCTCAGGCTTGCCTTCTGAGACCTTGCTGTGCTCATAGGTCTCCCCAGTGCTCAGAAATTGCTGCATGCTCAAGGAAAAAAAATTAAATGGATAATTCTTTCTTTCTTCCAGTCATGGCCCCCACAGTGCCCCTACTCTGTGAACACGGTCAGCCTCTCCACTGCAGCCTGGGGCTGGGAAGCTCTCTTGCCGTCTCAGCCTTGCTCTATGTGCAGTCTTGTGAAAGGATGCTTTAATAGTATGTATTATATGGTGCTGAAGGTCCAGGCTTAAAAAGATTTAAGAGCAACTCCATGTAAGAAGATCCCTCTTAGGAGACCAGAAGGTTGGCACCCACGGGCACCTTTGGAGAGAAGCAGCAGCATCTGCCACTCACTTGGCAGGCTGAGGTACAAGTGATATTCAGTTCTGTGGTGGTAATTGTGCAGGAAGCAGGTGTAATACAAGTAAGTTTGAGACCTTGTGCAAGAGAATCTTGTCAGTCATTCACAAAACCCAACCTGAAGCAAGTTGCTTTGACCTGTTCTTCCTCATTCCTGACACAGTTTCACTCTCCCTCAGTCGCCTTCCCACAGCCCCAGGAACACCAGGATGTTGGTGCTCTGGGGCCTGGCCAGGGTCAGTGGTGAGCACAGCAGATGACGGTAACAGCAGCTTACTCTACTGTCCCTGGACTTGGTGATGACACCTTGTTCATGGAGAGATTTACTCCATCATTTGCTCCATCAACCATCAGCTGGCAAGAGCTTCCCTCAACTTTAGGCTAGTTTGCTACCAGCTTTTCCTTCTTTGGGACATATGCTTGAGATCTCTGGTATGGAGGAGGAATGGCAGAGCGGACATGCTGCAACATTTCTTCCATCCTCTCACTGACAGGAGAGGGATTGTCTCTGCAGTGACCCTACACCAGCAGCCTTGAGATGGAGAGCTTTGGGAGACTGCAGCTGGAAATAGCTCCCCTTTCTGCCCCTTCACGCCCAGCCACGAAGCCTCCAAAGCTACCAGGGTGATCTGATGTCACCATGTGCTTCCTGTCCAGGCACTTGTCTGTGGAGTGTGCCACAGAGCTGCCTTCTGTCCCTGAAGGCCCTTGTCATGGAGCGTTGCCACTCATCAGCTGCCTTGCACTGGCATGTAGGCAGCTCAAGGAGCAAGAGGGGCCTCCCCCCACATAGCAGGCAGAGAGAACGGACTCTTCAGGGTGGAAAGCACTGTCAGCTTTTCTTCAGACTCTTTCATAGGATACTGCACTTCATAGGACTCTGTGAGTGCCTTCCTGACCAGCCTGGGACTGCAGACCCAAATACTTCAGAAAGTCTGGATGATGGTACATTGGCAACAGGGAAGTATTTGAAAAGCAGATGGTGGTGGTGGGAGGTCTTCTCTGTTTCCTAACATAAAGGGAATTCTTCCTTCTGGAAAATCTACCTCTAATACAGTAGGACCCTCCACTGAGTTTTTAGAGTACCTACATATCAAGGCTGGCATCTTAATCTAGCTCTAGCAGCTTGTTTTTGAATATTTCATTCTTCATCCTGTTCCCCTCCCCCCTCCAGCCTCATCTTTCTTGGGATAACTGTAAGACTTTTTTTTTAACTGTATTTAGAATGTCAATTAAATCCCTCTCTCTGAGAGTCATAATGATGTCAGTATCTTGACTTGCACTTAATAAAATATTCTGTTTTGTATAATTTGCATTTGCAATCCTCAACGGCTTGAGATAGCTTGTAGTGTTACAAGGCCAAAAAGAATGCAATTAACATCTGATTTTCAAGGAATGATTCCAGTTTCTCAAATGCTTTGGGCTGCCAATACTGTAAATGTCTGAGCAGTTATACAAAGCTTGTATGACAAGCTATATGATGTTTTATGGACATTTTGCAAGTTACTAATCCCTGGAAAGAGTATTATTTTGTTGGTATTTCAGCTCAGGCCATTAGGAGCCTATGCACCAAATCACCATAGGATGCAGGTCATGCCTACAGTTAATATGGATATACCTATATGTGTCTGTGTTCAGAGTAGGTATTGTGATAGTAGCAATAAATGAACTGTTAATTGTTACCAGCATTGACAGGATATCCTATCCTGCTTTCACGTATCTGTATGTGATACAGATGAGGTGAGAGACATGCCCACCTTCCCTATCAGAGCTACAGATGAGTGCTTTATAAATAAATAAAAACTTGATGTGAAAAACAAAAGGTAGCTTAGACTTCTGGTGCTAATCAGAGGTAACTCGGTTAGGTCTAGAAAGATTGGGAGAAAACCATGAAAAACAGACCAGTCGAAACATTAAAATTTTGATTCTCTTCAAAAATCTTGCAAGGCTAGAAAGATAGGCAAAAGATGACGGTGAAAGAAAACACACATATCCTCAGGTGAACTTTCTAATTTAAAAACTATGTCAGGAATATCAAATCATGTTTTTATAAAGTTTGGCCCATTTTTATTGCAATTTTGTTTTCAGAATGCTGAAGTTCTCATCTAGTTCTTCAGAGCACGCCATGATAGCACAATTTCTGGCCTATGTCTGTGTAAATTTTAATCAGGTGTTTATCTCTGCATCGGCTTTACAAGTGCAATGCCTGAGTTAAAACAGATAAATAACTTGTCAAAAGTGACTTAAAGCACAGTACATTACACTGTAGGACATACGTGTATGAGTGATACTACACCTAAGTTAGTTATTTTTAAGGATTATAGTACAAACGAAGTTCCAACCAAAATCATTCTTACTGAAAATATATATGCCAAAGGCATCTTTTTTTTTCATTATCTAGAGAATGCTGATAACATAATAAACTTTTTTTCATTTTGCAGGCAGAAGTAAATACTTCTCCGTAGGCCTGTCAAATTTATTCCAATTACAATTAGCATTTACATGAAGAACTATCTAAAATGAAAACTAAATTAGAAAGGATTGTAAGAAAAACGTGGTTTAACCACAGAAACTTTTTTTGTTACTCATTAGCAGAAGAAGGCTGACGCCCTACCTTTTTGGCTGGTTCCTGTCCTATTTGTTTTCATTAAATCTGGCAAACCCACTGTAGCAGACAGTGTGAATAGATGGCTCCTTTTCTGTCACCAAGCACATGCACAGCACCCTGCAGAGTCACCTCTGCAACGACAGTGACTTCCATAGCTAAAGGGAGAGGATCAGTCTTTCCTGGGTGACTTGCAGAGATCATAGAATCATAGAATCATAGAATGTGTAAGGTTGGAAGGGACCTTAGAGGTCATCTAGTCCAACCCCCCTG
>JAUBOD010000729.1:3443783-3457956 GCA_032353885.1 Nothura maculosa
GACACCCAGGTCCCTCTCTGCGGGGCTGCTCTCCAGCAGGTCAACTCCCAACCTGTACCAGTGTCCAGGGTTATTCCATCCCAAGCGCAGGACCCTGTACTTGTCCTTGTTGAACTTTATTAGGTTTCTCACCACCCAGTCGTCCAGTCTGTGCAGGTCCCTCTGGATGGCAGCGCAGCCCTGAGGGCTGTCAGCTATTCCTCCCAGTAAGGTTCTTCAAGAACCTTATTTATTGAAATAATGGCTTCTCAAAGCGTCAAAAAAAAAAAAAAAAAAAACCAAAAATTTGGTTCTTTGAATCAGTGAAGTTGCCTTTAGCACTTTTTTTTTCCCCAATCCAGGCTCTGGAAGAAGATTAAAAATATTACTAATATTGGGCTTTTTCATCTTCCCCCTCTGCAGTAGATGCCAGGAAGGCTGTAGCCATAGAAGCACAAGGAGCTGGGATTTGGAAAGAGGTGACAGTAAGAAAGCCTGGAAGGGGAAATTTATTGTGATTCTGTTCTCATTCAGCATCTCTCTGTATCTGTTTTATAATGTGTTTCTTTTTGTTATATTTGCAGTGTCTAATTCAAAACTTAAAAAGTGAGGTTGTTTTTTTTTATATGCATTTATAAAAGATCAGATTCCACATTTACACTAATAAAATAAGAGTTTGAGGTAAAAGCTAGGCCTTTGTCCTCTTGTATTACAACAGAATTGACTTGGAATATTTTATAACACAATCATGAGATAGGTAACTTGCTAACATTTGCATGTTTACTGAAAGTTTCTAAATTCTCTTTTGTTCAGTTGTTTTGCTGCCTGACACACCAATACTGACTTTTTTCCCACCACCACCCAAAAGTGTGCAACCTAAATGCATCTGGCCAGAGTTTTATTCACTATTTATGTTCTTGACTATCATCAGCTACAGAAGTATCTGCCCCTTATTAAAAAATCCCTATAACACTCCTTTCTTTGTTTGCTCCTCTATTGTGTAGACTGAATATATCAGTTTTTCTCATGTTTCCACACTGCTCTCATCTTACAGATCATTTTATAGCATCTCTGACCCCAATTACAGTTGTCTCACATAAACAGATTTTGGATTTATAACCCTGAGCTAGAGAAAATGAAATAGGCTTCAGCTCCCATAGAAAAGGGTAAAATATTTTATAAATCTCTTTAAAATGCAAAAGTGAATGTACTGCTGGCACCATTAAAACTGTTTCTTTGTACTGGAATCTGAATGCAAATTACTAGTTAAAAATTGTGGCCACATGTAACTTTATTCACCAGTTCTGTTCAACTATAATCAGGCATCAGCAGCTTTGAACTCCTGGAATAGCTGCATTCACTTGCCATCTGCCAGCTACTAGGATATACAATAATGAATGAGCTTTTAAGTGGACTGAAAGAGTCAAAAATATTAAACAAAATACGAGAGTAAGACTAAGGAAAAATCACAATAGTTAAAAGCCATATTTTTAATGCTCTTCTCAACTACTTTCATTTCTTTATTTTCTTTTCCTAGCATGAGGTGAAGAGACTACAATAAATAAAGGGTTTTCATTTTAAACTCACTTGTTTTCTAGCCCTCTTCTTTTATATTTGTCTTTTACCAAGACAAAAATTCTGTTTCAAATTATTTCAGATAACTTAATTGTGTTAGGACTGGTGTGTGTGCAGTTGTAGTAGATTGTACTTGAAACAGTACTATATAAATATTGTTTACAAAATATATGAGGAAGGAAACTAAAACTTCCATTATAATAGTGTTCAGAATGTAGTTTTGTTCTAGTTATTTTGTTCTAAAGTGGCCAGTTCCTGATATAGATAGCTGAAAAATAGATTTCTAAGGAATCAGGCAGCTCAATTGAAATAATAGAAGAAAATAAGGAAGTAAAATATTTGCTCCAAAGATTTTGTGAAAATCTTGCCTGTAAAATGTGCTACCCATAAGCATCTCACAGTATGTAAAAACATGTATAGCATCCTGCAGTTGATTTAAATTTGAAGATATTAGAATCTAGAAAATTTCATTTAGTTTTGCAAAGTATTGAAGAGCTGATATTGATCAGTGAAGATCTTATGGCTGTTTGTACCATATACCAATAATACCAGTCAAATATATAAGAATATTAATTTGTCTACATTTTGAAAAACCTGTATACTGATCCGTAGTCTCTTGGTGGATCAAGCTCTTTTTTCCACACAAAATGTTTCATAATTAAAAAAAAAAAAAGCCAGGAAGAAATAGCCAACACTAATCTAAATTAAAATTTCACAAGAAAGAAGGGGTGTTTCTTGACTCAGAATCTAAAATGAGAGCAACTGTCAATAAGTGTGCATGGGATTGAGAAAAGAGCAGGGATACAGGGCCCAGCACTTGGGCAAAAAAATGGAAGTAAAACTCATGTAAGGAGAGAGTATGTAAGAGGATTCCCATAGGAGCTGTCAGGGATTTCCAAGGTCTGAATTAGAAATAATAAACTGAGATCACTTGTTCAGATAATACTGACCCTTCAAACTGCAAGACATTTTTTTCTCACACTTTAGCTTCTATACATAGTTTTAGCATGTTTCATTTTTATGTGGAATTGGTTTCTATATCGGCTTACATTCAGTAGAGGGAGAAAAAATTGATTTTTTAAAACTATTAATATTAATATTATAAATTATATTAATTATTTAAATTATTGTGTTAATTTTAATTTATTTTTAAATTATTAATATTTAAGTATTGTTTTGTTGCTTTAAATACCTGTGATATGAAAATCTTTCCAGAATAGTATGCAAATTTTTCATTTTTCATTTTACATGGAAACTAGATGATAAAAAAAGAAAAATTGATTATTGCTGATTATTTCTCTTGTTTCAATCTTACTAGCAACATATTTAAAGAATAATTTTGCTGTACTAGATAAAATGACATTTAACCTTGTTAATTACTAGAGTAGAGAAGCTTTAATATGCAGATCAACTCTATTGAAATGTTATTTCAGGTGATAATTACATAGACTGTGGACAGTGAGCTGAACTAAATTCTTTTTAATTATAATGAGGAAAGCTATTAAGCCATTTTTCTATTTGAATTGGAGCTTTCCTTTCCTGGCATTTAAAGGTCTTTATTAAAGATTTCTTTTTATAGAAAAGTTTGTGCTACACCACAGGAATACAGCAAATAGCTTAAAATGGGATTCTTTCAAATGTTATTTATATTTTTTGAAAAGCTTGTAATTTTCTTCCTGATGTATGCTATTATGACCTCTGCATATTCATTATAAAATAACTATATATATCGCTTTTCAGATTTTAAGCAATTGACTTAATATTTAGATTTTCTTTATATGAATTTTAACATCAAGTTCAGTTCTAGAAAACATATAGGGAAGAGTAAGTGTCATATTCTTAGAAACAGGAAAATACAACAGTTAGAACATAAATTTATGTATCTATTAGAATGTGATTCAAAAATTTATTTTGAAATAATTTATTGTTACTCTAAGAGGCCATTCTGCATAAGCACAAGTTTGCTTTAGTGTAAAACTTCAGTGTAAGAGTGCTTGCTATATTTTATAAAAAAATTAGCACAATAAAAATACTTTATTCCATGCCATGCAGTGACACCTTTTGAAGAATCTGTGTCTGAGCTGTCATACGGTTCAAGGTTTTTTTGTTCATTTGTTTTTTAGAACTTCAAAGTACTGAAAACAACTATTTTATACAATCCTATATAAAATTATGACATCCTGGGGCTAAAAATGCTATGCAATAAACAAATGCAGGGGTGTTTCCATGCATCTTTTTCTCCATTAACACAGATCCTGAAAGTAGAGCTTATGAGCCTTATTTAATACAAATGATTCCCAGGCACCAGATTTTGTCCTCATTTTTCAGAAAGCCTGGGGAAATTTTGCATGTTGGCACTGCTTCTGTTTTGCTGAGCATATTACAGCTTTGTCCTCCCATGTAGTCAGTGATGCTCTAGGCAGGAGTAGATTTCCACCCACATGGAGTTTATGCAACTATCAGTGTGAGTGCTGCCGTAATTCAGTATTCGCTCTATGAATTTATTGCCTCATGGAGAGAGGAGGCAGCACAGAAGATGCTAAGGGAAGTGAGTAAAAGAAGAGATTTCAAGGCAACTCAGAAAATGTCCAAAGAGGAAAAAATATTACATAGCAATCTTTCAAAATCACATCTGCTGTTTTTTATTTTATTAACAGACTGAATTAGATCATGTTAGAAAGAGAAAGACATACCCACACATCTGTTTGCCTAAAGATGAAATTTAGGATCTAGTTTAGTTAAGAGCAGTTTAATAGTACAATGGAAAAAAAAAAAAAAGATAAAATTTTAAGACAAAACAAAAAACATAAACCAGAAAAATAAGTACCCTGTAAGTATTCAGATCTGTTTAGATAGATAGGTGTTGAGGAGTTGAAAAAGGGGATGGATTTGATGAAGCAAGAATGTTTTGTTATTGTCCTTTTCACATATACAATAAAAGCAATTGCGATTTCTTGCATTTCCTCCCACATTGATAGAGGTCCCAGGATCCAGGCCTGTGTAGTTCCACACGAGTCTATGTGAAGCTGCACATGTGCTTCTTTATCTGCACTAATTTTGATGCTTGGTCCAGCTGCAGTCCAGATCATAGATCACTTCTGTGTAGTGGTCAGTGACTTCAGTGATATTACCATAGCAAGCACAAATATTTCAAAACTGTGTACTATACATATTAATAGACTATTTGTCAATATACATTGACTACCGTATTTTGGAAGTCTGAGAGACCTGTCCCATGTCTTTTGTCTTGACTTTCAACATTAGCATGTTCAATAGCAAAATTATTTTTTCTATGAGTGGAATGAAAATCATTTTTTATCCATTAAGCCCTTGTGGAATGGCTGGTACGTGCAAATCCATGATCTGTATGAAGAAATTTGATGCTAAGGGTGTAATATTTTCAAGAACTGATTCAGATTACATCTATTATATAGCATGTAGGTACCCAAAGGAGGGACTGAGTTACCTAACAGCAATCTTTGTACAACTAGACTTCAGCACAGGATGCAGGATAACATATCTCTTCCAGTAGAGCACTGTGACCAGAAGACTGTATAGTTACATTCTTTTTTTTGAGGCCTTGTGAGGTCTGAATTCTTCACAGAAGTTACTTCTTCGCAACTTCCAATAAGAGATGAAGGAGGTGAGGTAGGGAAGAATATCCAGTCTCATCTTGCCTAGCTTAGCAAGGTCTCATGTTTCTTTGTCACATGCTGTAGCAGTTATTTTGATTGACAAATCAGTGATAAATACTAAATTCCTTGTGGATGCCCTTTCAATCAGACATTCAATCCTTTGCGTCAAAGTTTTAATTTTAAACACATTTCTTCATTTTATATGGTTTCTCACACATTTGGATCCCGTTCTATGGACTGTGTCTTCTTTCTATTTCCTTTTCCTCTATATTCTAAGTCAGAATATCCCTTTTTCAAAAGAACCAACACATACCTTTAATTTGAAAAAGAGCAAATATACCAGGCTTCGCCTCGTGAGAGGTGCTTGCTGGAGTTCCCCAGTCAAATGACCGAATGTTTAAAAGTGATAATATTTTAGACCAAAACCTAATGATGAGTAATTCCAGTGGGTAACTTTAACTAGGTCTCCTGCCCACGTCAGCTGTTCTGAATACTCACTCTTCCAGTTGTGTATTGGAGCATCTTAATAAGTAAATAGTCATAGCAACACAGACAAGCAACAAAAAACCCTGAAAAACTTGTATTTCTGTTTTGTAAAATCAAATTTCTGTCCCATATGCCTAAGGAGTAGAAAAGTTCTGAGTCATTTCTCAGTCATTCTGCATTTCTAGGAGATAAGTATTTTCTTAAATAATCTTTATAATTAAAAAATAATTTTAGAGTGTTACTGTAGAACTATACGTGCCTCACAATCCAATTATAAGCAACTTCAGGACTTTCTGTGCATAAACAAGCTCATAAAAGGGAAAAGGAGTTACTGACTAAATCTTGGGGATAATGATTTGATTAAATATTTTATATTTATTTATCAGGGATTATAAGGAGAGAGGCCAAACTATATAAAGTTTTTGTATATTTTTATGCTAAAATTTGTTACTGGATTTAATAAAACAGATGATATATTAATTAGAGGTGAAATTTTGTTTCAAGCTCTGAATGTATCTTTACAATAAAAGAAGTAGCTGTATGATGTATTTGCTTACCTTTGAATTCCACAAGCGGAACCTAATAACTGATTATTGATATGTCACTTTTCGCCTAAAATGTAGTTCAGATTTATCCCCTTCTGCAACAGTGCCTAAGCCAAGATGCAACTATGATCTAGTCATATATCTTTCCTTGAGATGCCTTCAGTTACTTAGGCTATAAATTTAGTTGTCTATAATGTATGCCAATGATCTGTGAGTTAGAAATCAAATTATATTTCATAAATAACTTTGTTGTTTTTTTTTTCTGCCAAATTCTTGTAGTAGTGTTTTGCTCTTTGATTCTATGACAGTGATGGCCTCTTTCCAAGTACAGATTAGGTAGCACCTTTTCATCTGTCTACGAAACACATCATGCAGTGCCTATTGCCATTAAAACCACCACCATTTTTCATGTATTGAAATGTCAATAACACAGCTCATTAGACACTGGATGTGTTTTTCTAAATTTTCAGTAAGTAGAATACTGGTAGTCTCTCCCTGACTCCTAACTTTCTCAGTATTTTCTTCCTGTTGTTCTCTCCAGCTTATTCCTGCCCAGCCTGTTTCTACTGCTTGGTTCTAAATCTGTTTTAAAATATGGAAAGCAAAGAACCACTGTGAATGTTTCTTCATGGTCTATTGAAAATGGTGAGATTATAAATATTCTTCACTCCAAATAAATACATCCACAGCATGCACACAGTGCACATTGCACCTGTATGGGTATTTTCTGTGTGCACTACTTAGATATTTAGCAGTTGTGGGAAAAAGAAATACAAGAACAATTTGGGAGAACACATCATTACGTAAGGATTTTTGAGGGAAAGATCTACCTGTCCATCTTCTCAGTAGCTCTTCTTAGTGGTTATATTTGATGACAGTCTTTTGTTGAGGGATGTGCAGAAATGACAGTTGAAGAATGTCAACAAGAGAGAGAAATGTCAGAATTTTAAGGTACCCTCATTAGGAAAAAGTCAAGATTTCCAAGGCCACTTTTGTGTTTTATAGACTTTTGATGAATTTTTATCTCACATTTTACAATGATACCTTAGAAAGATACATTAGTAGGGCCTCAGGACTTCCAGCATGTTTCAGTATTTCCAATATATGTATATTGTTTTTTAAAAAATATTGCTGTTTGCAGTGTTTACAGGCAGAAACTTACAGTATTATTTCTTTTTGTTAAACTCCCAGAGGCTGGAATGAAGCTAGTAAATACTAGTTAAGAACAGAATGTTTCTTGGAACTGCCAGAGAGACAAACTTGAAACTGGAATCTCCAACAGTTGGAGGTTGAAAAAAAAGTTATAAATTCATGATCTTTAAAATAGTGTAATTTTCTGTAGACATGACTGTCTTTTTGACTTCTTTGCATTAAGTTTTGAGCTCAGCACTAGTCTATGTATCTTATAACATTTTAAGAAAATAGCTCAAAATGTTAGATTTTAGAGTACAGAAAAAAGCATTTTCTGGATCCTGAGGATTCTTTTTGGAGTCTTACTTCTTCCTTCTCACTAGAAGTAAAAAAAAAGTGAAATGAAATCACAGTTTAGATTTCAATGTTATCTTGTGAATACATTTTCGCAAAATTTGTCCACCTCCACAAAGCACTGAAGAAAATTTATGTGAGAATTATATAGGCTTGATGTAAAAATTGTTAAAATTGAAATCTCAGTCACATGCTCTAATAGATTTAGCACTTACAACCCTTTTATAGTGACACAAAATAGCATCATTATTATACAGTTACATAATTTATGCTTCAGATTTTTCTCAAAAATTGTTTTCTAGGGCAAGATAGGCAATTTATTAAAATTTTATTCAAATATCTCCCATTATAACTGAATTAGCAAGGCACAAAATAAAACATCACCTAATCCTATTGTCATTGTAAATGTTGGAATTGCTTGCAAACTGATATATATTTATATATGCATGTACTTATGTTTAAAATTTTAATTATTATGATGTAGAATTACATGCATTTTAATATAAAACATACATATAAATCCATCTATCAGCCAGCGCAAGTCAGGAGTACTTGCAACGTGAAGCATTCACAGCAACTCATTGATGCTATGGTATAGCATGTATTCAGTTTGCAGATTTTGCAAATGGATTTTACTCTGTATACTTGCTAATTACACATAATTGTATTCCCTCCCGGATACTAACAAAGAGGTACTGCACTGTAAAGCTGCCTTTTGACACCTGCTAAGGTCTTGGCAACTTAATGATTGAAGTGGATTTATTTGATTTTTTTCAAGGTATTTATTGCATTTGGTAAAATTGCCTATACAACCTTTCAATTTAGGCTTACTTTTCTCTATTATTTCCAAATTTTCTAGTTGTGTTAGTTCAGAGACTTTTTCTGCAATTGAGTTTGGTCCACCTTATTGTTTATGGCATGCCCAAATGGCGTGCAGCACATTCAACTATTCTGCCACTGAAAGCAAACAACTCCTAACGGTTGTGCCTTAATTATCATATTTATAGAGACAAAGTAAAGTTGTCTCATAACTTTTAAATACCTAGAATATCAGAAATTGCAAGATGAATCTCAGGATGTAACATATATTAACGAACTAATCTTTCCTTGGGCAGGGAAAGGGAAAATCTTTCCTAGTGAACAACTGCTTCTGTAGTAAACTGGAACCAGTAGTCCATACAGCAGCACAGCTCGGCCTTGTTCTTTGGTCACCGTCCTATCTGTTCCAAAGTATGTTAGTATTTGCTTGTTTGTGGCTGAAGTTTTAGACATATGTCTCATGCAAGTGACCATGACGTATTTTGGCTAGATGTGACTTATATTAAGTAATCCTGGTTTAAAATTACCAACTTTAAAATCCACTCGCTACAAAAGCAGCTCTGTGTGTGATGAAGATGTGAATGCTCCTCAGCCAGGCTTTTATAATTTGTTTTCTAGATCCCTAGCTGTGATGTGTTTCGGTGATACCTCTAAAAAGATTATGATTTATAAACAGCAAAACATTACACTGATTCTTGGCACATTTTATAGATAGTCACTGAGAGAGAGATCATAACCTTGTTCAATGCATAATTCTAAATGTCATATAGCTACAGAGGGCATGGAATATTGATAGTGAGAGGCCATGAAAGACAGTATCAGCAGCAGGTTGATTACAGCTTGGTATTTTATCAGATCAACTTTATTGCCTTATGTCTATTTGCTATTTTTAGGGGGTAATGGGGGATATAACTGTATTTTATATTGAAATAATTTGTATTAGTCACCTTCTTTCTTCTGGCAGGAATAATCTCAGAAATAGAACATTTTTTTAAACAGGGTTATGTGAAAGGTCTTTTTTTAGCTAACTTTGTTAAAGAATCAAGTATGAAAAACTATTCCTGGAAATTTTGGAAAAGTCAAGATTCTATCTTCACAAAGCTTTTAGAATGTATTTGATTAACATCTGCAATTACCCTTAGATGTTCTATAGTTTGCGTCTAATACTAAGAATGGCTAAAAAAAAAATCCATATTGTGACAAAACTATTCGCAGCCATTGCTTGGAAGCACTTATTTTCTTGCCTACCATAGCAAGTAGTATAAAATTTGAGAACATTCAGTAGGTGCGTATCATGATAATAAGGAGATGTGGATTTATTAAAGGGAACTGAGGGTTTGCTACAGAATTCAGATATCAAGCAACGTGAAGCACGTGAGCTGTTCATGACTTAGACGACTACACAAAAGCCTCCATAAACGGGTTTTATCTGGATCCTATGAATAATCTCTTCTGTGGTTGTGATGGAATGAATTACAGTGATAGACATATTAACTTCACCTTGTTTAAGTCGTTTTATTGGCATTTATTTCTCTCCATCCCTATCTTGCTTTGTCTTGGATATCTGTTGCAAAATTGAAACATGGCATTCGGTCTCAGATGTTCCTGCTGACTCTAAAACCCGTTTTGGAGAATCACCGTAAGAAAAGGAATCTTAAATGCACTTTCTTAATACCATCATTACCAAGAGCAACACTTCAGAGTGCAGAGGAATTTCCCCCTCAGGTAACAGACAGACATGTGTTATGTCTTTCAAACAATGACAAACTGTATTTTAACTCTTAAGTCTTAACAATATTTTCATCTGATAATGAACAGGATAGTCCTTAAGTCCTTTACAGGACTTAACTAAACTCCAGGAGCTGAAATGCCGAGTGCACTGAGCGCCAGAACTGCACTGCAAGTTACATCTACATCTAGCCCCAGCACCGGGGGGATGCTGACAAATTCATCTTCAGTTGCTGACTTCTGACAAACAGCCAAAATACTCCCTTGACTATAATCTAGATAAGAGTAATATTTAAAACTCTTCCACACAAAGCAATTAGAACATCTGTAGACTGAATATTCAATTTGAGCCTATTTAATGTGTTTCAGAACTCACACTGAGTCAATATTTCACACTTTTTTCTTTTTTTTTTATACACAAAGAAACCTCTGTCCACTGACTACTGGTTCTGAATAATGTATTTGCTAATGCAGACTGCACTGCAGAGAGAACTTGATGCTTCTCATCTTGTACTGACTATAGTAACTGAGAAAACAAAATTTTAAAAAATCCCATTTTGAACAACTGTAGGAATTCATGGCAATTATTGACTACTTCTTACTCCCTAGGACAATTATTGAATATTTTTAGTACATTCACTTCTTAAAGAAAAAATATTTTAATTCACTTTGTTTTAAATAATGGTCCCTCAACTACAGGTTCTCTCTGGCTATAAAAAGTCTCCTGATACAGGATTAAAAACAAATGTTGTTTAAAAACTACCCATTATAAATAAAAACATAAAGGTCATCAGAGTTTCAAATCATTAACATTTAAGAAGCATTCACACCACTTTCCCTCTAAAATTGTTGACTTAGTAATGTTTCCTAAATGAAACAAAATAATTCTTCCCAGCAGAACAGATGTGGCCAGCCTGCCAACATGCTCTATCCTTATGAGCAGCTCAAGTTGGTCCATAGGTTTGCCAAGAAACATTGATTTGCCTTCCCTAGGCAAGTAACGGGATGGATCAAATCATTGATTGGTGCAAATCAGCGTAATTTCACTGACATCAGTTATTTGCTCCAACTGAAGATCTTGCTCAAAATATGTTCTCTGATTGACTTTCATTCTCTTCATTTGGTTGTGGATGGCAAAACAAAAAAAAAACTAAGTTACCTGAAGGCAGCAATCTAGAGGGGCTCTGCTAGGGCTGTAGAAAGTGCTTGTGCCAGGGAAAGCGTGAGCCCTGGGACACGAGGCTGGACATGTCCTCAGGAGGTCAAACTCTTCTCACTGCTAAGCCAGTCAGCATAGACCATGCATTCCACTCAGGTTTTATGCTTGGTGTAATATCAAACTGAAAACCAAGTGACTTATAGACCAAGAACTGTAAAATAATTTAACAGAAATGCACTGATTATGTCTGATTTCTTAATTAAGACAATTCCTTTAAAGGGTCCCCACTGAGTTTTCAATTATTTTTAACAAGAGAGAATGTTTCATTCAGAATTACATTACATTAAACACACTATGAATTACAGCAATAACATGAAAATATTTTAAAAACTGTAGGAAGTGTCCCATTGGGTTAGAAAATTAATAATTTTTTACAGAGTAAAACAGAATGAGAAGGCAGTTTTATAGCAAACTGAACCCTCATCACCAAAAATCAGAACAAACAAGTAAACAAATAATAAACAAAAAAAGACAGTGTTATTAGAGAAGGAAGCTGCAGTTCTGCAATCAGTTAAACGGATGCTTAGTGTTAAGCACATAAATAGTCCACTTGAGTAGTTAGAACAACTCATATACTGAAAGTGAAGTCCAGGTGTAATTACAAGCATGGCACCTCTATTTTGCACTAGTTAATTTAAGCACAGTACCTAAATAATGCTAAAATAAATGTCATCTATGTATCCAGATGACTTTATGTAGCCATAAATTAGTAATGGGATGTGACACATTCAGATAAGTGTTCAAAATACTTAAGCACATATTCCAATGTTTGACAAACAGTGAATACAAAATACAGTAAGCAAGAAAATACAAGAAAGAAAGCTGAGAGAAAACTGGGACATAAACATTCTTCTGTTAAGGTAAAATTACATATTAGACTGGAGAGAACTTTAGGATTTAAGACTGTAACATCAAAAGGGAGCTTATTTTTATTTTCTCAGTGGCAGCAGGCATTGAAAATAGCTCAGTTTGGAAAACCTTACTCAAATACAGATTCCCTTTGATTTTACTGACAGTTTTGCCTAAGGAAACAGCATGAAGGAGGAAAAAATAAACAAGACCAAACAGTGTCATAACCATGTCTCATGTCCCACCTGAAATCAGGCACTGAACTGGATGCTAGTCCCCCTTTGAGCTGGCATAGCTGAAACAAAAACAAAGGCCAAGGAGTTTCCTTGTAGGGGGATCTCAGTTCGAAGCAGGAGGGAAATGGTGAGGAGACCAGAGCTCCTAGAGCTCTCCTGTCTCCAGTGCGAGCTCCAAACACAGGCTGCTGTGGGACAACTGACTGCAAATTAAGCCCTCCCCTCCCCACCTCTCTATTCTCCAATCTCTGTTGGTTCACTCCAGGGAGATAGATGTGTTTTATGTACTTTTTTACTTCACTGATCTGAAAGGGAAAGAACAGTGGCTGTAAGAGACCTCCTGTGAGTTTTCTCACTGTCACCACTAAATTTTACGGTGTTGGCTGAATTAAAGTGGGAGGGAGGATGTCTACACACAGGCCTTGGGGGAAAATAGCTGTAGACATACATAGGATGACACAGAGGCTTCCCTATCTGCAGTCAGACTCTTTGGGCTTTATCTTCATGCTTCTAATCTGTTCATGAGAATCCAGCTTCTGTTCTCAATGAAGTGTAAATGCAGGGGCCCACTGTAGGCCTAGCTCAGAGAGCCCAGTAGAAAGATTCTCCTTTCGCATCTCCTAAGCTTTTGTATTGCAGTTCTGTTGACAGCAGCAATCTGACACAAAATCAGCAATTCTACTATATTGCTTTCACCAGTTGGTAACACAATTTAAAAAACCTGTGCAGGACTTTCCTGGTTGCCTAGATATTGCCATCATCATCCTGAGCTATGAAATACACAGGTTCAGTGCCTGCATTTCTGTCTGTTCTAAAGAGGCTTCAAATTTTCCTTGAGTTTCTGATTTCAAAGAGGCTTTAAACTTTCGTTGTTCTAAAACTTTAAATCATTATATGGGAAATTTCATTGTTTCTTCTGGGAATTTGACTCTCCATGGAAATAATGAAGCAAAAAATTCTTTCAGGCTGCTAGCAACAGTATCTGTCACTAACTTCCCACTCATCTCAGTGGCTCAGGTAATTCCTAATGAGTTCTTGGGGACTTTTTATATTTAAATAGACATTCACCATTTACATTTAATTATCCAGCAACACTGTTTATTATTTTCATGCTCAGTTTTGCCTCTGTAGTCTACTATTACATGTCTTTTGACACAAACATGGAAGAATAATGATTTCCTTTTCTCGCTGTCAAATTTCCTAATTGCTTTTCTCTTGCTTGCTTGCTTGCTTCTCAAGCTTCTCTTGCTTGCTGGCTGGTTTCCTTGCTTTCCCTTTGAGTTCTTTTCCCTTACCTTTGTTTCTTTTTTTGGTTCCTTTTATGTCTCCATTATTTTTCTATTTATTTTTCTTTCCAAAAGGTTTCTCTTTCCTTTCCTTACTTTCTTTTTGCCCTGTCTTCTTTCCTTCCTTTATTTTCTCTTTTCAATCACTTTCCTTTTCACTTCATAGAATTACAGAATGCTTAAGGTTGGAAGGGACCTCAGAGGTCGTCTAGTCCAACCCCCCTGCTCACGCAGGGTCACCTAGAGCATGTGGCACAGGGCTGCATCCAAGAAGGTTTTAAAGATCTCCAAAGAAGGAGACTCCACAGCCTCTCTGGGCAGCCTGTTCCAG
>JAUBOD010000731.1:8537-21311 GCA_032353885.1 Nothura maculosa
GTGAGGGAGAGCAATGGAACAAGGTAGGAGTCAGAGGAGGAGGAGAAGCAATAGGACAAGACCACATTAGGCTGAATATGGTGGTGGTCTAAAGAAATATCAGGTGGTCTAAAAGACATCAGGATGCAATGACGTTCCAGGTTTGCTTGAGAAGAAGAGTTACTGGACGGAAGGAGAAAAATGGGTGAACCTATAACTGTAAAACCATGCTGTCTAGCATTTAGTGAATGATCATGCTATATAACCTGAGAATCCAACCTCTTCTCAAAGTTCTGGGGCTAGGTAAACAGGTTGCTGGACTGACGCCTGCCCTTCTCTGCTCCCATCTGTGTTTCAGGTCTACGTGTGCGCCATGTCCCTCCACGACGAGTGCTGCGTGCCACCGGGGGTGGTGTGCCCCGAGCCCTTTGCCCTCACCTCCAATGAGACCTGTGTCATTAAATACCCCGACACCATAGTGGACCTAGTGGAGCCTGACTTGCCACCTCGCTGTCTGATTTACCCTGGGCCAACTCTCACCACTTTCCCACAACAAACCATAGTGGGATCTACGGCCTTGTTCGATCTCGGGAGCTTTGTGGGCCCCAGGGGGTCTCTTGGGTTGAGGGGCTTGTGCAGCTCTGGGACAGCGTTTGATTCAGGATTATCCCCCCTTGACACAGGAAACTGTAATCCCTTCTCTCCTCTATTCTCCAAGCCCTTTTACTATAGAACTTGCAGGCCGACCTAAATTCCATATGAATTTCCATGGATTAAGTGCAAAGCAGAATGGAAAAATAAGACAGATTGCGGCTAAGCTTTACGGATAACGGATTGTAGAAGTGCGGATCTCCCCGGGGTCCATAAGCATGCGGCATCCTGGCGGGAGAACCATACAAGGACTAGAATTCCCAGATGACAAGAAAAGTAAATTTTGGTTTTTGATTTTTATTCAGAATTAGGATTAAATTAAAAGGAAAAAAAAATCCATGAAAAAAGAATTTCAAAAAAAAAAAAGAATATTTTTGGCTTGGTAAAAATGTTAACCTTCAATAAATTATTTTTTTTATTCCAACATTGACTTTTTGTTATCAGGTCCTCTGGAAATACAAAGCAGAAAATCATGTTTTCAAATTATACAACTGAAAATTTTGAGTTCCAAAACACTATTTTATCAAAATAGAAATTTGTGTGTTTATTTTTGCTGAAGCCACGTTTTCCATAAGAGAAAGCAAAACAAGCAAAACCCCCCAAATATCTATCAGCCTACTTGGCATTTCTTAAAATTAATTTTTTTTAAATTTCGCTTGCGCTTTATTTCCTCTTAGACCCATGATGTAACAGCTTACCAGCTTATTTTCCGGCTATGCTTCATTTCATGCAAACCAGGGCAAAAAAAACCAAAAAAAAATAAAGTCAAAGAAAAGCAACAGCAGCAAAAAGCAAAACAAACAAACAAAAAACCTTCAAGCAATTGAAATACCAGATGTTATTGTAAAAGGGTTCTGATCAATCAAAGAAGAACAACCAATGCAAAACCACGGACTGGAGATTCATTGTAGACCCTCACAAAGTCCTGGACTGCTTCTGCCTATCTCCTACCTACCTTATTTTGCACATGTATATTCAGTTTCTCATGCCCATTAAACATTATCATGCAGCATAATATCCACTTTTTGGTTTTCCTTTTTTGCTCTTTGCTTCATTTTTGCACCGATCCAAATCCCTTGCAGGTGCAGCTGGCACTTGCAGAGAGGTAACCCCCAGAGCAACACCAACTAAGTCATTGGTATTAGGATCCAAATACCTGATATTGCCCAATTTTGTCCTTTCTTCAAGATTCTGTCGGGATAACATTTCTGCAGAGAACAAAGACGGTCCTGGGAAATCTCTGGGCAGGGCAGTGCCCGGACTGCTTCTAGGCTGAGTATTAATATCCTCATGATCTGATTCCTGAAGAAGTCTCATGGACCACACAGGGCAGCAATTCTCCTTCTATAAATCGAAGTTTTGTGGCAAATGCTCTTGGGAGAATTGCTGTTCCCCCCTTTCTCTGTTATTCTGCACTGAATACATTCAAAAAGAATTGAAAAAAAAGGAGAAATGTAGGCAGATTACTGTTAGCTGGGTCTGTATTTCAGTAAATCCATTAAAAAATGATGTCAAAGTTTGCTAGAAGCAGAAAACTGCTACTTTGCAAGATTTTCAAGCAGAAACCTTTCTCCTGCTGCCATTTCTGCATGAGCCCATTGTCTTGAAACAGCCTTTCCCACCTTCCAGGATATTTTTCCCTCCCAACTCACCTGAGTTCCTGAAGTCTGCAAAATTAAAAATGCAACGTCTTCAAAATGTAAGTTCTGATGCATGCTGCAAGATTCCTTCAGTAATAACACATATCCAAGCTTTCTGAGAGTTTCACAAGCACTAATTATATTTGTACACAAGCACAATAGGGCAGCACGTTTGCAGCTGTTGCCAAACAAGGGTTGCAAAACCCACGGCAAACACCTTGGGATTTAGACATCCAGATGTTGAGCAACATCCTTGGGAAATAGGTGCAGGAGGGTTGCATGCATCGCGTGCCACAAGGCAGCATTGTTTTACATGAAAATAAAAGAAGCCACTTACTTGGTTTGTTTTTAATGGGCTCTCTTTGCTCTCCCGGGCACCTCTGCATGCAGCCTGGTGTTTTGCAGAGCATTAAAATCTGCTTTTGCAGCCCTGCCTCTTTCCCATGCTTTGATTGAAGAGAAACAAAGCCGTCCTGCAAACTTCCTTTCTGGGAATCCCTGGAGCAAAAGCATTCACGGGGAAACCTCCCAACACCCCCTGTGAAAGTCTGGAAATACTTTTGCCTTCACTTGAATTTACATAGGCAAAGTGCTGTGCTATATACAGTTAATGTCACCCAGCTCCACATGTTCTGGAACTTGATCTTTGCCAAGAAGTAGCTATTTATTAACGTGGGATTCATATGATAATAAAGCTTCAATGTGCACAGGGATCCTTCATCGTTTCAGCTCCAAGGTGCAGGTTCCTGTGTACATCTCTCTTCCCTGCTCTCCCAAATGTTTTCTGCCCCACTCCTAAATTTACAACTTCTTTTACCCAGTTTATCCTAATTTTTGGTGTGCCCTCACAAGGAGCTGCTGGCTGCCGTTTCCCACTTAGAGCTATTTGGGGGCACAGGAGCTGAAAATTCCTGGATGCAGGAGGGTTCATTTCTAGGTTTAGAGGCTCCTAGGAGAACTCAGAGCTCATCTAGACTTTATTACTGATAAGCAACCTCCAGCCCTGAGAAGATGATTAATTTGCATGAAAATTTGCAAGAAACTTGCAAAGAAAACTGGGAAAACTTTTTGGCAAGAAAAATCCTGGAAAAGGATCCAAATCAAAACCCCGGAAAAGACTAAACCCAGCTGCATCTTCCTGGATTTCTACATGCATGTATTAAGTAACTATCCCCCTAAGGAAAGTATGTGACCACCATTCCCAATATACAGGACCAGCCCCTAGGCTCAGTGACAATGGCAAATCCCGGTTCCTAGCCTGATCCTAGTTTTAGGCCACTTTTGGGATGTGCTGCCACACAAGGCAGGAGTGACTCACCGGGAGGCCTTGGCTTGCTAAAAATACCCGCACAATTTATTTACATTCCTGCGGTTGCTCCCAACTGGCTAACTCTGCTCGCCATGCCATGAAGTGCCTTAAATACCTAGGTGGATTTGTGGGATCCCTTGGGGATATAAGGGAGAGGAACTCCCCATGGAAATGCATCCCGGGGGATTTCAAGGGCAAAGATATTTGCAAATGCTCTGGGGCATTGTGGAGGTGCACTGCGCCATGGCATCGCATACCGGTGTCTCAACTGTAAACTGAGTGATGGTGGCACAGGACTTAAAAATAATGAAAAATAACCTTCACGTGTACATGCCAAGACCGCTCATGTTGGCTCTTGACAGACATAGGTCAAGAAGCAATAGCTATTTTTCATGTTTGTCCCCAAAACATCCTGGGATGGAGCTTCCACAGCCCCTCTGAGCCCCTTCCCTTGACTGTCCTCATGGGGAAAAGTTTATCACAGAATCCCAGAATGTTCCAGGTTGGAAGGGATCTCTAGGGATCATCTAGTCCAACCTTCCCGCTCCAGCAGGGACACCCAGAGCAGGAGACTCCACAACCTCCCTGGGCAGCCTGTTCCACTGCTCTGTCACCCTCACAGTGAGAAGTTCCTCCTCACATGGAGATGGAACTGCCTGTGTTTCAACTTACACCCATTGCCCCTTGTCCTGTCACTGGGCACCAGTGAGAAGAACTTGGCCCCTTCCTCCCTACATTCTCTCTTCATGAATTCATTCATGTCAATCCGATCCCCTCTCAACCTTCTCTTCTCCAAGCTGAACAGACCCAACTCAGTCTCTGATCTCAGCCTGGACCTCTCTGCTCTCACTCCATTCCCTGGTCCCTGCCTCCATGGTCTTAGTGCAACTCACTCAAGAGAAGCGTGTGGGTTAGAGGTCACAAGGGAAGTCATTGGATCTGCTGCCCTCTATCATCCCCTCCAGGCACGGAGTCCAGGACTCTGAGGGAAACCAAGGCTGTCCATGCAGTACTGCATGGAGCTATGAGAGGGAGCTGTGGAGGCAACGCGGGACCTGGTGGATCATCATCCTGCACCTATGACTCATTTCCACACCACACCAAAACACGGTAGGATGTCTTCATAATACTCCTTTTTTGTCTCCCCCATAAATTGGTCTTCAAAGTTTCACTGGAGAATTCAGCACTTTTCTCTCCTGTCCTGCTCCCTTTGCTTCCTTTCCTAAGGAAAGATTTTCTTGCAAAACAGAATTTTTGCAAAATTTTTTCCCAGTTGTCTTTGCAAGTTTCTTGCAACGTTTTTCATGCAAATTAATCATCTTTTCAGGGCTGCAGGTTGCTTATGAGCAATAAAATCTAGATGAGCTCTGTGTTCTCCCAGGAGCAAAGAGGTTATTTTGCAGAAAGGACAATTGTGCTGGGAGCAAACCCTCCTTCTCCCCCATCGCACGCCCTGCAAGTTTTTATTTACTACACTGCAAGTTTTTCTGTATTAAACTGCTCCTGCCATAAATCAGGATTTACGCGATGTCTACGGGAACGCCCAGAATAATTAAACGCTGGGAGAACGCTGCGAGGATTGCAAGCATTTCCCAAACACGCTGCAATGTGTTGCCTATGCAAATAGCTGGATGAGGCCAACAAGCCGCGTGCGACGCCTCGCGTTGGGCAACAGCATCACTTGGAGGGAGGCGCAGCAAGGTCATTGCTTGCGCTGCCCTAATTAGACCAGGACTCATTGCCTCCATTTCCCCCTGCATTTCTTAGGAAAAAAAAATCATTAAGCAGATGAGTTTGTGCTGGGGCAAAACAGAGTGGGTCCATCCGCTATACTTCCTAATCGATTAAATTTTGGGAGCGATCTGACGTTATATTTCAGTTTTTGTTTGCCTAATGGACACTTTTTGCTGATAGAACATAGCCCTGATGTCAGCAAGCTCGGTGTCTTTGAAGCTGAATGATGCTGGTCCACATCAGCAGCATTTGCTCTTGGTTATTTCCTCATTAGCAAGCGCTCCTGACTCAGCTTCAAAACCACAGGATCTGCGCTCCGAAGGACCGGTTGGACCACGCAGATCCTATCTTTGTGGGGAAAGAATTACAAACGCTGTCCCTGCCTTACACAGGGATATAATTTTCTCCAGTGTTTTTCTTTAATACTGCTCGGGATATTAATATTCATATTGTGTGGTGTACATCCCACATCACTCTCCTTGCATTGTCTTTTTTACCATTGCTATTCACTCCTAGAGCAAAGAAAAATTGAGGGGAAAAAGAGCATAAAAATGATGCATAAAAATATGCAGCCCATTTAAATGAGTTAAATCCACAGTTTTGAATGAATGCACTTGTGATGTATTTTACTGGACACCTAAAGATCTCCCAGACTGGGTTGTTTATTGGGAATAACCTGGAGACACTGAGAAGGGAGATTTCAAAGAGCTCCAGGAATGTGTATTATATATGGAGATTATTCTATGTGAATACTAATAATACCTTAGTGGGGTTAGACTGCTCTGACCTCATACAGAGCAAAACCCACAAGACAGTGATTAGATCAGCTCCTAATTCTAACCTTCATCATTTGAAACAGCTTAATTTGGGTTAAAGAGGCAGTTTCTAACACTCAGTCTGGCCTAAGTAAGCGCAGATACAAGGGGCATTAATACAACATGAGCTGAAAAGCAAGCCCTGAGTTTCTAAAGAGTTATCCAGGCCTTGGGAGGAAAACACAGATGTTGGTCTGTGATCTCAGCAAGGAAAATAAGTCTTAATTTTCACAAAATAAGTTGTGGTGGACGTCCTGTGACCTCTCGTTATGCTATTTCCAGAGCTAAGTCACAAGAAGTGCATTCAAAATTAAAAATGCACAAGTTAAACTAAAATTTTAAATTTAAAAACTAAAATTTAAAATTTAAAAATTTTTAAAAAAATAAAATGAAATTAAAATTGCAAGCGTTGATGAAGTCAGTGGAGCAGGAAACCAGGAGATGAAAGGCGCCTGCAGGTTACAATCTGCATCTCCATGATCTAAGGCAGCCTCAGATAATCCAAAGCAGTAAGGAAGAGCAGTGACAGCAGTCAGGGAGGATCGGGCAGTTTGGTTCCTGGGTAATTAAAGCCTTTTACACAAAGGGTGTCTGTGCCCCTGGGCAATCCCAGCAAGGGTATAAAAATGATCTCAGCGCCAGGCTTCTTTTAGCTCCTTCTCTTCACTTGTTCTCACCGGTGCACTGAGTAAGTCTGTTTTGACAACTATTACAAGGAAAAGAACTTGGGTTTAATTTTGCTTTAGACAAAACTTTGCTAAAATTGGGACTGATTCCTGCATAAATAATCTGATTCCTGGATATTAGCAAGTATCTTTCTGATGTTTTTTTCTGGAGATTTGGTTCAACAGATAATGCTGGCTATAAAAATAAAACTGAGGGTTTCTCGAGACTCCTTTGGGGCTAGTCATTTTAGGTGAGAATGAGGAATTTCAAGGTCTTAAATCTGAGGAATTCTCCGAAGTGCTCCAGGAACAGATACTAGCCTTGGGTTTGCTTTGGGGGTTTGTATGGGGATTCGGCAGCTGTTTCATGCAGACGTGGGGGGATTTCAGCGGTAACTAAAAGTAAAGCCTCTCTGGTGGTTTTGGGTTGGTTTTTGCAGCGAATGTCGCCCTGCTTTTGCTCGCAATCCCACCAATTTTAATTTCGAGACTCGCCGAGTAAGTCGGTATGTGGTAAATCAGACGGGGATAATTTAACACAACGAGGAATGTTCATTTCTAAGACACAGATTTGCTGCTGCTTTAATGTACTCCTGCAGAAGCGCAATTAAGCTTTTGTTGCTAAAGCTAAGCTCTGACCTAAAGGGATTGGGGGAAATTTCTCTGTCTGCTTATTCTTCCTAGCATGATGCATTCGAGGGCAGCTTTAACTTTCTCTGAAGATATTCAAGACAGGAGAATAGCCCAAGTATCTCCTTGCCTGGCTTGTCCCCCTTGTGCCTCCAGCACCCGCATGAGGCAGCACGGGCTTTTGGAAGTCATAGAAAGCAACTTCTAAGAGATTTTCTTAGTTCATTATTGGCAATTTAATAGCTCCTTTGTTAGCAAATGTTGATGGCTCTGTATTTAAAGCCTAGACCCTAAGTCCTCCTCCTATTCCCCAGTGTTTCAGGAAAATAATTTTACTTTAAACGAGCCCACAGGACTTACCTGGGAGTAAAATAAAACATTTTGTTTATTTGTCACCATAGAATATTGCTGATTTGCAGCTTTAAAGTAAGAATTAGCACAACGCTACCATGACAATGCTAAGATTTAATAAGAAATAAATGCTATTAAATATCTATGCTCTGTGCTGAAGCTGTATCATTCCCATTCAGTTCAACAACGTCGCTCATCCACAGTGTAAAATAAAAGGAAAAGAGCAGAAAGAATTCAGCCAGATGTTAAATTGCATGAGAAACTGAGAACTTCAACGCAACACACAAAATGCACTAGTTTGGGTATTCCAAAAAATCCGTGTTCTGCTGTTCTCACATCAGCTTCCTGCACAGAGAACCAAGGCAGATCAGACACTTTTACATTTATATCTGTAGGAAAGGAGGTTTTCCCGTCTCCCCCACGCTGCCTGGGAATCTGCAGGTGGGAGGAGAAGAGTCAGTGCCAGAACAAGCTCCAGCCTGTCCTGCCTCCAGGAACATCACACAGGGCTCGGAGGCTTTGAAGCCTCTTTTGGAGGCGGCTCCCAAGAATTTCTCCCAGAGGGAGAATTTCTCCCAGAGAAGGAGAAATAAAGTGATGCAAACAAGAGAAAAACAGACACGAGCCAGTGCAGGGCTGATGCCTTTATCCAAACCCCGCCTCAACATTTGCTGCAGCTCTGCTTAGGAAGCCTCGCTCCGGGCTCACTGCATTTTCCTTGTCCTGCAGCTAAATTCCAGGTGTTTTCCCCTCCATGGCTTCGGAGCAGCTGGCATCGGCCGTACCCTGCGAGGCCAAGTGTCCCCAGCCCGTGGCTGCCAGCAGCAACGAGCCCTGCGTGGTGGCCTGCCCCGACTCGCGCGTCATCATCTTCCCGCCGCCCGTCGTGGTCACCTTCCCAGGGCCCATCCTCACCACGTGCCCGCAGCAGACGGTGGTGGGAAGCTCCGAGTCGTCCGAGGCGGCGCTGGCCGAGCCCCTGGCTTCAGCGGCACCTCTGGCCACGGAGGTGGCCGGGCAGCTGGGCTCAGCTGTTGAGAAACTTGCCCCCCAGGTGCTCTCCCGACCGGAGCCGCGCTACGTCCCCAAGTACTCCTACACCTACTCTTCTCAATGGACGCATCCATGCAACTCATACCGCTCCGGGAAACGGTGGACGTACTGATCCCAGCGCGTGGAGTCCATGCGGAGGAAGCTCCAGGTCGCAAAATGAGGGAGGAACAGAGTGGAGCCGAGCGCTGGGCGCTGCCTGGCCCCAGCTGAAGACCATGAGATGAGCCCCAACTGAAGACAATGAGACAATGAGATGAGCCCCAGCCTAGCACCTTCCCAGTAGGCTTGGTTGTGCAGCCCTTGTTCCTCCTGTACTTTAGATTTGTCTCTGCCAGCTTTGCAGTTTAGTCATCCGCTTGCATTGTGCTTTGTCCTGTCCCAGATATAGTACTGACTTTGACCCTGATTTTGGATGCTAGACGTGGTCCACAACTGCACCACAGTAGAGACAAGCGCTTCATGGGCTGCATCACCTCCACCCCACTGGTGCCTGTGGAAACCTCAGAAGTCTCCATACCCTGTAAATTTTGTTTCCAAACTAGAGAAAAGATGTTTCATTCCAAATAAATGTTCTGTTCTGTAGAACGTCTCTGGGTGGTTTTTGCCATGCAGTCATGCCTTTCTCTTCTCACATTTCAGCTAGATTTGAAGTATATCTCTATACAGTTGTAGGCAGAGTGTTACAGAGTCCCAAGACTCTGTAACAGTCCCGAGAATCCTCTTCTCCACAGTCACTCCTGTTCACCCATGTTGACAGCCCAATTAGACACATGCTGAAGGTTGACACCAACCAGGAGCAACTGGCCATCCACAAACTGCAGTGCCCAACCTTAATTATTTCCACTATATTCTCTTCCTTTAAAAACCTCTGTCTTTTCCCCAAAGTAGAAATGGGGAAGACATCCTTTCAGAAAACATCCCACTTGCTTAATGTTAAGTCTGATACGGAGCAATAAAAAATACACTGACATCTTGCTTTTGAATGCTTTTTCTCACCAAGAAGGTAGCAGCTCGGTGGCAACTTTGCTATGCTGGACTGCAGAAATAATTTCTGAGACTTTCCTAATATAAGGAAATCTTTAAAGACAACCCACTGGGCAAACTAGGTCTATGGGGAAGGAGATAAGGCAGAAGCTACAACCCTCAGGGCGCCGTGGCTTAGCAGGGGACACAGTTGTCCTTGAGGACGCAATGTCAAAGGCCCGGCCCCATAGCCACAACTCCCAAAGGCCCCAGAGCCCCCAAGGCCTCCAAGGCCCCTAAGAGCTCTGTAGGCTCCAGAGCCTCCATAGCCTCCCCAGGCCCCGGAGCTGCCAAAGGTGCCACCGAAGGCTCCTCCAACGGCGGGGACTCCCTGGGAGCCAACGATGCTGGACTGTGGGAAGGAGCCAAGGACGGGCCCGGGGAAGGTGAGCACGGAGGCCGGGGGCTGGATCAGCACGGTGGACACGGGGCTCGCTGCAGGAGCTGGTGTGAGGGGCCGCGCTCTGCTCGGGCTCCCCGGCTGCGCGGGGGGATGAAACCGGAGTCTGCGTCGCCCCCCGCGCCGGTTCGGGGCCGTGCGGGGCCGGGAGCGGCCGCCAGACGGCGCCGTCGGGCGCGAGATTCCGCCGGGCGGGGCGGAACCGGAGGCGGGAGCAGCAGCCGGTCCCGGGAGCAGCAGCCGGTCCCGGGAGCAGCAGCCGATACCGGTGGCCGCGGAACGCGGTTCTGCCAGGAGGGAGCTGCGGGGCCGGTGCGGAAGGACGAGCGGGAGCCGGAGCCGCCGCGGGCGGGAACCGCTGCTCGGGCGGAGCCGCCCCGGTGCGCGGCCCCTTCTCGGCAGCGGGAGCAGCCGGTGCCGCCGGGTCCCGGACGAGGGCGCGGAGCCGGGGCCGGGCGGCGGCACCGAGAGGGTCCCGGCCAGACCGGGGCTCTGCCCTCGCCCCGCGGCCATCAGGATGCTCAAGGTGTGAAGGGACCTCAGAGGTCCCTTCCTTGTCGCCTAAATCCTGCAGTGTTGGAGCATCCTGAGCGCTGGAGCCGGTGAGTGGGGAGCAAGGGCAGCTCAGGGAACAGGGGAAGGAGTTTGGGCAGGTTGCTGTGGTGCTCAGTGCATTGAGCCGGGGGCCTAGGAAATCCGTGGGGAATTCATGTTAATTCAAACACTCTAAGCGTTTGTGTAACTGCAATGTAACCTCTGTTTGTAACTATACGATAAAATCAGAAAAGCTTGTCTGATTTACCTGGTTTGCCTGTTAATTTCATTTATGTGATAAATGAGCTCTATCGGAGAAACGAGTTTAATTATCTTCTTGAAGTTGTTTAAAAAAAAACTTCTTCATGCGGGAGCTGGAAGTATGGGCTGATGATGGGCTGGGTTTCCCTATGTCACCCCCCTGTCAACAGCTTGTTCTGATTGCGCTTTTGCCTTATGAATATTGAACGTGCATTGACTCCCTGCTCATGATTCACTAGCTCTGAGCTGGGAGGATTGGCTGAACCTTGAATAAAATGTTGGACCGACCCCATGGCGTCTCCTGGGTTTGTCTCTCTCCTACTCTTCTGCAACACCCGCGGTGTCCCCGACTGCCAAGGTGGTGAATCAATCACTGTCCCAACTTGCATGTTGGTATCATCTTTAATAGTTCATCCACACTGACACCCTCCCTAGTAAATAAAGAGTCCGGCAGTCGCACAAGCACTGGACAAGGGGGTCCCCGAAGCGCCTTTGGCTGCATATTCTAAGTCAGACGCAAAGTTCAGGTGCATGGGGGCTTTTCTGCTATCTTGCCCACAAATGGACTCCCACCTCTGGTTAGGGTCACACACCCAGCTGCCCCTTTCCCCCCACCCGTCTCTGGCCTCTGTTTTGGGGCTGCAAACAGGAGACTTGGCCTCCATTTTCAAGCTCCAAAACACATGACTTAGTTTCCATTTGTGAGCTCTCCAACAAGCCATGGAATCAGCTTTGGGACCCCGAAAATGAACGCCTTGGTCTCCATCGCTGAGCTCTGAAACCAGTGCAGGACACCTGGTTCAGAGCAGCAAAACCACAGGACTCGGCTTCTGATTCAGAATGCCCCAAAACATCCCTCAGAGCCTGGTTTTGGACCCCAAAATGCAGCACTTAGTCTCTGCTGCAGAGGCCTCAGGGCAGCCCTCAGAGCCTGGCTTAGAGCAGCACAAATGCAAGACGGCCTCTGTTCTTGAGCCCTCAGTGCAGCTCATAGAGCTTGTTCGTGAACCCAGAAAGGCAGGTCTTGGCCTCCTTTCCTAGGCTCTCAACCAAGAATGTCCTGGCCATTTCCAAGGGAATTCTGCATAGTGTCCACAAGCTTCTATATGAGCAAAATGAGACCTGGAAATGAACCATAGAGACTATGGAGGAGTGAGCAACCATAGAGATATTGGAGGACTGAGTATACAGACTTTACCCAAGTCTAGCTTTAAAGGGAGCAACCATAGAGACTTTGGAGGACTGAGTGTACAGACACCTAATGAGTCTGGCTTTAAAGGAGCAACCATAGAGACTTTGGAGGACTGAGTGAACATAGAGAGAGCTTGGAGGACTCAGTGACCATAGAAAACTCGGAGAATTCCGCCCTCAATGGAGCAACCATAGAAACTGACAATAGAGACATGGAAACACTATGGTCTCTACAGAGCAGACACAGAGACTTTGGAGGACTGAGAGAACATAGAGATCTTGGAGGTCTCAATTACCATAGAGACCTTGGAGGACTCTGGCCTCAAAGGGGCACTGCAGGCTTTTGTGCGGCCTCCTTGGACCTCTGTGCGCAGCTGAACCCCCAGGTCCTCAGCAGGAAGCACCACGAGAAGCCAACATTGGGATGCAAGAGAGTGTTTATTGGAGCTTCCAAGGCAGCGGGCACATGGGAAAGAGCAGGATCCTGGCCACGGCTTTAGCCACGGTCCCCGTGCAGAGGTGCCGCGTGCGACCAGGC
>JAUBOD010000735.1:63394-79930 GCA_032353885.1 Nothura maculosa
CCTCCCTGGGCAGCCTGTTCCACTGCTCTGTCACCCTCACAGGAAAGAAGTTCCCCCTCATCTGCAGATGGAACCTCCTGTGCTTGAGCTCCTCAGAGCTCTTAGGGGCTCAGTGCCAAAACAGCGTGATCTGCTCCCGGCCTCGCAGAGCTGCCCTTCGGCTTCTGCTCCCCGCGCAGCGCAGGGCTCCGAGGCCTGCACATGGAGCCAGGGCCCGGCCCTGGCACCTCCTTGCAGGCCGGGGACCATCAGCCGTTCACTGCCATTCACCACAGCCTGCCACAAAGACCAAACATCCATTACAGTCATTCAAATATAGCAGAGGATCTGTTCCTAAGTGCTTTCCAGGTCCCAGCTTCCCATCCAAACAAAAAGGGAGCGTGAAGCACTGGGTTCACCTCCTTCCCCTTGGAAACACCATGACTGCAAGCCAGCAGAAAGAAAGAACCAAAGGTGTATCCTGGAAAATCTGCAATATGGAATGCTATTTAATTATTTATTTATTTGTGATGCTTCTGCAGCTTTTGGGTCTGCTGAGGCAGAAGAATTGCAAGATTCAAAGGGCCATGCTCTTGTACACTTGTGAATGGAAAATTATGCATCTTCCTAAATCATAGGAATATACTGAGCACATGTGGTGTGCTAAGCTCCCCCATGTCCACATGAAAGTGGGTCAATGCTAGCCAAGAAATTTGAAAGCAGAATTATCTGTTTTATGTGCTTTCCTTTGCTCTAATACTGTATGTAAGTGGAAAGAGGAAGGGAAGAGACACAAATAAAAAGAGAGAATGTCAAGAATAATGAAAAAAAATTATATTCCAGGCTCAAAGAAATTATTTTGACACCAGCTTTCACATTTCTTTATTATCACTCCTTTGGGCAAAGTCATCCAAAAGGACAAAGAGAAAATCATACCACAGACTAAGATACAGAACCTACCTCTTTTAGTAGACTGGATGTGACAGATTAAATAAGACTCCAGGAGCCAAGCACGATAGAAAATAATAAAAAGTTATTTTTCTATGTTTCTGTTTTAGGAAGCAGAGAGAGCAGTGAACTCTGTGTTATTAAGGGGATGATTGCCTGATCCTGAACTTTTGCCTGCTGGACCCACATCGTGAACGTATCAGGCACCTGTGAAGGCTGTGATGTCCAGGACACACCACAGCTCTCTCAGGACCTGCTGTGTAATTCAGTGTGTCCCCCAGAGGTGCTGAAGAGTTAAGGGTCAGGAGTGGTGGTGGGGAACATACTGGAGGACTCCTGTGCTTGAAGACCTGCTTGTCATCTTTACACAACAGTTAGAGAAGATTAGACGGAGTTCCCTTCCTAAAAGCTCTCAGCAGAGACCATGCTCATCAGGCTTTTCTGCTTTCCATTCCTTTTCCCATACTTCCAGTGCAATGTTCTCCCAGCCCACTCATTATCAGGAAATTGCTGCAACTCCTGCTACCTCCTTCCTCCTGCAAGGGGTCTGTTCTCTTCATTTTCCCTCTTGGTACGTCCTTAACAAGGTGCTACTTCGAGTTTGCCATGGGTAAACTTCTGCTTCTCTATATATTTTTTGCCATCCTCTTTTCCATGATGGAATTCGTCATCCTTCTGAGGTGCATCACCACCACAGAAACTGTTTACTGGCCTGTTTACTGTTTACTGGGTTGTAATGCAATACACACATACCGTACAAGGTCTAGTTTAGACCTTTGGGACAGGCTGGATTAACACTCCTATGTCCTTCTGTGAGGCTCCTTTTCCCTCAGGATTCTTCCTCACTGCTTGTGAAGATATGACCGTGGTGCTGTGCCAGAAGTTGATCATGTTTGTTCTCACAGAAGGAAGAAAATTCAAAGGACTCAAAGGCCCTGCCACAGATTAAATTGGAGAGGAATGTGCTCTAGTGGCTTTTGTGCTACTTGGGAGAGCAGTAACCACCTCCTGACTTCCCTCGTGACCTTTAGAGAGCTGTTTAGGATCTGATCCACCAGGCTCTTTAGACCTTCAAAAGCCTGGACATAGGCTCCTCTACCTTGCAAAAGAAAATGTAACCTGTTGTCAGCAGACTCAACTAACTGCAGCATGGAATCAGGCAGAGCTCATCTATCTGGCTAAGTGCTGAATTATGAGCCATTGTGATCACTTTGAATCAGACAGTTCTGTTCAATCTTCCCAACAGATGTCACACCAGTCAGAGTGAAGGCAAATATCTTTGTAGATATCTACCTCCCCACTTCCCAGCCTTCCCAGTTGATCAGGGCTCATAGCAGTTACCTCCCTAGCAAGGGGGCATTGAAAACTGTGAGATGAGGTGGGGATTCACAGAACTTAACACAAATAGAGGAAAAACTAGTTATTGGAAAAAGAAAATGCTCGGCAAAATGAAATGCTTGACAAAGCTAGTGAGCAGTTGTCCAGTATGACCAGTATCCCAAACCAGACTCGGATATGGGGACATCCTGGTTAATCTCTGACATGATTATTTTACTTTCCTAAGCAAAGGTACAGAGCTAGCCTCAGTCAAGTGGAGTACCACTAATAGGAAGTTTGCAAACCCAGATTGGATGCTAAGAGAATCTAAAATATAGACCTGGACTACGCCAGCTGGCCTCAGGACCAAGGTAAGGGCATTGGCCCTAGTTCAGTGGTGCAGGTGTAGCCAGAGGAGCAGCCAGGAGGCCTGAGAGCCATCAGCAACTTGGCACCTACAACTGCTGTTTGTCAGCAACTTGGCCCTGTTCCGGGCCATAATTTCTGTATGCCCTAAAAAGCAGCTGGCACCTCTATGGATCCAACACATCCCGGCTCCAAAGAGCCTCTGTACAGGGATAAGGAAGAAATGTCTGGACCAAAGATGGAGAAAGAGACAAAGAAGGTTGTTTCAGATTTCTTAATATTCAGCATAAGCGTAGGTTCATTTCAGATGAAGAAAAAGACCCTGAGCGTGGGGCAAAAAGCTCCACAGTAAAGGCATGTAAACACAGTCCAGCAAATGGAACAGCGATGTATTTTGCTGCTGTTTTTAAGGATCTCAGTTACTCTTTCTCCCAAACTCATCATGGCTGCAAAGCAACAATGCTCTTCATCATCACATTAAAGGAATAGCAGGACAAGAGGGCTCCTTCAGGTCATGACATGAACCCTGAGAGGATCAAACTGCTCAAGCTCTGCAGAGGAGTTGAAGAAAACCTCTGTGGAACTTAATAAGGTTTAGTTGTGTGCTCAGCGTCTATGGGGCATTTCTGGTTTTGTCTCCAAATGAATTCCTGTGATTCTGGCTCTTTCTCCCTCAACCCTACGAACTGTCCCTGTTCCCCATTTTACTACTCTATTACCTCCACATTCAGAATATTCCTAAAGCACCAAGATGCACTTGAATTTTCAGAAAGGTGGCCTAATATTTCAACTTGGTTTAAGATCTTGGTTTAAGCTTTATGTAAAACAACTGAATTTTGTCTTTTTTTTCTAAAGGAAACTGCATGGAAATTGTCTTTGGGACTTTATTGTGTTCCAAGAGGAGCACTTTTATGTAAAATAAAAGTCCTAGGCACATGATGCTGCCCGAGCATGGCCAGCGCTCCTCAAAAATCAAGTCTCTGATAGCTCAGGAAAAGCAAAATAGAATTGAGGCCTTTATCAAGATCCACAGTAAAGATTAAATGGAAAGGATGATTCACAGCAAGAAGAAACTTTTCAAAGCAAATCATTCTTCTATTAAAAAGACAGTTGTTGGGAGCATTTTGGCTGGAAATTCAGAGAAAATATCTTGTGAAAAATTGTTTTGAAAGGATGTGTTTGAAATATCTGGCCAGGCTGTGCTTTCATCGAGCATCAAGCTGTATCAGCTCAAGGTGGATGGTGCTGCTTGGCTGAGTCAATATGATTGTCCTTGTAGCACTGGCCTTTCTGCTGAAAGAAACTGCAAACAGGCACCCATCTCAGCTGCACTGTTGTGACAAGCAGCAAAATGACACTTAGGTTGACAAGGAAAGCAGGAGAAAAACAAACTTGGGGACAAAAAAGCCATGCTTAGTTCATTGGGCTGCATACTCAGTTTGATTCCTGTTTGGGGATATCATCTTTAACTGAATTCTGGTTTCTTGGGGTAGCGACAGAAACCGTAACAAATGTTCTGTTTTGTTTTTCCAATCAAGGTGCATTTCCAGGAGTTATGTGCTAACTTTCGCACTTAATGCTGATTTTTAAACACTAACTGCAGGAATGAGTTTTCTCATCAGAGCCAAAGGGAAAGAAGAAAACATAATTAGCACAAAAATGTACTCAGCTTGTCACGGTAGAGCATGGCTAGAATGGAGCTCCTGAGCCCTCTACCCTGGTGTTTATATTACATGAATACTGAAAGGAAATTTAAAGAAATAGAAGACAAATTTCTGCACCAGTGTGAAGCTGTATTGCATTTAATAGATGAATGGTGGTGTTTGATGGCTTCAGAATAAAATGAGGAGCTCAGGGTGTCCATTGAATGTGACCTTTCAGTCCTGTTTGTGCTGTATTTTTTGATATAATTTGAATCGAAGGTCCAATTCATGCAGGCTTCAGTCTCTGAAGTGAGGAGGTACATCCTCGGGGTCGCACAGGGAGTTAGCATAAATCAGTGAATTTAAAAGAATAATAACAGTAGTAGATCTGCACAGGGTGTAGGGTGTCAGTGTAAGAACCTCAAGGATCATTCGTCTCCCTGCTGCTTCACTCATGCTGATCTGCACACAGCTGACAGGGGCTTAGTGAATTCATAGTTGTGAAGTGCTTTGAGATTTCTATATGAGAGAAAAGCAGGTGCCAAACATTATTATTTACACTAAGTAATTGTCTAAAGAAAACGCCAGAATAAGATCTTTGTTCTACATTTGCAAATGTATTCCCTTAATGATCCCTTTTTCAAACCTTTTGAGCTATTAATGGGTTTGTAAGTTTAAGAGCTGGAAATGAGCCACGGGAATGGTGACTGACTGTTGTGAGAAGGTTTTATTAATTAGGGGGGAAGGAGGGAGGGTCTAGATCCAACCAGACCAGAGGCAGACAAGGCTGAAACTACACGGTGAATATTTGGAAGAACGTGGGCTGGAATCCACCAGGGATCTGAGTCAAGGAATGAAGGGAAAGAAGACAAAACAAAGCACAAAAACAGTGAGACCAATATGACACATGCCAACTTTAAGTCCAAATCTTTCCTTTTTTTGAATAAGCAGAGATAACTAGAAAAGATCTGTGCCTAACTAGCTAAAAATAGGTTATATACACAGAGGAAAAATATAACCAACAGACTTAAGCTGTGGAAATTTCTTTATGCAAGAGGGTCAGCGTGTCTGGAAGCAGAAAATGTCACCGTGGCCACCGTCATCGTTGAAATGAAGGGCCAGCGTGGGCAAGCCATAGTGGCACATCAGTAGTATGTAGCTCTGACAGAAATCACCAAGTGCCCAATAAAATCAGTGGGACCAAATAGAAATGAGGCTGGTCTGGAGTTCTGACCCTTCCTTCCTTCCTTTTGGCTGCCACCGGCAATCTCTGAGACACCATGGGCTGGAAATAGGGTGAAACAGGACTGCTGGATTATGGTTTCTTCCCTCCACGGAATCTGGAAATGCTCCACTTACCTTATACTCACCTAGGTATCCAACTCAGGACACAGCAGTTCGGACCAAGGCAGGATCTGGAAGGAACACAGCAATGTGTTAAAGTACATAACACGCCACTGGTGCCTCTTCTGGGACTGGAGGTCACACATTAAGCTCCAAATTCATTTTGCTCTTTTAACACATCTATTATAGCCTACAGAGACCTCAGCTTTGGCAGTGACTATTAAGAATTTACCAGAGATTAGCTAGTCTTTATTTAGTCTTCATTTAGAGAGGAATGCTTATTTTCACATTATAACTCATGGCAGGAAAGAAATGAGCACCTGTATCATTAAGGACATTTCTTACAAGGCTGTGCCAGCAAAAAATAACTTTAAACATCTGTAATATCTAGGGCAGGCACAATTTTTTTTTTCTGGCCACAAACTGAAAGGGATTTTGAAACCATCCACCTTCACAACTGCTCATAGGAGACTGAGCCTACAAAATGACCCAGGCCCTGCACCCAATCTGCCTCCTGAAGGCACAAAAGCAGCTCTAGTGACTTTGACATGACACTCTGTGCTCTGTGCACTTGGTTTATTATCCACCTCCTCCATCTTTTGCAAATATTTCCATTGAGATTTGCTCTTAACAACAACCGCCCACTAGTGTTTCCTATGCATTTCACCAGGATTCTGTCTTTCACTGCGATAATATGACTGCTTATTAGGGCATTTTTTTTGCTAATGCTAAGTGAGACACAGGGACCTGGAGTGGCAGGTAGGGATTGTGAGAATTAGATGGCAGTGGAGCTCCTGACTTCTAAGTGCTCAAGTGACATTTTTAACAAATGTCATTTTTACAGATAGCACAGGAGAACTGAAAGTGCTTTTTCCCAGCTCATTCTGTCTCTCCCTCTCATTTTCCTCTCTCCCTTTTTTTTTTAACAATGATGTAGTTAATAAGATGCTACCCAGAGACTTAAATTATTTTAATCTGGGTAGCTCGGGGTTGCTTTTTTAGGCTTTAAAAATAGGGAACAGAGAATTTATCTCCCTTTCTAGCTTCACACAGTGAGTCAGCAGCAGAACTGGGCAGGTCTGTGAGCAGTCTGGGCTCCTGCACATCCCGGCTTTTCCTAGCCCCACTGCTTCTTGTCCTGAAGAGCAGAGACAAATGAGGCCAGGACAGGTTCTGGAGATGGTAGAGCAGTACATATATGCAACCTTTACCAAGCATCACTTTGTCATACTTCTTAGTATATAAAGGTATATAGCATATAAAAGGTGGAGGTGGATGTGCTCTCACACTGATCATTCCCATCTCAGGGAGCCAAATGGCAGCAGGTTTGTAACTGAGAACCATTTTTCTTTGCTGAGTCACCTCCTTGCTGCTGATGGAAAGAGTATAGGGAGGGAAATGTGCTGTAGATCCTATTGGGTAGCAATGCATTCCTTAATGGCATTTCTAAAGCATTCCACACTGTTAATATAGAAATGAGTGAGAATACAGAGGAAAAAAAATCACAAGAGCTTTTCACTGATATGGGCTGTGGCCCAGCTCTATCTGCTCCTCATTGCAGATACTGTTTCCAAAATACACACAGCACTAGTCCAACAGAGCAAAACTGGAGTATCTTGTCATGGTGCCCTGAAAGTAAACAGGTTGCCAGCTCCCTATGGAAAGGGACACCAAAAATAACCATATCTGGATAACTGGAATATTCTCTTTGTCCCTCAAACATATATCTTAATGTCTTTCCAGGACCTACAAAACATTGTCTGTTGAACACATATCTTTGTATCATGATTGCATGGAGCTTGATACAGTCCTGTGAAATTCCCCACTCTTTTATGATAAATCACATCTTCCTCTCAGGCGATAAAGACAAATATCAATAATTCTTTGAACTGCACCAACAGCTTCATGTATCACTGTGCATCATGACTGGACAGACCTTTGAGGAAACTCCTGTAAAGGAAATGATCCTTCCTCCTTGTTCTTGCAGGTCTCATTCTTTGAGCACAAAGCAGCTCACAAGCAGGCTGTGCTGCAGCCTGGGAATACTCTCCCCTGTTCAACAGCACCTAGTTCTCTGCTTTGCATTTAGATTTAAATTGTTGACAGGCCCGACACGTGCCTGCTTCCCTGCACTGGCACCCCCAAGGGAAGCAGCATTGGGCAGTGACTTCCTTTTCCAAGCAGGTCCTGATTAAGGTCCTGCTCACCAATGTGCATCCTGCCAAGTCCATCGTTATCTACCAGCTCCTTCATTATCTACCAACTCCTTCCTCCTGTCACAGGCAATCACTGCTGCAGAGGAAGATGAGGGAAAGGCACTAAGTACCAGATGATAGATAGATGATCACAGGCAGGTGATAGTTTGGTTCTCATGAATGTCTTACCTTTAACCGTAAATAATCACAGCTCGATTTAGACACCAAACAGGAGATATTCTTCCCTCTTTTCAAAGCATTTTTGATTACAAGCTATCATTCAATAGTATTGCCACCTGTGGAATTGTCCAGGAGTCTCTGATTTTGGCCTCAATGGCAATCAATAGCCAGGACGTCCACAACTAAACTATGTATTAAATTGAAATTATTTCTTGTTTTGGTGAAAGATACTTTCTATTTCAGTCAAATGTGAGTTTGGTAAATCTGGAATTTCAGAATCAGCCTCCGCCGAGAGATGTCCTGCCTCTGGGGCAGGACAATTGCTTTGTAAGGCTGGTGAATTTTGCTGGCTGCTGTATGGCCTCGTGCTGACAACCAGCAGCGGTTCCCAGAGCATGGGACACCTGCAGAGCTGCTGGTGTAGACACAGACACAGCTTTTCACAAGGGCTTGTCAGCCTTAGAGGTACCTGCTCTTGCTGCCCAGCTCCCACCTGGAGATAAAAGCCCTAGTGTCTCGGGATAGAAATTTTCCTATTGTGTGTGAAATGCAGGAGCTGCTAGTATAAGAACTGATCTGTTTAGGATTTTTTTGTCCTCTCTATTTTGACCATGGCAGAAAATCATTTGATAAAATGCTGGTTTAGTTTCAAAGATGAAGTATAACTGAGGGGGTTGTGCTGCAGATCAGTACATGGAAACCATGTTATATCAATTAAATCCATGCATTGCCATATCCACTAAGGTCCCATGGACAGATAACACATACAATACATCTCCTTCCAGCAACATAACTGGGAGACAGGCCACTGGCATCAGTGGCATTAAGTATAAAGTGCACTGAATTCTGAGGAAATAAGATACTTGTGCTGGCAGAATGAAGCTCAGCCTCTACAAAGATGTTATAAATAACCACCTCTGCTTTGAAAAATGCATATTCCAAAAGCTGGGGTTAGTGGGGTATCAGTGAGACAGGCTGACATAGTGTTTTGGAGATCATCCTCAGGAGCCACGCATGAAATGTGGACAAGGCACCAGGAGAGCAGAAGGAGCTGCTCTCATGCACGACGTGGAGCAGATGCCTTGGAAGCCACCGCTCCTCCTTGGCACGGGCAGCTTCTTGCCCAGGATGGAGGGATGGGACTGGGAAGGAAGGCAAGGCCATTGAGTGCTCACAGTGGGAGAGAAACAACAAAACCTGGGAGCACATTTCCTATTTCTACCACTGCCTCAGATTGCATTGGCAATCAATGTGTGATTAACGCAATGGAATAAGATCGGGTTCCTTGTAAAATTATTCCATCTAGCTGTATTTATGGATATTCAGAAATAGAAATGGAGAATGGAATGTATTTATTGCACTAACTCTGATAAATATTTCAAATGCACTGCCTGCCATCTTTGCATTTACTGTATTACTTGGAACGCTTGGTACCTCCAAGAGAAAAGCTGCTGAATTCAACTAAAATGGTTGGCAGGTGACAAACCAATTCACTGGCTTGTGAATTTCCTTATTTCTCATTCTAGTGGTGCCACTGCAGTGCTCTGGACATCCATGTGTACCTAAAACTAAAATATCTGCATTTTCTCTGTGAGATACTCTAATCCATTGATTTCAGTATAGAAACTTCTAATAACAACTTCCCTCAAGAAATATCAGAGATGGTCTTTACTCTCAAATCAAACGCACCTGTTGGAAACATCATCCAGCTCAAAATCTCCGATCACACTGACCTTCCTTACAACCTGCAAAACAGTCTTTGCAAGGTGAAAAAAGGAAAGCAAATGAATTTCAGTTTCAAGAACTCTTTGTGGGAGACACCTAAACAAAAGATGCTGACTGCTTGTCCTGGAGCAGAATCCAGCTCAGTTTGACTCTCCTCCTCATAAACGTGGTAGCGTGACATGGGAGAGAAGCAGGTCCTAAACGTTTCAGGCATTATATCCGTGCACCACCTAAGAAACTTGCTGAAGGTCAGTGATGCGCTGGCTTTCAAGGCTCCCAGTCTTCTTCTGATGAAATCTAGCTTGTGTCTCTAACCACAGAGAACTCTTTGAAGTCTTCAGGTACCTGCAGTCCATCTCATGTCCCTTTTTCCTCTGGGAGACTTTCCCAAACCCCAGTCTTGCCTGCACACAGCTCTCCCCTTCCTCTGTCCCCTCATTGAGCACAGTTAGTCGACGTTGCTGAGGATTTGGCCCCAGCAAGTCTGTGAATGGAACAGAAGGTTCATTTAAACAGGAGGTTGGTGGTAGAGGAAAAAGCAAGCGCAAAGGCTGGAGGTGAAGATGGGGTTGACATCTCTGCAGACCAGCCCAGGCCACAGCCATGCCAGGCACACCTGCAAACACTGCTGTTATGAGGAAGAAAAGCATTAGCCAAAGGGAATAGGCCAGGGCTGTCACATCTCATCTCCTTTTGGCTTTCTTCTTCTTTAAAGAATGCCTCGAAAAATCAGGGAATCTCTCACTTCTCTCAAGACCCTGGTCTTTACCAGATTTTTTTTTGTTTTTTTTTTTTTTAATCTAAGAAATTATCAGGCTTCAAAGGGATATTTTTATATATCTGGAAATAAAATCACATTGTTCCCCTTGTAGGTTATTCACCTTGCCCTACAAATCATGTGACAAGTGAATAATGACTTTTATTGCTCTGCCTCACAGTATTTTCTTCCAACTTATCTGAACAACCTACACAAATTATCTCTTTTTATCTATCTATACAGAGATTGCCTGGTCCTTGGAGGGTGAAATTCCTGGGTCATTTCACCCGTGGTTAGCGGGGAAAGCTCCTCCACAGGAGAGATGGGATAGGGATCCAGTGTGTGGAGTCCATTCCCCAGTGAAAAGGGGATAATATTTGGATGTTGCATGTGGATAAAGATGTATAACATAACCCTACCCCTCATCATATCTGGATTGAAATGCAAGATCATTTTCCTCACCTTCCTTTTTTTCTTCAATTTGAGTCTCTCATATTTCATAGACAAAAGCACTTACAAAAACAGGCAAACTACAAAGCCCTGTAATCCAAACATTTCCACCTCAACTGAGACCAAAGGAGGAGATGATATTTGTGCTGTTTTTAAGTAAATAAATAAATCTGCAAATGATTAGGTATGCTGCTTGGCTTCAGCTATGTCTAATACTGAAGGAGTGAATGCAATGAGAGAAGTTCCATTTCTATGAAGTTCCTTGTCCGTTTACCCATGGCTTTCAGTCAGCCTCATATTGAAGGTAGGAAATCGAAGGGCAGAGTTCAATGCCTTTGACATCCTTAGTCTGAATGATTCACTTGACATCACATAAAAGCACCGAGGAGGAGCAGAGAACCGAGCCCATGGCTCAACATAGTTCTACGTAGAATTAAGTGTATGGATTTTAGGAAGCATCTATAGTGTAACAAGTGATGCAAAGAAGCAAGAAATTTGTTTTCTGGGAGGTTACACTGCTGCTGCCCCTGCAATCTCTTTCAGCAATAAATATGATATAAATATTCGCCTTTATTGATAATTCCAGATATGCCTTTAAAATTCATTTTTAGAGGGAAAAAACAGACGTGCAGTTTGACTCGTCTCTAATTGACTCTTGACTCTAATTTGACTCTTGTCAAATTTTAGAGGTACTTAGATTTTTTTTTTCTCTAATTTCCTATCTGGTTCAAATCAGAGGCTAAAGCCATTTTCACATTATCTAGTCCTACTTCCCAAGCTGGACCGAGTGCCCTATTAATAAGGAGACACTAGAGTGCAATTCTAGTATCTCAGATGGCTGCTGTCAGAGATCCAGGCCTATCCTCTTTCTGTGATTCTCATTTTAGTTAATAAACTGTCATTTACAATTCTCTGTTGTTGTCCTACGGAGTATGGAGTGGAGATCTGAGGAAGGAAGGGAATGGAGCAGAGGTGGCACATTTGTCTTCCCACTAGGACAGTTTATGGTGGAAAAGAGGTAAGATTCCTGAGATATAGAGCAAAATAACAAGAAAGAAGGGAAGCATCAGGAAAAGAATAAGGTAACAGATTTGCCCAGGAAATTTTGTTTTCCAGGAAAAAGAAAAAGGGAGGAAAATGTTATTCCTAATAATAATAAAGGTAGGAGGTAGGAGAGCAGAGAAACGGTGGCCTGTAACCAGACCAGCTCTACAGAAAAGTATCTAGGTCAGTGTGCAGCAATTCTTTGCAGATGACTGAGATTTATAGAGCTGAAGGCCAACATTGACTGTAGAGCCGAGCGCTCTTTTGCAGCTAAAGAGCGTAAAATCTGCTCCCCTTTCCAATCCGAGCTGGTGGGAGGGAACCCCACACCCTGCTCTTGGTGTTAGAATTAAAGCAAACAGGCCCTGCTCTATGCAGCATAGGCTGAGGATAAGTGTTGAAAAAAAGGATTTGGATAAAAATGGCCAAAGGAAGTGGGTGCCAATTAAATACCTAGCCACCCAGGGCTGATATTTTCAGCCCTAAAAGCAAAACTGATGTGTCTGCTTTCACTGGAAACCCTTTCTAGCCTAGCAAAAGACTTATCTCTGCCAACAACCTTGCTGTCCTCAAAAGAGATATAGCTGTAGAGAGCAGCCCATGGCTTACCGGACATGCACTGGTCATTCATCATGAGAATTTTCTCCTTCCCACTGCTGGGCTTCAACCCCACTGGGACTATATATCCCTATAAATATTATCCCCAAGCAGCAGGAAGACTGGCATCTGTCTCTCAGGATTTATGCTAAACCCTGTGTCTTCTTCAGAGATTGATTCATGCAGCCGTGGATTTCGAAGTCGAAAGAGACCATTAGATCATCTGCCCAGTAGCACCAGGCATTGGATTTCATAAGGACTTGCACTAATTTGTGTTTTGTTAAAACATGTCCTTCAAAGAAAACAGCCCACTCTTGATTTGACAGCCACAGAAGATGGAAGAGCTGCTATTTTCCAGTACTGGCAGAAGGTTAGAAAGTCATTCATGATGTTTATTCTTGGTTGTGAAAAACACAATGTGAATTTTCCTGATGAAATTTACTCTTGGGAGAAGAATATATCTAATTTTGTTTTCTAAAGCTGTTAAACTGGGATTCTGACCAGCAACATAACCTCCTTTGCCAATGAAGATTTAAAGGCAGATCACAGATGAGATCACCATGTAAATAAGGATTTTGAGTAAGATTATGGAATAGGAATAAAAGGAAAGTGGTAAAAGAAATGTTTGTGTTTATAGGAAAAAAACGGTGTTCCTGCATATGCTGAGAGAAGGAACACCATTAACATAAGTATTTTGGGGAGGAACTGATTGTTTTTTGTGTTTTGGATGATAGTTATCACATTATAGGTGTTAATCTAATAATATTCCCCCTGCCTAGCAGCAGTGGCTTTGTCTGGCCTGCTCAGCCTAACAGAGATCACTCCTTTGTTTTGGACACTGCAGAACTTGCGAGAGCAGCATTTTTTACTATGAACATTTCTGCTTATATCCTGCATGTTCTGATACTGGATAACTTCCTCTTCAAACTGTCATTATAGGTCAAAGAACAAAAAGACCTGGAGTATAAAACACTTCTTTTAGTAAGCGGTCAGTATTGTACTTCTTTCATTCGGGCTGTACGGAGGTTCAGCATTTGATCCGTCAGAAGGACCTCACACAGATCTCAGATCTATCCTGGCACCTCTCCCTCGGCCCACAAAAATGAGCCCACAGCACTGCTGTATTGTGCAGGCAGCTGTGCTAAATAAGAGAGGCAATTTTGGAATAGCAAATAATGCATTCTTAAAAAACATAACACTTATTAATGGCTGTAATTAGAAAATATGTGGCTTCTGCACCTTTTCCGCTTGTAGATCACACAAATGTTTGCTCTCTGCTATTAACCCCTGCATAGGCATTTATCCACTTGGTACTCAGAGCTAACAGAACGTAAGAAGGCAGGATGATATGTCCGTATGTTTTGTATCCTGCCAATGTTTCACCCATCCATATGCTGAGAGGCAAAAGAAAAAAAATATATTAGTTTGTCCAGACAGGTTTATTCAGGAGTCAGGATTAGGAAGTATTGCAATTCACACATTAAAACTAGTACAAAATTTTACTAATCAAAAGCTTGGAAAGAAGAGGAGAGAGAGATGGAAACCATCATTAGCTCTTAGATTGCTGAATCCAGACTATTCATAGCAACACACAGAGGTTATCTAACCAGTGCGATAATGAAGCACAGCTGACTACTTATCAATTAGGTTTTCCTGCCCCACCTCTGAAATTAAGGTCATAACCTTTCCTATTTACGTCGGGGATGTGGTAAATTAGAGCTTTGGCTTCATTACAAAAAATAATTAAAATAGTCACACAATGGCACCATTCACTGTTTTTCTGGTCCCTCCCTGCAGCGTGTCCTCATGTCAGCTCTTTGGTTTTAGTCCCAAATTCCAGGACGTGCTGGTCTGCCTGTAGTATTTAGATAAGCAGCCGAGATTTTTCTTTATGTCCATCTCCTTTGCTTCGTTGGAGGGGCTTCTGTTGTTTCTAATTCTGATGTTTCTTGACTGTCTTTTTTTTTTCTTTTCTTTAAGCAACTATATGGTTGCAGGCTTCCAACCTGGTCTTATCTACTTAAAATGGAGTTGACAGTAGAACTTGAACTTGGACAGATAGCTGAAACCTGCACCTAATGATTTCTCCTCACTGACGTCTCAGGTGTTTAGGTGAAAAAAAAAGATTACTGTTCAAGCTGTTTTCATGAGAATTTCAAATACTAAATGCAATTAAATAGAAAACAGAATATTCTGCACTATGGTTTAAGGCAGAGCTGTAAGTTTTCCCATTAGAGCAGGTTGTTTTTTTTTCCTAAACTATTTCTTTCTCTTGTTTGAAAGCTGGATTTATGGATTGGCAGAATAACATTCTCCTTTCATAGGAGCAAGTGTTTCATAATGTGTTGTATGACCATATTCTGTGGTGGTTCAACATAGACTTCTGCGTGTACCAATATTACAGAGAATTCAAAAACACCTGACTACTAAACATTGCTGCTTGGTGAGACGTCAAGGAGTATTCAGTTTAATCTGGTATCTGCACTAACAATTTTAGTTTCTAAATATTCACAACTTCATGTTACAGGAGAGGGAGAAATGTCTGGCAAAGGCTTGGACTAGTGCACATGGCGACAATGTGATGCAACAGCCAACTTAGATTTATATGTGTAATTACACTGAAGTCAAAGTTGATGTTGCTTGAAAGCAGAGCTCAAAAACTATTTTAAAAGGTGACACCTATTAGAAATCACTTCTTCAGAGTCCTTTACCATGTATGTAACTGCAAGTGTGATCTGACTTCTATGTATTTTTGACCTGTTCCTTATCCACACAGACACTCAGGAAATTTTATCCGAATTAATTTAAGGTGTGACTTTACTTTTTACTTTACATTAATGCAGCTTTAGCATGTGAAAATGAAGAAAATGAAGCATTTTCTTGCAAAAGAATTATGTCCTCAATGTGGGCAGCTTGGAAATAGGCTCTCAGAGGCCATGTGGACACACACCTTGTGGAAGAATAATCTCAGCCATAGGAATCCCAGCTGGCATTTATAAAAGTTCATCATGCAACAGTCATAATGCAGATGACAGGAGTATTGGCTGAAGGCAGTGAAAGGTCTCAGCACCTTTTCCGAATCCATCTGCCTGAGATGGAAAATGTTAGCAAGAATACTTAAAATTTCCACGACTGAAAAACAAAAATAGCCATGTCAATCTGTAGTCCTTGATAGCATGGAATCCCTGATACTGATCTTTTGTACCTTGTGAGTCGAGACAGCCATTGGAAGGACTTGTTTTCTGACTTAGTGTGGGGAAGAAATGCAAGATTAATTTATTTTGTTAAAAATAAGTAGCTCATCCTCAATGTGCCCTGACTGAATGAGATCCCATGTTAGACTGTGCTGAAAATGTATTTTTCTTCGGAGAAAAGCTTACAACTGAAAATGAGACTGCATAGATTTTTTTTTCTGCACAGTTGTTGCCTGTAGGCTTTAGATGGAGCAGTTCTGTGGAAATCAATCATGGTAGAGCAATAGCAGCTGTAATTTTGCCAGCAAGCAGAAACTATTGCAGAGGTATCCACACTACAGCAATGCTGCTTGGTTATTTAAAGGCAAATTGAAGCACAAAAATAACCTGAATAAAGTTAGAGAAACACAAATTGAAACACAATTGTTATTTCTCATGTTTTCAGACCAGAAAAGGTAAACACTTGTTCCAGAAAAATGTGAATTCTCCCTCACCTGGTCCTCAACTGCATATAGCAGTGAACAAGCAACACAGACCCTTCACTAGTGACAGCGAGAGTTTATTATTTAAAAATTTGTAATGAAGTGGGGATTGCTGGCTCACGTAAGTTCTCCATAGGCTGTCATCTGACTTCTCCAGCTCACGGGGCATGGTAAAGTAACCACATCTGCTTTTATGAATAAAGCAAAACTGTACCTGGTGAGCACCTCGATGACCAAAGGACCATGGCAAGGACTTAGTGGACAGCACCTAAATCTGGCCTGGTGAGGCCACACCTGGAGTACTGTGTCCAGTTC
>JAUBOD010000735.1:87464-103259 GCA_032353885.1 Nothura maculosa
CAGGGCGGCATCCAGGCGGGTTTGGAAGATCTCCAGAGAAGGAGACTCCACAGCCTCCCTGGACAGCCTGTGCCAGGACTCTGCCATCCTCACAGGGAAGAAGTCAGTATCTTCAGTACAAAATGGGAAGTTGTGCTTTTAGTTGGACCTTAAAGGCCAGAAGTCACTGCAGGTGGCACATTCCTCTCATGTATCTCCTGCTCTGCAGACTGTGTGTTTTCAGCCCCAGAGGAACATCTCGAGTGTCCATGGCCTGACCGGAGTCAGTGTGGTACTGAAGAGGAGCACTAGGGTTTGCGTGACATAGATCAGAATAGGAAGGAACTGTACTTCAGGAGTGCAGTTTGGTCTGTTCCTTGGTCTCCTTCAAAGCACACAAGGATGGTTTTGACTTGGTGTCACAAAGAGGCCGCTCTAGAATTGCGTGTGCCTCCTCCAGGGTGTGTTTTCCAATGCAGCGTCGGGGCTGCCGTGGTGCTGCCCCACGTGCCGATGTCTGAGCTGCCCTTTGTGGTGATTATTGACTCCTTCCTACAGGGCCGAGACGGGCTGGCTGCTGAGCTGTCCGGCAGCCTTGGAGCCAACATGTCTGGCCACTTTGTGGTTAGGACCAGAGGACCTTTCATCTTCAAAGGGCTCTGGAAGTGTGTGACATAGCTGCTAAGAATGGCTCCCATCTTGCAGGAAGACAAGGCAATGCTGCAGGTTTGGTGGCTTCTGCTCTGTTCCCCCAGGACACAGAGGAGCCGAGCACATCTAGAGCACGGAGCTAATGAGGGGATGCTCTTCAGCCCCTGGTGTAAACCTGTTTCTGCACTTACACACCCCTCACTTTGCTCCCGCTCATGACACGTCGCTGTTTCTCCCTTATAACCTATTGTAGATGTCATTTGCTCCGCCTGCAAACAAATTAATGATCAACACTCAACACAAAATTATTAGACTTCTTTTCCTGTAGCTAAAATGACGAGGCCCCTCTAAATGGAGAGGTGTGATTGGAGCTCCTTAATCACAGGGTGGCAGATGATGGGGGATTTGTCTGCCTTGTGCTGTGAGGCTGTGCGTAAGCGCGGCATTTTTCACCATACTGGTCAACACGTATTTGTGTGCATAGTAGTGGTGTGCAGTTTAATTCTAGGTTGCTACCTGGTGTACAGTGTGTCATAAATTGCCTTGAGTAGCTTAGAAAAGGACACTTGAATGAATTAACTTGTGCACACTGATATTGCTGGTGTATGCAATGCAATGATTGTGTAACTGGAAGAATTTAATTTATGGTATAAGAAAGCAAAAATTCTCCCATTCTCCTTCTCCATTTTCTTCTCTTTCTTTCTTTTCTTTGGCCCTATGCTTCTCTCCTGAGCCTGAGGTTTTCTTGTCATATGTCAGGTGTGTGCTGTCTAATATTGCTGAAGCCCTTTGTGTAAGAGCTTAATAGCTGTGGCCAGCTTGGGGCCTTCATTAATGAAATCTTGTCATGTGTTGCTTCCTACCCAAATTGTCTGCAGTCAACCAAAGGCTGTAACTTGGCACTGGAAAACAACGTTATTTCTTTTCTCGTGAGCAAGATGGTGAGAAACTAGCCTGTGACGAATGTAGTTGCACCAAGCTCAGTGCTTTCCAGAAAGTAAAGCACTAAAATTTGCAACCTGGTTGCTGCCTTTTTTTCCTTTTGAGGTAGTTCAGGAGACCATGGTCTACCTGGATGCTTGTGCCCTAGAACTAGAGATTTCTTTTCTTGGGTTGTGGAACTCATTTTTCCTGTTGGTGTGACAGAGATTAATGAGACTAGCGAGAGGCCCTTAGAAATGAGGATTTCTCCTGCTTTCAGAGAGGTTTGGAGAGAAGTGATGAAACAGCAGGGGTGGCCATGGAGGTAGCAGCACGGGGCTGCGAGCTCTTCTTCGAGACGGCCCCACGTAGGCATTAACTTGAGTGAGTGCCTCTCAGTATTTTAATTATCTGAGGTTTTGATCCAACTGAAATATTGTGGCTTTATAAAATAGCTGCTGTGGATGCACAGTGGCCGTTTAATGATGCGCTTGGATGAAAGGCTGTATTGATGAGTCTCCAAGGAGAAATCTGCTCTTCAGGCTCGCGGGCTTGTTGAGACCTGAACGGAAGGATGTGGAACTAAAGGCTTCCTATGGATGACAGCTCCATGTCCAGTTCTTTTAATGTAGCGCGGGATAAAAGATTCCTCAGAAGCTGTGACTCGTGGTGCCCTCCTCCCTAAAAAACTTCCGCTGTTTAGAGACAAGGAGGCCGTATGTTTGTGCATGCTACATTTTCTCACAGCACAACTATAGCGTTTTTGTTTGCTAATTACTCGATTGGTTTGGATTTTGACCACAACGTGGCTGCTTTGGAGCTGTGGGTCTCTGTGTCCCAGACTTGCTGGGAAGTCGGGCCGAGGGTGACGTAGGTTTGATGTGAGACTTTACTGGCTGAGCAAGCAGGCACCCTTGTGGGTCCCATACAATCTTAATAAATTCTTAGTTCCTAACATGAACATTTTAAAAATATATATAAAATGAAGTCTAATAAGCACCTCCTTGCCAGGAGTTGCCATATTTCAGAGATAAGAGAACCCATCCATCTTTAATATTCTTCAAGTCGCTTTGGGAGGGAAAAATTAGCTGAAATGTCTCTGTGTTTTCTTGGTAGGAGTGGATTTCCTCTTCTGCAGTTTTCTGATCAGATCCTTGTCTTGATTTATCAAGAGAATTTGCCATTCCTCACATCCTACGATAGCATTTTCGGTGTCCTCGTGCTCTGTTTAGATTGAAAACCAAACAGTTTTGAAAATATTAAACAAGGAAGGTCTGTGATACATAGAAGAAATAGCTAATTGACCTTTTATAGTATCTGAAGTGTCTTTGGTCCTGTTTTTATGTTGACATGAGACTTTGCTTTTAGTTATTCTTTCTTTCTGTTCCTGAAGGGTAGTTGCAGGTTAAATGTTACATCTTAATCTGATCTCTGACTGGCTTTTACTTTCAGTTGCTTGGGGATCTGTCAGACCTGCAGTTCCAACCTATGTCCTCCCCCTCCACCCAGGAATGCGAGTCTTGCTTTTGTTGGGAAATCCAGTCAACTTAATGGCTTTGACTCTTAATGGCTCTTCATTCCTGACCTAATGTGCGGGTTCTACTCGAGTCAAGAGTCTCTGTGGCTGCTAAAACTAAGCCCTAAGATCCCCTAGATGTGGCAGTATCCTTAGCTTGGAAATACTGAAGGGACTTGGCGGTCGTGTAGCCCCTTTGCTTGTGTTTTGGCAATACTGAGTTTTCCTAGAACATCCCTATGGATGCATTACTTATTAAGAATGTGACATCTTAAAGTCTAGCTCTCCTTTTCCTTGGATGTTAGGAAGAATTATCCAGTCTGAAACTTCTTTGCTGCAAGTGAATGTTTTATTCCTTGTCCTTCTGCAGAGGAGAAGGGCTGGGAGCCCACACCTCTGTAGGGCGCTCTTGAAATGAGTATTTGGTCTTGCTGGTGCAGTTCTGTCTTTGAATTTAAGATGCAACTGAAAGAAGATGAATGAAGCAAAATGAGTTCTGGAGCAGATGGTTTGCTTACCTCATCATTTTTCTTTAAAAAAAATGAAGTCTCCCTGACCAGCAGAATTTGTTTGTCGTACATTGGCAGTTTGAGACTATTCCAGTAAATGGTTATGAAATAAATGGAACTTACTGCATGAGACAGGTTCTTGAACTGTTTATTTTTAACCTAAAAGGAGGCCAACCAACAAGCAGAACCTTTAGAGCGTTGCTGGGGTGAGAGAAGAACAAGGACTTTGAACCTTTGTAAGGTGATGCTCATATCTACTCACCCGTCTCTTCCAAGGGCTCTCACGGCTTAGTGAAGGACTAGGCAGCCCAGCTCTTCCCCTGCAACTTGTGTGAGGCCTGTGGATCATGTGGGGAAATGTATCTGTGCCGGGAAGTGCTTTGCAGCTGTGACTGGCCTAGCACCCTTTTCCCTAGCTGATTGCTGGCAATTCCAGGGAAGAGCAGATCTTGCAGGGCAAGATATTGCCAGGATGAGGAAATCCATTTGTCATCTATTGCGTCTTGCCACGTGTTGAGACATCTGTGCCCGGAAGCCTTTTTTCAGACTGTTGGCGTTTTCCTGTCCCCTTCCCTTCTGCTTTTTCCTGTTTTTCCTGTTGAAGGCTCCATGGAAAAGCAACGATCTCCCTTTGAAAGCTGTGTGCTTTGTCCAGGGGGTGATTTTTGTTTGTAGCATCTGTGAGTTTGTGCGGTGTCCGATAGTGGGGATGCCGTTAGACACGCAGGTGATGGCTGTGCTTGGTGGCCTCAGTGTCACACAGTGAAGGGGACGGCCATTTTGCAGGCAAGGCCGCCCCCGCCTGCCATTTGGCACTGCAGAAATGGTTGGGCATGATGTTATTTTGAGCGGAAAGGTCCATTTAACCATTTGAACAAACCAGTATTGTGACAGGTTTCTGTTTTAATGTGCGAGAAGCCATGTAGAGGAGTAGAGGGGTCCTTCCCGCAAGGCTTCTTAGCATGGAGCAAAGTGTGAAGGGAAGATCCTGCTGGGGCCTCAGGAGCCCTGCGCTTAAAGGAGGAAAAAAATGATTTTCCTTAAACAGCTATTTGAAATGGAAGGTTGCAGAAGGCTCAGAGCAAGTGTTGGGAAACATTATGGTGTTTTCAAATATGTTATTTCTCTTCCAAAAGCGACTTTCCATCACAGAGGTATGTGTTGAATTGAGGTTTGAGTTTTGTGGCTGTTTTAGTGCGTGGCTTTCACCACCGACCTATTTCTCTTCATAGCCACCCTGTTCAGAGGAAGAACCGTCATTCCAGCTGTGAGATCCGTTATTCCAGCTGTGTAGGTGAAAAGGGAGGGATGGAGGAGCTGCCTTGCTCCACGTGATGTTCAAGGAGGCCTTGGGGAGGGAACAACCCCCGGGCTACTGGAGTCTTGTGGTGCCTGACGTCGTGTCCTGCTGCTCTGGGTGCTAATTGAGAAGTTTTTGCTTTACACAAGGATGTTCCGGGAAAAGAGATTAAGGGCTTCCTGACTTGGCTGCAAAAGAATAAAATCACCCAGCAAACTCTGCTGGGGCACATAAAATAAAAACCCATTTTGTAATTTTCATCAGAGAGAAACCAGAGAGAAAACACAAGGTATTGCAGGCTGAGGAGACAACACAGGCGTTCACGTCATCGATGCAGAACTGCTGAAAAGGGTTTTCTCTAACAATTGAAAGACATGAGATCTTTCAAATATGGTCGAATTAACAAACTGCTGGGTTTTTCCTGGTTGAAATGAGATCAGCTGCTCTTGGACCAGTGTAGGAATGTCCACGTGAAGAGATTACATTGATTTTAATCAAGCCAATTTAGCAGCCGGTTTCAGTGAGCTGCTGCAGCTTATTTACGGAGGCTTGATTTAGAGCAGCATTCAAAAAGACAAAAAGACAAAGAATAAATACATAGAAATGCTAGGCGACGGTTCTGGTTTTGATTTTTTCTGTGGTCAGCATGGTGAAAATATCTTTTCTTCTGCATTTTGGTAGTTCCTTGCGGAGCGAGGCCGGTGTCAGTGTCCCGTGTGCCGCCCGGCGCGCTCAGCAGGATAGTGCGGCACCGACATAGGAATGACACGGGGCTGCTGTGCTCTCCTGTATTTGTGTCCTTGCATTTTGCTGGAGGAGCTGGTAAAGCCTTCGGCCCTGCTGTTTTCTGTGCCGTTTCTTCTGTTTTTTTAAATGGCTGCCAGCCATTTAAGTCCTTGCTCAGCACAAAGCACTTCATATTCTGTCTCTTAATCTCGCCCCAACAAATAATATCCTTCCTTCTGCCTTCTCCCAAGTGTGCAGGTATTACGAGGTTTTAGGGCAACCTGATTTGCATTCCTTTAAGTGACTATTCAATATATATATTATTTTTAGGAGCGCTGGGGAGTGCCCCAGGCAGTGCCCTGCGATAGGGCAGACTTAGGTCCACCCTTTTAGAACAGAGCAGTGAGGTGCCAGGCACTCAAATTAATAGTTCCCCTTGAAACAAGATGTGGGTTCTCATCTTGGGGGCATTGATTTCATTTTACGTGAAGCAGGAGCAGCGCTGGGTAATGGAGGTGGGTGCAGTTTGCTGCAAGCAAGTGCAGTCGCTCGCAGCCTCTCCCAGGCAGGCAGAGCGCTGGCAATGTCAGCCTTGAGGAGCTGCTTATCTGCGCTTTATTGTGTCGTTGCTCTGGAAACAGCAAGTCTTATACCTGTGTTAAAGGAAACCTCAATTTTTCTTTCTTTTTTTCCTTTTAGACTCCAATTAAAAGGAAATTTCTAGGTTTTTTTCTGCCACCATTTTCAGCATCAACAGAAAATTCAGACTTAACGCTACAAGTTAACCTTTCTCTAGTCTATAAAAGGATTTAAAAAATCACCTCTTTTTGTAATTTTAGTAACTAAAGATCAGAATAAAACTTACTATGTTCTATAATTTTAGTATTTATATTCTGGGGGAAAAAGATCACGGGAAATGAGAAGACAAAAGGAAAACTTTGCATGCTGCAAATGCCACGCTGCTTTAGCAGCCTCAGTTCTGCAGTCCCTTCAAGGTCGTTGCAGACTCTTGAGGAGGTTCTTACTGCTGCTTCAGTTGAAATCTTGTGTCTTCCTCCAGTGTGTCTACTTGGGAAGACTGTAAAGGCTCCTCGGAGCACTTGTCCTTTTAGTGGAATCAGAACTAGTCACACATCATCTGAATGCAGCTGATATTTAAAGACATGACAGCTAAATTGTTCGTTAAATATATTTTGGTGTTAAGAGATGAGGCTTTAATAAACCAAATTTTACTTATGCTGCTCATTTTGTATAAACTTTGAATCTAGGGTATCAAAAGTGGAATGCTTAACGTAAGTGCTCATTATTCTTTATCTTTTCTTGCAGGGAAGCTACCCAGTGTGGGAAGATTTTATAAATAAAGCTGGGAAGTTGCAGTCTCAGCTTCGGTAAGTTGTGTTGCACAGTCAAGATCCTCTCCAAATCCTTGTGTGTGCCAACAGTGTTAAGAAAACTAGAGGCAGCTTCCACCAGGATAATTTGCTTAGCGTGTCCTAGTAAAATTTTTTGTATTTCATATATGCAACACCCATATTTATCATTTCCATGTGGTACCGCTGCTGTTTTTGATGTACTTTAGAAAAATACAGCATCTATCACCATAATAGAAAACATAAACTGAACATAGCTGGCCTAGATCCTGGTGGAAAAAGATGGTTTATTGTTCGCAGAACACAGAGATTTGGAGTTAGAAGACATATGTTGTCCTTTTTATCAGCATTGAATACAGCTGGTTTCTATTAAAAGATGCTGCAAAAGAGTCTCCAGTAGTCTTAGCAACGTTTTCTTTTGCCTTAAAAGTTAGGGAATTCCCATGCTGAATCATTCACTTGTGTTCATTAAAGCTCACTTTATTGGGGTTTACTTTGCAAATGGCACTTTATATAACTTTGCAGAGATTCAGTTAATAAGCACCACATGTATCACATGGGGACCAATTCTGTTACCTCCAGAATTCACCTGTAAAGTGCATTTCTCCTGACACGAATCCAGCTCTGTTTCTTTGCTCTCCCCAAACCGCAGTCTCCACCAGGCTCCCTTGAGCACCAGCGTTTTTCACAGCAGCAGTGGTGCTTGTAGGTAGCTATTGGCAGGATGTTTTGTGGTTCTGCATCACTGTGAGCCATTTCTGAAGCTAAAGTTTGGTCTCGTTTGCCCTGAACAGCTGGAAGGAGCTGTTTTTCTATGCTATGTTTAATACACTTGCAGGTGGTTTGTGCCTTTCCAACAATCCCATCCCGTTGAGTGAGCATGCAGAGGGAAAAGTAGGACTTCCTGAGTCCTCTAAAGGACTAAAATAGCTTTATTTTCCCATCCTATGGTGTTGCATCAGCATAGTGCTTTTTCTAGCCACAGGAACGTGCGAGCAGGCAGCAAATCCTGGGCTCGAGGGTTTGCTCCTTCCTTGCAGCAAATGGGAGCTCCTTCCTGCTGGCTGCTCTCTGTGTGTCCTGACAAAAGAGAGCAGATGCCACCTGAGCTGCGACCTGCTCTTCCTGGATCTTGTTACTGGAGAAATGGAACTTTGTTATTAGCAGTATAATTAATTATTAACAGCAGAGTACATGAACAACAGCGTGACCCACAGTTTGGGGAGATTAAGTACACAAGTGCTGTTAAGCAGAATCCGGGAAAAAGATAGCTGGCTCTGGGGCTAAATATTAGGAGTTATCTGCAGGACTGTCAGGGTTTTTTTGCCTGGGAAATTAGGGAGTCTTTATGTGTCCTCTCATGCACGTCCCCTCTGGCCTGTTTTTTGCAGTCAAATCTTGTGGTCACCAGGCTGTTTATTATGCTGCCAATTATGTCCCCTGTATTTTAGCACATTTAGAGTGAGATTCTGGTGAAATCCGACCTAGTGATGCAGCTCTGTGGTGCTTTCTGGCCAGGGATTGGCCTTGCCACAAATCTCCTGGGCTCTCTCGGGGGCCAAGGAAAGTCCTTCTCCTTGAAGATTTTGCTTAGAAAGGCTGTTACAGTGAGAGGAGAAAAACCAAATTACTGGTAAAAAAAATGTGTGAAAGGAGACAACGATTGAACTGAGGCGAGGGCACAGGGTGCTTCATGTGCAGACATTTCATTTAAATCAGGTCAACCTGGCTGCAGAGCATCACAAGTCTAGTACCAGGCTGAGGTGCTATGGGGCTCTAGGCCTATTTAGAGCAGCTACGTTGGAAAACTGCAGCTCATGTTGGCTCTCTGCTTCCATGGACGTGTGATCTCCAAGTTTTCTCACATCCCGAGGGCGAGGGAGGTTTGCAGTTTGGACAAGAGAGTTCCTGGGGAACCTGTTGGGAGGAATTGGGAAGCTGCTGTGGAAGCAGGGAAGCTTTTTCCCTAGTTATCACTATTCCCCAGTTCCCCCTATTGCAAGGCACACTGATATTCCTCAAAGGAGGAAGTCAGGAAAACATTTGGTGGGGCATCTCAATAAAGGGAGGGAGTTGCATGCTGCCCCTGGAAATAAGTGCTCCTTGGAAATAGCAGTGGCTGTAATTTATCCTCTAATGGATGCGGGATAATGTGTGTGAGGGTTTTTTCCCCCATATTTGACTGCTTAATACTAGTTCACGAGAGGGAAGGGGCCAGAAGGGGAAGGGCTCTGCTCTTTTGAAACAGCACCTGTCCCGGGCAATTCAGCAGTGAATTAGCAGGGCAGCCCTCGAGTCGCCAGCCCCAACACAAAGCAGAGGACAGATTAAGTCATGAGGGAGGGAGAAGGTGAAAATCAGCCATAAAAGAGGCCATTTTTGGTGCCCCTCAAGTTCACACTGGTATTCTTTCTAAGCTGAAATGTTTTTGGCAATAGTGAAATAGGCAGCAACGAGACCCTGCTAATGTTTTGTTATCTGTATGCATTTCAGGACTACAGTCGTAGCAGCTGCTGCCTTCTTGGATGCCTTTCAGAAAGTGGCTGACATGGCTACTAACACACGTGGTAAGCAGATGTGTCAATATTGAGTTTACCAGAATGCTGGGTGGCTCATGCCATTTGCTGTAATGAGAAAGAAATAAAGCAGCCGAAGTTGTTACATTGACAAGCAGATCTGTGAGACATCTGTTAGATGGACTTGCACTTGGAGAAAACAGCACGTGAAAAAGGAAATCATCTTTTCTTTACGAAAAAGAAAAGAAAAAATGCTGCAGACCTGTAATTTAAATGTGTCATCAACCATGTGAGCAGTTCTTAATTACCATCTGAATTATATGTTGATGAATAATATTTTAGAAAGCGGGATTTACTGAGATCTGTATTCACTGACACTTCTGTACCTTAAGGAAATGTAAAAGCTGTAAGACTTGCTGCTTAGCTGGCATAAACTGGCGTAGGGCTAGAGCTGATAGCAGCCTTAGGGCTCTGTGGGTGAGAACTGCAGTGACCTGGGATTGGATTTTGGGGGAAGGCCTTTGCTTGCCCTTGCCCTTCTTCTTTTTGAGGCTGATGTTATGGATAAAAATGAATTTTCCTGCCCTGGGTTGAGAGCATCAGCTCGTGTTGGGCAGGGTGGAGCTAGGCGCCCTTCCATGCGGCTGGCCCTGCAGCAGCAGCAGGATCTTCCCCGTGCTCCTCCAGGCGTTTCCCTACGTCCTCCGAGCGTTTCCTCCGGGAACGTGTCCGTGCCGAGCCGTGTATTTTGCAATGTGTTTGGCCAAGCTCTGTGTCTTGTTCTGTTTGGTCCTAGCACAGGGCTGGCATTTGACTCGAAGGGTAAAACGCAGCCTGGCTAATAATAAATAACTCTGTGCAGAGGGTGCGTGGGGGTTAGTGGGGTGTGAGCTCAGCCAGGCCTCCCCACTGTGCCCCACTGGTGCTGGCTAAGCGGGGTCCTGGCAGCGGCTGGAGTGAGTCCTAAGCCATAGCACGAGCACCAGGAACAATGTTGGGTTGTTTTTTCCTCTCTACAGCTAATATTTACATTCTGATAAGAAGTCCCTTCATTATATATGTATCCTCTGTAAATTATGCAGCATCTACTCACGTAAAATAATAAACACTGCAGAAAGAGGAATAAACTCGGGCTGAGACCCAAGGCGAGAGTCTGGATGGGTTTCTGGCATGTCTTCCCAGCCAGTGCTTCCTTCTCCTTCCTCTCCCTCCTGCAAAGGGAAAACCAACCCAAATTGCAGTCAAAGACTTGTGGCCTCGTGCTGGCAGCGCTACAGGACTTGCATTCAGCCACCACAATGATGGCAGTTCCCCTCCTTTCTGAGGAAGAAATGGCACTTTTGGGTTTCTGAAGGGTATTTTGCTCTTTCTGCTGCTTGTTTGGAAGGGGTCCAGCAAGCGTCGTGTCTCGTCCCTTATCTCTTAGAGCCCATCCTTTACAAAAGGGGCTCTGTAAATCGGGGCCGGCCGAGTGTGTGTAGCTGCTCTGTTCTGTGTTCCTGCCTCCCGTGATGAGAGGATAGAGGGGAATTTTGTTTTTATTTTTAGAAGCTGGTGTTCTGGGCAGAGCATCTAAATGCCGAGTTCCTGGTGGCTCTGGTGTGCCTCCCAGCCCAGCTCCCTCCTGCCCCTTCACTGTTGGCTTGGAGGTGATCTCTTGTCTTGGGGCCTTCAGATCCTTCAGATTTTGCATGTGGGGCCTTCAGCAAATACAAAATCCCTGGGTTAGGATTTTATGTCGTGAAGTCGGTGGCAGAGCTCCTCCTGACTTACTAGGGCAAGACTCATTTTAAAAAAATGTATTTTGTTGTTAGTATAAACAGTCATCTTCAGAAAGTGAAGCAAACCCAAACAAACCTCGTGTTTTTCCTTCTCTGATGTGGGGATTTTGATGGGCTCTTAATTGTCTCTTTGAAGAGTTATCTAATTTGCAATGATTTTGCACCAAGTCCAGCCTGTTACTTTGCAGAAGATTTTTGCTGTCTAACCAATCACCTGGGTTGGCTTCAGACTGTTCTGGGGGTGCTCAGCTAACACGGGAACCCAGCTCAGCAAAGTTAATTTACAACTTCTGAGCTCTCCTGCCTGGGGACATCCTCCTCTTAAATCCACATGCAAATGTTAAAGATAAACCCCGAGAGCAGGAGCTGGGCAGCGTTGCCCAACCCTTGCCCATGGCCAAGGCAGCCAGGGCTGGGGCCTTTGGAGTCCTTGTTACAGGTGGTTATTGCGTGAACGTCCACAGTGGCACGTGGGCAAGGGGAAGGCAACGGTACCTGGGCACGGTGCCACATGAGCTCCAGCCCTGGCTGATACCCCACGTGCTTGGCCACCCTTTTCCCTCTTGCTGCATTTTTCCTTCTGGGTAACTTCCTTCCTTGCTGCTGGTTCTGTAGCAGTAAAGCTGCTGTTTTACACTGGCATTCTCATCTGGAGCCCAAGCACAGGGAGGAACAGGACTGCCTGTGGTAAGGCCAGGTAACCCAGGCTGGGCCCTGTTTTCCTGCCTTTGTAGCTCATGAGCTCGGGAAGGTTCCCCATGTGAAGCAGGCAGCGTATCCTTGCTGCAGCACACGGATAAATTCCCTGACCATTCCTAATTGGGACTTTACTTTCTCTCCACTCGGATGTGTGTGAACCTGGAATTCAGTCTCCCCTTTTCCCTGGATATTAATCAGTTTTTGATCTCAGCCTGAGAGGTAGATGGAAAGTAGCCTTGAAGAGTCTAATGTGGACAATTTTACCTCTGTGGGTCTAACAGTGTAAAAAAGGATGATGTAGTCAGGGAAATCTCTTTTTAATCAGATTGCACTGCTAAAGATGATGATTCCTTTGCAATGCATGATGGACACTGATATTTACAGAAATTAAGCCCTGGCTTTTCCACTCTGCTCAAAATCTGGTTAACAGGTGCTCTAACAGTGCAGGTTTGGTAGCAGCATGTGCTGTCCAGCAGTAGCAGGGGTTAATTTGGATAAAATAATAAATGCATCTAGGAACTTGAACAGGATTTTGCTTTTGGGAAGGCTTTTGCTTGTGGATTTATTTTATTATAGTCACATGACTTAAGGCTTTCAATATTTGAGATTTTCAGTGTTTTTATTTACATCAATTCTGACTGATTTTCTGGCAGGAAAGACAAATTTGTATCGAGTTTCATTTAATAACTGCTTCCTATTGGCACATCAGAAGCTGGTTCTATTGAGAAAGCAAGAACAACGTGTGGTCCAAATGTTGCTTACAGGTCTATCCTGTGTGGATGATTGGGCTGTGCTTTAAAGAACATCTGTAAACTCTAAATGCTCTGTGTATGCTGGTGTTTTTCTGCCTTTGCTCTGAAGCTCTGCTTTCGATGGCCTTTGTAGGCAAGCACTGGATTTTGGGAAGCTCAAGGAAGCGGGTGAGGAACTGTTCTCCTTGTTACATGTGGGATGTGGATGCACTTTGTATCTCCTTAGTACTCTGCCAGCCACTTCCGTAAAACAGGCGATCCTGCCTACATACCTTCTCACAGGTGTAAATTAAAATTTATGCAGGGATTACAGAGCAGCTTTGATTTACCCTCAAGCTTAAAATTGATCTTCAAAGTATAATTGTTAATGAGACGTCTGATAAAGATGAAATGAAAAATAAAAATAAAACCTACTGCTGTGGGCTTTTTGGTTTTCACTCATATTTAAGTGTTTTACATATGCATAGGTGTGTTTGCTGGGAGCAGACTCATTAAATCACTTTTCATTAAACCATTCTGTAGCGCACGGAGCTTTGCAGGTCAGTTGTGCTGCGAGGAGGCTGGTGAAGCTGCCTCGCTGCAGTGATAACGTTCATTGGTGTGGCCAGCAGGTCAGGGAGGGGATCCTGCCCCTCTCCTGGGCTCTGCTGGGGCCACACCTGGAGTATTGGGGGCAACTCTGGGCTCCCCAGGGCCAGAGGGATGTGGAGCTTCTAGAGAGGTCCAGCAAGGAGCAACAAAGATGATGGACTGGAGCACCTCATATGAGCAGAGACTGCGTGAGTTGGGCCTGTTCAGCTTGGAGAAGTGAATGCTGAGAGGGGATCTGATCAACATGTATGAGTACATGAAGGGGGAATGTAGGGAGGAAGGGGCCAAGCTCTTCTCGGTGGTGACCAGTGACAGGACAAGGGGCAATGGGCACAAGTGGAAACACAGGCAGTTCCATCTCCATGTGAGGGAGGAGGAACATCTTCCCTATGAGGGTGTCAGAGCCCTGGCACAGGCTGCCCACGGAGGCTGTGGAGTCTCCTTCTCTGGAGATCTTCCCAAGGAAAGATCTGAAAACCAGGCCTAAGCAAACCAGCATAGCAGCCTCACACTGCCCTCGCAAGGCCTGGGATGTGTTAGTCCTGGACAAGTGCTGCATTCATTTGCCTCTGCCTTCCTCAGCTCCCATTAAATGCCACCAGCACCCAGCAATGCCAATGTAATTTAGTGCTTTTAGTTACAAAATTAAACCAGATTCCACCCAGATAAGTGTGCACAGGCCTTGTGAAAGCAGCCGCAGGGAGCAGTCGTGAAGCCTTGGTGCATTTCAGGCATTTTCAGCGTCTCTAGCAGGGAAAAATGGCTCATGTTTGGCAAAAATGTTAACCTGCTCCCAGCCAGAAATAACGATGTCTGTAAGTCCTGAGATGAAGCAAGGCTGACCACAGAGGAAAGGGCTCCTTGCTGTTAAACCCTTGACTTGTCTTCAGCTTCTCATGCTCTCACTCAAATGATGAGACCTTTGTTAGAACTTCCTTTCAGTTGGGACAAGACTTTGTAATTAGCACCTACTTCCTTCTCCCATAAAGTCCTTGGAAAGCAAAGCTTTATTTCTTGCAGATTTCTGAATAGAAGGTAATAGGCAGAAAAATATTCCAGTGGACCATTCGGGCTCCCATTAGACCTCCATGCAGAGGTTGCAAAGTACAGAAATAATTGAGAACTCTTGGCAGATGCTTCTGAAGCAGAATACTCATTGTCACAACTCGTTGCATTTGGAGAAGCGGGACAGGGAAGTGCTTCATTCCAGCGCTAGAACTACAACATCACACACCGGGAAGTGCTGCTTTTTCTCACTGTTTATTTGTGCTTCTCCTTCACTCCTTCACATGTAGCACGTGCCGGCCCGAGGCTTTGGAAGAGCCCCATAGCATCCAACGGGATGAAAGTCTCCCTGGCAGGAACTGCAAGTTGATATTCCCAATGGATAACCTGGCTGTTTGCTTGTTACCAGCCAGACTTTGTATTTGGGCAATGAAAAGGGATCCCAGGTGGGGAAGATATTCCCAATGCCTTTACCCTGGGTGAGCGTGTGCATTGCAGCATTAAGGAATTCTGCTTAATTTTGTTTTTCTTTTCCCTGTAGGATCAAAAGCAGCTCTGGGTTGTGGGCAGCATTTGTGCTCTTTGGTGGCTCCTAGCTGAGGAGACATTGCCAGTGTGATAGAGCAAGATAACCGCTGCAGTAACCTGTGCTGTCCGCTAGCACACAGCGCAGGGCGACACACAAATCACCTTTGTGCTTGCCCCACAACTCAGGGTTTTGGGGGGTTTCTCTTATTTTGAGCAGAAGGAAGGGCCCAAAGCAGGTGCTTGCGTGCGCTGGCAGCAGAGCCAGACGTGAGTGCAGGAATGGAGCGTCTGCGGAGGAGAAAAATAGGGTTATGGGGAAGAAGTGCAAATCAGCTGCTTTCATGCTCCGTCCAAGGAGTGGGCAGGTGTATCAGGATAAGAGGAGCTTTTTTTCTTTTTTCCTTTTTTTATCCTGACTAAATGTAAATCTGCACTATCATCTGAGTCAGAAATCTCAGGTGGGAGTGTGGGGAGGAGGAAGAAGGGGAGAGAGATAATATTCCATATATTCAGTATTAGTTGTGGGTTTTCCCCTCCCCTCCTTTAAGCAGCTCTGGTGCTTTTAGCGCAGGAGAACATAAGGCCCCAGTCTTGGCACAGGCTGCAGATGGGAGGGTTGGTGCCTGTTCCAGGTGCTCTCCTTGACTCCGTGATGACTTTGCATCTGTGTGGGCATCTGGGCACCTTCCCTGAGCTCCTGCACTTCAGGGACTGGCTTTGTAGCTCGAAAGACCTTGCACAGGCTTAGAAATAGAACTGAACTTTTGATGTCTTAAGCATCCAATTTGAGAAATGATAGTAAATAGCCCTATGAATTTCCTTCGTTGTAAGAATTTTCCCTCCTTATTAGATTAGGTCTGTGAGGCAAGGAGACGAAGGCATCGTTTGGATAATGGGATGTGGATTTAAAAATGGAGACTGAGGTTTTGCTCCGTGGTTGGTTTTCCCAGT
>JAUBOD010000735.1:109001-122725 GCA_032353885.1 Nothura maculosa
GGAATGATGGGGCTGTGGGTGCCTCGCTCTGTGTGTCCTGTTTGGTGCCTCAGTGCTCGGGGAAGCCATGGGGGTCAAGCGGTGGCCTGGGATGCAGCGCCTTGGCCAGGGATGGGGAGCCAGCTCCCGAGGGAGCTGCTGACTCCAGCTGCACCATCCTGGGCACAGACTTGGGGAAGAGACAGTCTGTTACCCCACCGAGCCCATCAGGTCCTGCTCAGGGACCTCCGCTGCCAGTGGGAATTGAAGATAGTTTTCCTGCTGCCTCTGTAGCCATGAGGTTTAGCCAGAAGATCCCAAAGAAGGTGTAAAAGCTGAGACGACATCAGCTGGGGAAGAGCTGCAGCTTGGCTGTGCCCTGGCCCCTGTTTTTGATCTTTCAGGTACTTCTTCCTGTCTTGTTTTAAGCACGTTCATCCTCTGCCATCTAGGAGGCCTGGAGAAATGGAGGAAAATGGAGGTGCTGCTTGTGTAAGATTGTGCAGAGAGGAGGAGAACAGCAGCTTGTTTTGTTTCCTTGTGTGTTGTGTCTGTGTCCTGACCTTTTAAAACTAACAGTGTTTAAGGTTACATCACATTTGAAAAGATCAGTGATGCCGAGCGTAGGGAGGGTGATGATGAAGCCACCGTGTTTTAAAGCCCCAGCTCCAGGAGGCTGCTGAATTTTTCCGTGCAGCCGCAGCAGGTCAACGTGGCACAAAGTGCCTTGGAGCCCCGTGGGCTCCATGGTGTTTCCAGCGGGAAAGAAGGAGTTTCCAGCAGGGATGGGGACGGGCGAGGGGTGTCGGGGCAGGATTTCCAAGCAGCTCTGAGAGCAGAAATGCAGTGAAATGTTTTGCACACTGTTTGTTGTCCTCGTCTAGAGACAAAATGCCCTGCATATTCAGCAGTCTCCTTTTCTAATTGGAGAAGAGCTGCCCTTCTCTCCAGCTTGCAGAAACAGGAATGATCCTAGTTCCTGCAAATGGAAATTGCAGCTACGCAGACAAACGCAACAGGCACTTAATGTAAACACGTTAATGTCTCCCTATCTGCTGATCTGTCAGAGGTGGAGATAAGCAAGTCATTCCATAGCTGTAGTTTCCATATTTATGGAGGCAATCTCGCAATTTGGGCAGCCCTTTGTTGAATTAAATGACGTGTTTTTGCACTACTGCTAGATGTGACCAAGATCTTTCTTTTCTGAAGGGTGAATTATTTCTATTGAAGCACATTGGGAAGAATTCACAGATCTCTTGGCAGCAGGTGCCCAGCTCTGCTCTGCACTCCAGACCGCTCCAGTGGGATGTGTCCCCCTCTCCGGAGGCAGCAGCTTCAGCCCGTGCGGATTCTCTGTGCAGCTGCCAGACTGGGAGGGACCACTTTTATTACATGGCTTTTGAAATAATATCTTAGGGCTACTTTCTTATGCTGCACATTTCATCCTGAGGTAGTTATTCCCTGTTGAGCCTGCGTCTCAGTAGTAAATGCCGTGTTTCTATTAGGAAAGCAGGAGTGTGTCTGGTTTATCTGGAATTCCTGGGACTTGTGCATCCAGGCTGTGCAGGAGGCTGCTCAGTCCATGTCTGTTATAGTGTGAATTTGCAAAGGGACCTAGAACACCAGTGGTGTTGCCAGCCTGCAGGAGGGCTATCCTAAGTTTTCACGGAGAGGACATGTAGCTCCTGGGAGTTAGCGGCTGGGAATAACCAGCCTGGCACTTTTTTGGCTGGATTAGTGACTGTGCCAAGCAGGAAAACGTGGAGCGAGACGGTGTGTAACAGCCAGGGGAGCCAGCAGGCTTGGAAGAAAGGCAGCTCTGTGGCTGTGGGATCTGCAGCAGCATCTTTGCCCAGGAGCCAGGCTAGGGAGCCATGCGGAGGTGGGTTCCCTGTGGAATATCCTCCCTCCATGGTATTCCCTCCTTGTGGAGCCTGGGACCTGAGATCACCCTAGTGAGTTGGGGGCTTTTCTTCCCTGCTGGATGGAGGCAATGTTGCCCCGATGGTTTTTGATGAACATTTTGGTTGCTGAACCTTGGAGACAGCGGAGAGCGTGGAGCAGGGGGAGTGCGGCCAGCCCTGCCTTGGGACTGGGGTCACAGCAACAAACACTGCTCCTAGCACAGTCAGAATTACAACCGGACACTCAGGATTTTGGAATATTTCTGTATTGTAAGTGAGGGTACAGGGCTTGGTACAGTAGGATCTTAATTTATCCAAGGATCTTAATACCTTTGTGTTACCTTTGGATTGATGCAAAGCACCGCTCCTGCAGTTTTGTGGTAGGTGTTGCTGGTGCAGATGTCTCTAATGATTCAAACATGTTTAATTCCAGTCAAAAAAAAATACAGGGTCCTGGTAGCTGCTGGAAGAAGGAAGAGCTGAAAGCCGAGTGCATAATAAGTTGCAATACTAAATGCAGCACTTGGGAATTAAGGAGCCTCCCTTGCTAATTTGTACCCCTGGTGGGACTAAGGACGTGCATGGAGAACGTGTCCCTGGAACCGTGCGGCTCTGCCTGTAGCTGTGGGCTTAGCAGCGAGGCAGAGCGGCTTCCCTGGCAGCATCCTGCTGTTCCAGAGCATTCCAAGGCAAATCCGTGCATTCTTCAGGCATTGGGATCCTCCTCATGTGCGTTTGCGTTTTCAAGTTGGGGGCAGATGTGGCTCCTGTGTGTGCAAGGCAGCTGGAAGTGCGGTAAGTGAGGGAAAATATACAGGGAAAGGAGAATTTTTAGGCTGCCTGAGAAGATATTTTCCCTTTATCTTTAAGTGCAGAGAGCATTGCAGGCTTGCAACAAGATCCAAAGCAATTGCACTGCTCCCTCTCTCTTTTGCACCCTTAAAAACGGTGCTCTGGCACAAGCAAGGGACTGTTCTGGCCCTACGAGCACCCTTGACGTTGGAAACGGCGCTTGTTTTAATTAGTATAGGCTGTGATTCCTGCAGGCAGGATACTCCATGTGAAAGTGCCATTACTTGCTCTAAAAATAGAATCCACCCCCAGCAATTACCATCTTTCATTAACACACATGTCAAAAGAAGGGCTCGCTGCTAATTCAGGCAGCAGTTGTTGCTGCACTCCAGGCCAGCTACGAACATGAGCAAAAGAAGTATTTTTCCAGCTATGGATTTTTAATTTTTTGCTCTTGGCTTTGGGATCTCTTAAACTTTAATCAGACAACGTGTGTAAATAGAAATGCGTAGATTCCCACCAGCAAAACCTGGTGTTCTGGATCTCTCCTGCTGACATGTTGGGTGCAGAAGCTCTTTGTTTTTCCCAGTTAATTCTACCTGCTGTTTTCCAGCTCTCCGAACTGCTCGAGCCCATCCGTGCTGCTCCAAGAGCAAGCAGGGCTGAGGCCATGGGCCTCCCTGCAGCCCGGAGGAGGCTGGAAGGGCCGAGGACAGCGGCCGTTCCGTGTCCCGCGGGGCCTCTTGCCGGCGCCTCTGGAATCCCGGCTTGGCCGCCCGCGCTCCGCACATCTGGGACACGGAGCCCTCCCTGCAGCTCCACAGGCCTAATAATAGCTCCGAGACACAGCTGCTCTGAGGAGGGAAGGTTTGTGTGGTCTGACCAAATTAAGGCAAGAAGGAGAAGCCTCTCGTGGCCAGGGAGCCGTAAGCCGTGTTGGTTGCCAGGGTTTATGAAACATTTCTCCCCTAAAATGACAAGGAATGAATTAAGGTGTGGATTGAAATTCCTTCTTTGCCCTTCATTTCTGATAGCTGCATGTTTGCTCAAAAAAACTGCTTACATTCAGTGCAGTCCCTATTAATAGAGTGAAAAATACTTGAATTTTTTATTTCCTTTTGTTAGTGACGTGTTGGGTCCTTCTCACTAGCACATGGTTTTGGTTGTCCAGTGTTTCCCAGTAAGAGGTGGAAGATGGACCTGTGATCACCAGCTGCTCCCTTTGAGTACACTTGTGTCTTCTAGAAATACCATAGTCTCCTAAATACCCAGACTTCGGACCCAGTGCAACCTCGTATTTTAAAATAGTTAACTAATTACCAAACGTTTGCTTGATCGTTGGGGGCAGAGGAAGAGAAAACTGATGGCTGAACTGTTTTATTTTTAAATATCCGAAGGTTGTGCTTAATTGTGAAATAGTGACTTAAAATGAGAGGAGAAGGAGGAGGAGAAGCGCTCGGCAGCGCTTCCTCCTGCTTGGAAGAGGAAGGTTGGTCGCCCAGCTGGTCACCCACCGTGTGCCAGGAGATGACACAAGCACTGAGTGTTGCAGTGGTCCCTGCAGTGTCCCAGGGGTAGGATGAGGTGAGGAGGATGTTCGGGACTTCAGGGTGGAAACTTGGAGATTTTGTCCCCGACGAAGCTTCGGAAGCTCCCGAGGCAACGTGGAGGAACTTGGCTTTGTGACGAGCTCGTTGCATGGAGCACTGTTGACCCAACTTACTGCCCAGTGCCTAGAAGAAGAAAATTCCAGCTGGGAATGCCATTTTGGAGAGAGAAACATGCACAAAGAAGCAGCAGTGCCAAATCCGAGGTCCTGCATCTCTGGGCTTTCTGGTAGAAACAGAACCGAAACCTGTTACTGTGTAATTAGGAAAGTGGTTTTGGCTTCTCCTTCCCCATGCCAACCCAAAACTGCATGTTCACTTCCATTCAAACTAAGAGAGAGACATATATTTTAATTTAATCTGTGTTTTATCTGTATTTTAAATTTTATCAGTTTTTTAAAAACCGAGATAAAACAGGAAATGGGGAAGTTCTGCCTGAGCTCCTGTGTGCAGGAAGCCAGGGTGGAACGCAGATGTGAGCTGGGGTGGAGCAGGCTTTTTAAAGAGCTCACCAAGTGGTTTGTTTTTCTCAGCCCTACTCCTTTAATTCCAGCAGCGCGTTACATCCTGTGTTTGCCGTAACCAGTAAGAAACATTGATCTTTCTCAGAGGCACACCCCTACAAAAAGAATATATTTGCTATATTTGCTATATTTACACACTCAGTAAGTATAATAGGTGTCTGCTTTTAGCTCTGGGTTCTTGCTCAGTGATCTAAAATGGGTTTCTAAAATCTGCAACGTGACAGACAAGCTGGGCCTAGCCAGAAAGGCCAAGCTTTGGTCCCCAGCGTGCGGCTGCCTGGGTGTGCGGCTCATATCCCTGCTCCGGGAGGCTCCTTGGTGGCCTCTCTTGGAGGCCCCTTAGCTCAGGGCTGCACAAGGAAGGTTGTCCTTTTTGTTTGGTCTAAGATAGGTCCGTTCTCCAGTTTGTGTAGACCTTAGACTCTCTTTTCCCCAACAGCCACAAAATTCTCTTGACTCCAACATCCTTGATAACCAGCAGAATGCAGTGAAGCCTCGGTGCGGGTTCAGGTGCCTGGTTTTCCCCTTGCTGCTTTTCTTGCACGTTCCTTCAGAGCTGAGGTGGTGCAGAACTGGGGCAAGGCAGCCCAGGGCTGCAGCAGGAGAGGGGCTCTGCTGCCCCTCAGCTTTTCCTGCCCGGTGCATTTGCTAACAGAAACCTCTCGGCTTCTGCAAAGCAGCAGGGGAGTTTCTGCTGCCTAAATGAGGAGCTTTATCTTTTTTCTTTCGAAATACTCCATCACGAAATTCTGTTCATAGCCAGAAATTGTGTTCATTTCTTCCCAAGTCCAAGCTATGGACTTTTCAGTCAAAGAGAACAGGCATTAAGTAGGTATTGAATCAAGCAGCTTTGGGATGCATAAGTAGTCACCCTAAGCTCAAATAGATTGCCATTGGGGACCTTATATTTGCTTACTGAATTCTCAAGCTTAACCAGGACCAAATAACTAGGCAATAATTCTGGAATAGATTCTGGAATATGGAATTCCATTTCTTTTAGATATCGCAAATAAGTGTAGTTGAGAACCATCAATAACATTTGTAATGAATCTCATAGCGTTTAAAAAAATGTAGGTAACAGTCGCTTGCAGTCAGCAAGCTGCATCCTGGTGTCAGCCAGTGTAAGGAAACACTGCTGGCTTTTACCTACAGTAGGATTCAAATGGGCTGTAGGGCTTCCATGGCAGCCTGTTGTCCTTGAGCTGCTAAGACTGATCCCTTCAAGAAAATGCCCAGACTGATGCCAGAGAAAATACTTGCCTGTCTGTAAGGAGCTAGACTTGACAATTGCCCCAAAACACAGGTATTTCCAAATGCCAAATGGCCAAAACCAGCTATCTTAGGAGCTGGAACCTCCTGAGACTTTGGCACTTAGCTTCAATTGCTTTAAATCTAAGACCGCGGTGAAACTGTGAAGAATATCAACTTGCAATGTTTTACCAAGCCCAAAATTGGAGTATCAGCATCCTCTTTGTTTCCTGCAGACTAATAGAAATTGCTTTGTGTGGTTTAATGTATCCTGATGCTCGTCTGCAAATTGCCTGGCTCGTTTTTGCAGGCTGCTGCCTGCCCTTTGAGGGGCAGCGGGCACGGGTGATTTGACCACTTAGAAGTCATGCAGTTGGCTGCTCAGATTAGCTGTAAGAAAATAAATACAGATTAAAAAGAACTTGCCCTTTGGTTTTTTTCACAATCCTGTTCTTGTTGAGTGCGGCTGCCTCGTGGAGCATGTGTTCAGGGAGAAACAGATTCAGCACCTTGGCTTTCCTAAACTGCTTTTTCAGTGAAGCTCTTTGCATTTAGATCCCTGCAAGGTCAGGTGAGACACTTGTATGTCTGAACCGTTCTCACAACATTTGGTTCTAGAAGGTGGGTTTACACCTAAAACAGAGAAGGCAGCAGGATAAATAGCACTGGTGTATATTGCAGAACTGTGGTGACAAGGAAGTGAATATTTTCCTGTATCAGTGATTTCAAACTGCTGCCCTTGCTTTCCTCATGCTTGCTGTGAGAGAAGCCACCTTAGGCTGGAGGGTGCATTTGTTTTTCCATCTCTCCAAACGTTAATTTGGGGACTGACAGTTCTGTATCGTCCCTCTGATGAATGATGGGGACTGTCTTGACCACACCGAGCAACTGAAAGTGCTTCTTTATGCCAATGACTTTATCAAACCTCCCTCAAAGGACCTGGATAGTCTGAGCCTGCTTTACCTTCTTCTCCCAGAGTTACCACTTGGGCTTTTATGGTTTTCCACAGTGTCATTTTACCCTCACTTTTCTCAAGTGAAACTTAAGTTCAGTGTTCACCTTCAGGGGAAAAACTAGCTTCCCTCCTGATAATTCTTTCTGTTTGTTTGTTTTTGTGCTTAGTTTTGATTCTTTATGTGGAATTGCAGTGGAAATCCTCAGATTTTGGTACATGGCAGGACGTAGCCTCCTTGCCTGGATGACACAGCTGCCCCACGGTGCCCGGTTCAGCGGGAGGTTCCCAGTTCCTGGCTGCTCCTGGCGCTGTGCCTGGCAGTGCTGGGGATGACGCTGCCTTGAGTCACCATCTGCAGAGCTTCCCAAATACTTTGCAAGCCGTCTGGATAAATATTTTGCTCCTGTTTCTCTTCTAGCTGTGGTTCTGTTGCCAAATCCTGCTGGTAGGTGGCTTGGAGGAAAAGCAGCTCCCAGGTTTCGGCAGAAGTTGCGTCTCTCGGGGACACGCGATGGGCTCTGGGGTTCCCTCCGCTGCCCGTGGGCCGTGGGGGCTCCTTGAAGCCCCTTGAGCCTGGCTGGAACTTGACATGTGTGGGAAGTTCGGAGAGCTGCAACGCTGCGGCGTTTGTCATCCTCCAGAATGACAGACAAACTCCAGAACGGGAGGAGAAGGAAGGAGACCTGGTGGAGGCATCAGCAGCGGTTTTGGAGGCGGTTCACAGCGCTGGCCAACAGCATGTATTAAAATTTCCTTTCTTGTGATGTCCTTGAAAAGAATATTATATCATTGACATTCAGGCCCTATGCTGTTGTTGCAGCCCTCCATGTGCTGCTGTGTCCATGCTCCTGTCCCAGGCCCGGGGGTCCCTCCAGGGGCTCCTTTTGTTTTGGTGAGGACCAACAGGAAGCCCAGGGCCTGTGTGTTAGAGTTGCTTGTGCAGCTGCTAGGGCTTGTGGCTATTCCAGGCTCCTGTCGGGGTTGTTTCCAAGAAGGAGCCGCTTCCTTTGTGTGCCGCGCTCACGAGGTTGGTGTTTCCACCAAAACAGAAGCGTTTGGAGGGCAGCAGGGAGGGAGGTCATGGGAAACAAGGCCCCTGGGAGCTGTTTCCTCAGCCCGGCCCAGCTGGGGACACCAAGGCTGGTTTTGGCAGAGGACGGGAGGGCGACGGGTGGCACTTTGGGGTGACCGGTGGCGTCTCCCGCTGCCGCCCCAGCCGGGAGCTGCCTCGGGTTTGGTCATGAGGCAAAAAGCACCAGCAGCAGCGTCTGTTTCTGCTCTGCCCTTTTGAAACGGCCCAAACGGGGAGGTTTGACCTCGTTTGAGGTGTTTGGGCTGGAGACAGGCGGGCGCTCGGCAGGGCCCTGTGGCTCCGGGCGGGATTTTTGCTGCCTCCCTGGGTTCCCCGCGGGCCCTGCGCTCGGTGGGGCTGTGTGAGGGTCTCACACAGGGGTTGGAGGGGAGCAGCTGGTGGGGCCGGCGCTCGCCCGGCTGCTCCGAGACACGGGGCTGGCCAGGCCGAGGGGGGCCTGGCTTGTTGCCCCAGCCATGTCCCACACGGCGCCCCTCACACACCGGAGCCGGAACAGGTACGTGCTGGGAAGCAAATCCAGGGGCAGAAAGGCTAAAAAAGGACCATCGTGGTCAGCTTGATGAGAAGGATTAGGAAATAATGTTTAACCTGCAACCCAATAGCCAGGATCTCCTACCTCACATACTGCCAGTCCAGCAGGGCCATCCTTGCAGGCAACAGAAAGAGCCCCTGTCCCTGAATATATGAGCACTACATGGCTGGAAACTGCCCTTAATGTGTTTTTAAGGAGCTAGACACCCCCGTAGTTGCCCCAAGCGTTGGTGTTTCTGCTGCTTCGGTTTCATGTCCCATGGTGGGAGCTGCCATCGCTGTTGAGGCAGGGGACACTTGTTCATCCCAAGTACCTTTAGTGACACGCACCACATTATGTGGCACCACACATGAGAAGGATCTCCAGATTAGTGAGATGACAGAGACTGAAGGGAAACTAGGCAGCTGAAGTCGTCCAAGACTGAAATTCTTCCAGTAGGAGCCTTTGGGAAAAGTGGGGGGGGGGAATTGGAAACAAAATGAATTATGTGCAGCCAAAATGACAGGTTGTTTTCTTGGTTTTGCTAACAGAGAGGAAAGGCATCTCTTGGGAGCAAATAAAAATGCAAACAATAAATTAGTTTTTCTCTGTGTGTGTTGGATGGAAATATCCTGGACTGCCTTCAAAGTAAATATTTGCAAGAGCCAGGAGTGAATTGTCCTGATTTACCTTTTAAAGCAGAGCAGCTCCCATTGGATCCTCCCGCTCTGAGCAGACATTCCTGCAGGCCTCGCCTCCACACCAGGAATTCTGTCCATCTCCCTCCTTGCAGTTGGATCTCCTCTCTGCTCTCTCACATTCTCCTGAGGGATGGGAGGTGCTTTTCCCTTTTGGAAGCTCCTGGTCCTCCCGCTGGTTTCGGAGCAGCCGTTCCGCTCGGCCCCCACTGGCACCATGCGCATCTTAAGTCTCTTCCCCTGACAGCAATGATGTTTCCCCTGTGGGCAGGACAGCTATTTATCCAATGGAATGACACATTTTCCAGCACTGTCAGTCCTTAAATATCCAATGAGTAAATTAATAGAGAGCAAGTGAACTTTCCTTCCGAAGCAGGTTTAATGCAGCTTCCCTGCTCCATGCCTTGCCTCTGGCATAGCTGCCTTTGCACAAAAGCTGTTGTCTTTTGTTCTGGTGTCGCTCGTAATTGGAACTAGTTGCTGCTTTAGAGTCTTGTTAATTATAAATGACATAAATGACATTGCAGCTCACCTGGTAAGAGCCTCACTGGCGACACTGGGATTGAGCTTCCATAGGAAGCTGTCGTTAGAAACCTCCATGGGTCTCTCTGCTCCCTAGCGAGGGCCTTACCCTGGTGTTGTGGATGTGAAACCAGGTTGTGGAGGGAGGAGCTGCAGTGCTGTGGTCAACCCCGTTGCTTGTCCAGCTGCAGCGTGCAAATCCCTGCCCTCTGTCTGAGGCAGCTTTCTCCCACTAACAGTCTTTGCTGCACAAATATCAGCAAAAGAACCCCAAGTTGAAAGCTCAGCATCCTTCTCCCCAGCATAGCAGACTCTTTGGAGCAATGATTTGAATCAATCCACATCCCTGGAGCAAAGTAAGACCTTGTAGCAGTGGCTGTTGAGTAACTGCTGGCTGTGGTTAAGAGGGGACGTGTGGGACGGTTTCTACCATAGGTGGCTGCAGGATGGGGAGCGTGTAAAGATGTAGATACAACAGTGGGAAATAGGGGAGCATATGACTTCAAGGTGGTCTCTCTTCTTTTCCCCTCTAACTGTATGATTTCCTTCCTTCCTTGGCTATATATGAAACCCCACAAAAAATCCAGGGTGGGAAGTTCCCATCGCTGGCATCGCCTCTGCTGGAAGAGCCCCATGGGGGGAGCTGATGCTCTCCATGCTCCATGGAGAGCCCTAGTCCTGCTCCACTTTCTACCCCCAGGACCACAAACTTCATCTGAGTGCTCCAGGGAGAAATGACCTCGACATCTTGCTGAGATTAGTGCTCCTCTCACTGTGGGTGCTCTCCAGTGACGTCTTCAGCCTCCTTTGAGCCTGCCTGACCTGCCGTGTGCTGATGCTGCCCTGCACGTTATGTTCTAGAAAAGAAGCATCACATACCTTCCCCCCCAACTTAAAGTAGGGCAGCTTTTAGTCTGGTTGATTACCTTGCACCTAATCAAATCCATCGATTCACTTACACGAGGGGAAGTTGGAGTCCCTGTCCGTGTGGGATTTCAGCAGCCTGGGCCGGGCAGAGCCTTGGTGGGAGAACAGGAGTGGCTGGAAGCTCCAGCAGGGAAGGCAGCACCAAGGGCAGTGCAGCAGGGCTGGGTTTCAAAGCCCCCTTTCTAGGAATTATCTTTCCCTGCAAATTCATCGTAGCCATGTGGGCATCCTCATCGAATGCAGCACCTTGGGATTGTTCCTAAGGCAACGTGTGGGTCGGGAAGAAAAGGAGATAGAGCCCAAAATGCTGCTCTCTCTGCCAAAGGAATCGCTGCCGATGCTGTTGGAGAGGGTGAGACCCTTGGAAGTTTTATGTCTTCTTGGAGACATCCTCACACTGTTACTGCCTTCACTGCCCAGCCCATGGGATACAGGCTGGTGTCGGGACCTTTTGCCAGCTGGAGCACAGCTCAGTCCTGGCTCTGTGGCCTCCAGGAGGGACAGCGGAGTTGATCTCACCCTGGCTGGACTTTCATGTGACACTCCCATTTGTAAGGATGTTTCTTCTTCTCTTTTCATAGAACCACAGAATCCTTAATGTTGGAAGGGACCTCTAGGGATCGTCTAGTCCAACCCCCTGCTCCAGCAGGGACACCCAGAGCACGGGGCACAGGGCGGCATCCAGGCGGGTCGGGAAGATCTCCAGAGAAGGAGACTCCACAGCCTCCCTGGGCAGCCTGTGCCAGGGCTCTGGCACCCTCACAGGGAAGGAATTTTATCAGCTGGGGCCAGCTCTTACTCAAATCAACACACTACCCAGCTCCACGTATTAGCTGAATGAAGCTGGTTTAATACCAGCTCCTGCATCAAGCACAAGCAGCAGGTTATTTAAAACATGTAGGCCAGGTTTGCTCAGTGTCCTCTGGGGAGGTTACTGAGGGTGGTGGTGGTAAAACGCATTTAGCTGCTGTGGGGCAATTTGGGGTTCCCCTTTGCTATCAGGAGACTGACACTAAACAGATTTTTAGGGTTTATTTGCAAATGTGATACTAATGTCATGTGGTTTATGCTGTTTCTGAATTTGTAATGGTGTTTTTAATGTGAACGTTCCCTTTTCAAATCCACATTTTTAGATGAAAATTATTATTTTTTTCCTCAGAAACTTTCTTTACTCCCTCCTCTGCAAGAGGGCCATGGTGCAAAACAGAATGGAAGAGGATTGCTGAGCAGGCAGCCCAGCCCCAGTTTTACCTACTCAAGGCTAGTAGCTGCAGAAAGGAAATGACTTGGATCTTCAACTCATTGTGTTTTCAATAATATTACCTGTAATTTCGGGCAGGGATTGTTGTTGCTGTGGCCAGGCTGCTGGGTGGCTGCTCCCTGCTGCCTGATGGACGGGACACGCTTTGAGGGCAGCCAAGCTGCTGTTTGCCCTAAAACTGCACGTCAGTGTTTGGGGCAGCTTGTTTCCTGAAGCTGTGGAGTCCTTAGCCAGGAAGAGAAGGAAAGGGCACGATTCCCATCGGGAGCGGAGATGGATGTGGGTCTGTGGGAACCTCAGCGCTGCACCAGTCGTGAACGGCGCCGGTCCAAGGGCCCCCTAAAAGCAACGTCCTGCCCCCCCGACTCCAGCAGCTCCTCTGCCAGTCACTCTCCGTTGCTATTACTTGGCCTGGTAATTGGGCGCTGGTTCTTCTGCCCTTCCAGGTGCCCGGGTTTGGTGCCATGGCCTCGCAGAGCCCATGTGGGGACTGCGGCGCTGCCACAAAGCCCGTGGCCCTCGTTGCAGCCTGTGAAGGCAGCCCCAAAATACAAAGCCCACCTTAAAGTCCTGCTCTGCATGCACAGAAATGGAGGGTTTTCCAGGAGGGAGCAGCCATGGAAAGCAACAGCTCCTGAGGAGGGAGGCAGGTGGCAGAAGAGCCTCCGGACGCTGGAGAGGCTGCAGCAGCCTCGAGTGGTAGGAATGTAATTTCCCTCGCTTTAAGCTTCTAATGCTTGGGAAAAAAGAGTGTTTCCTCCTAGGAATCTGAGACCTGTTTTTATAGAGCAGCTTGAGCCTTCTTGTGGCGGGTGCCATAACCCCCTGTACAAACCTGCTAACCCTGTGCCCTGTGCTCGGGTGGCCTCACTGGAGCAGGGGCTTGGACTAGATGGTCTCTAGATCCAACCCCAACCATCCCGTGATCCTGTGACCACCTCATGGCCTGTTGGAGCCTCAGTTGCCCAGGCTGGCCCGGGAAGCAGCTGTGGAAGGAGCTGTTTGCAGCCAAAACACACTTGAGATGAAGCCAGGGGATATAGATGAGGCTCCCGCCCTCAGCTCCAGGAGTTAATCTGGGAAAACACAGCCAGAAGGTGCATGAGAAGTCGCAGTCCTTGCCATGTTGGCTCTGAAAATAAAGCAGTTTCAATGCACCTCGTTGTGCTCCCAAAACGCAGGCTGCAGGGAGCATAAAACAGCCCTTGGGACAACGAGGGGACATCTTGGAGACAACCTGCTCCTGAGCCCCCAGGCCCAGAGACCCTGCGGACGTGAATGTGAATGCGATGGCTGTCCCGGAGCAGGGAAAAAGGAGCCTGGAAAAGCACTTTTCATGCACAGAGTGTCGATGGAAGGCAGAAGTTCAATGCCAGTGTCCCCGTTTGACCTGCTGGTGCAGTATGAGCTGGAGCGCAGGGAGGAGGTGACGGAGCGGCCGTGGTTGGCATGTGGAGCCGGGGTGCCAGCTCCGTGGCCTCCCCTTGGCCTCCCCTTGGCCTCTCCTTGGCCTCTCCTTGGCCTCCCCCTTGGCCTCTCCTTGGCCTCTGCTTGGCCTCCCCCTTGGCCTCTCCTTGGCCTCCCCTTGGCCTCCCCTTGGCCTCCCCCTTGGCCTCCCCTTGGCCTCTCCTTGGCCTCCCCCTTGGCCTCTGCTTGGCCTCTCCTTGGCCTCCCCCTTGGCCTCTCCTTGGCCTCTCCTTGGC
>JAUBOD010000735.1:162975-175736 GCA_032353885.1 Nothura maculosa
AGAAGTTCCTCCTCACATGCAGATCAAACTGCCTCTATTTCAAGTTCTACCCATTACCTCTTGTCCTGTCACTGGCCACTACCGAGAAGATTTTGGCTCCTTCCTCCCTACATTCTCCCCTGAGGTATTTGTACATAGTGATCAGATCCCATCTCAATCTTCTCTCCTAAAGACATGTTAGTATGCATAGAAAGGGATAAACCTATTCCAAATGCAGAGAGGTTGACTCTCTTTTTCTGAGAGAGGTGAGAGAGAATGTTTAAGCTCAGAACCTAAGCAGTCTTAAAGTATACATAAAAGCCTGCATGTTTCCAATCCTCTTCCCATGACTTATTGACAAAGAACAAACACCTCCCTTGGGACTGATGATCACAGTCCTCAGCAAAATGCAGAAAATTGTATCTATCTTGTGTTTTGGACCTCATTTATAAAACCAAGGCAGTCATTAATCTTGCTGATTTGTCTCTTCAGGAAGAAGAAATATCAATGCTAGGAGAAATTACCCATTTACAAACCATATCAGAGGACCTGAAAAGTCTCACCATGGATCCACACAAATTGCCATCTTCAAGTGAACAGGTTAGCTCTTGTTCCCGGGAAAACACTTCATCTTTCAGCTTGCACTGTCCTTAAGTGTGATGAGAAATATTGACTGCTAGCAGCTAGTGGCTTTACATTAGATTTCATGGATACTTTACTGCAGCAAGATGATTTTTAACAGGAGCAGTTTTAACAATTTGATGGTTAAGTGCCCACTGAGTGCTCCCCTCTGCTCTGTGAGCAGCCTCTGTAAAATGGTAGCTGTAACACGTTGAGGTGGATGAAGATGCTGCCTCCCACGAGGCTGCCTTCTCCATGAGAAATGAAGATGCTGCCTTCTCCATGGGAAATGGGTGCCACCTCCTCCCCCTGCAGCTGAGCATCCCTCTTCAGCTGGGGCAGCAGCACTGCCGAAATCAGTTCCATAGATTCTGACATTTGAGGGTTTTTTTTCTATCTACTACCCTTAAAATGTATAAGAAAGTAGGTATAGTTCAATGCTTAAGTAAATTGGGTCTCCAGTTTACATTTTAAAGATGTAGAACTCAGATAAAATACATATTAGGTTTATTTTTTAAGGATTTCTCAGTTCAAGCACAAACTGTCCATGTGTAGCACCATAGCGTTGACGTTGCTAGTTTTAGGAAACTCAAGGATGAAGGTGAGCACCCCACATGGGAAGTGACATAACACAGTCCAGTTCTAGCAGGAAACTGAGGCGGGGTTAACAGACATTGAAAACTTGTGGTAAGGAATGCTGGAGACAAGCAGATTCTTTCTGTTACCAGGAAAATCTAGTTTTAAGTTTTTCATACTATTGATTATCTTTTATCAGGTAATTTTAGATTTGAAAGGTTCTGATTACAGCTGGTCTTATCAGACTCCTCCATCCTCTCCCAGTACGACCATGTCCAGAAAATCTAGTGTTTGCAGGTAAGGAGATGGGTATTTCTTCATTTTAACCTCTTTGGGGGCAAAGGGAGGAAGGTTCAGACTGTGATATGGATTTGTGTGCATAATTAGGACTTAAATAAGAACTCTTAATGAAATCAATCCCTCATGGCCTTCATCTGTTTACATGTGTGGCTGAGAATATTAAAAAGGATGGGCATGACTGAACAACTTTTGAACTCAAGACAACTTGAAGATGCTTTTAATTCAGTTCTCTTGAACCCATTTCAGATCAAAGAGCAGACTGTACTGATCTAAGCTCTGAGATTGTTCATTCATAATTTCCTTTTCTGGTTTTTCCTATGATAGCTTTTTAGATTATTCTAAGTAGCTGATACTAATCAGTCAGTTAAAGTGTTTGAAAAGGAAAAACATCCTTGCCGATTGCCCCAGCACTGTGGTACATGGAAATGCTTTTTCTTGATACAAATTCTTTGACTGTTTAGTGCTGTCTAATGCTGTCCCCGGGTATGTTGGAACACTTGGATCCTGTTGACGCTTTCCCTGTAAAAACTGTGTTTTTACAGTTTATTAGCATGTTACCCCTGGACCCTGATGTCTACATGCACTGTTTCCTTTTACTGAAAAGGAAGATACTCTCGTGTGTATTCTGCCCTTACACCTTTGTAGCTGCTCCCCAGTGATGACCTTCTGGTTTTTGCTCTATGGATAATATGTACTACAGGTTCCCTGTGTATGAGCAAAGTTCCCTGTAGCATGTCAGAACAAGTGAACATGACTCCTCTATGTATGTACTTGCCTCTGCATGCAGATATATATAAAAAATAAGTTGCAAGACTTTTATATATATGTGAAAACACACGTATTTAAAGCATTGAGCACAGGCTTAAAGATGCAATATCCTGAAGATGGAAAAGAAAATGGCTGGAAAATTAATCACCTTTTCCAAGTTGACCTTGTCTTCTTGTGCAGTAAAATCTGTCTGGCAAGAGGCTGTTGTGGATAAAAAATGGATTAAAAAAATTCAGGGCTGCTCTTCATCTGCACCAGACTTGTACATGTTACTGTACCTGAAAATCTGGGATAGGAAGGGCAGTCCTTGCCCGTGTGTATTTAGAGCCATCCCTTCAGCTAGGAGATGGGTTCTGCCAATGGAAGGAGGGATCTGCCTTCACATGGATGTATCCTCTAGTCACCTCCACAGCGAGCGGGGCTTGGAAAGCTCCTACACTGTGACCAATTAATCACTGACAGATCCGGGTGATTCAAACCCAGTCTCTGTGATGAGAAGTCAGAATCCTCCTTTCGTAGACCCTGCTGGGAGTCCTGGTGGCCTTCGATGGCCTTTCCTGCTAGCGGCTGCTCCGATGCCGGCGGGGCTGCGGGCGCCTCCCGCAACATCCGTAGGCCTTGGCCTTGTGCCTGCCCCGGAGCAGCCTTTCCAGTGCCCTGTCCAGGTTAGTGCCTGCTCCAGGGCTCCCCATGGGGTCGGGCCCTTAGCACAAGAGCAGCTGTGGAGGCTGCTCCAGTGTCGAGGCTGGGGAGGCCCCGTCGCCACCTCCTCGGCTAGGCCTGGCTCCGCCTCCTAGGGCCTGGCCTCCAGTGCGGTCATTTGAGCCAGGTTCAGGGTAAGCCGCCATTTTCTCTGTGCTCGCAAAGGATACTGCAGCCGCTTCTCAGACCCCACTGATATATATGTGCATATATATATATATATATGTATAAAAGTTTATTTTGCCAACCCCTTTTTTGTTTATTTTTCCTCCGGTTTATGCTGCCTGTTGCTAGCAACACGTGGAATGTTAATTGTACCGTATATGGGTCTCTCCCACCCCCTCCCTCGTCTTGTCCTCTCCCCGTTCCTCTCCCCGCTCCTCTTGTCTCTCACAGCAGTCTGAACAGCGTTAACAGTAGTGATTCCCGCTCCAGTGGCTCGCACTCGCACTCACCCAGTTCACACTATCGCTATCGCAGCTCCAATCTGCCTCAGCAGGCACCCATGAGGCTGTCCAGTGTGTCCTCCCATGACTCTGGATTCATGTCCCAGGATGCTTTCCAGTCCAAATCGCCATCCCCTATGCCACCAGAAGCACCTAACCAGGTACGTGCAAGCATGGGAACAAGAGGTGAGCTGGAGACTCTAGCTTGGCTCGCCTTCTCTTCTTAAAAAGCAGCTCTTACGGGGTCTTGGGGGTTCCGTGGAGTTAGGTTCAGCACTGGAGGTGATTCCCACCTCGCTGAGCTTCACTGCTGTGAAGGCTGGGCTCCTCGTTGGAGGGGCATCTCGATGCTGCTGCCCTAAGGTTAGCACTGCAGGAGGGCACGGTCACTGTCTGGGGCACGGGGCTCTCAGTTGGTCCTACGTGCCTCAGTTTCAGATCTGTCAGATGGGAAAGAGCGAGGGAAATCCACCACATGGGTGGGAATCGATCACTTCACTCCCTCTGGTTACTAGTCATGAGGTTAATAGTTAAAAGTCCTTCACAGGTTGCAGTTTATTGCTATCTGGTGGCGGTTGGCTGCTTAATGGACACATATCCATGCTACAACAGCCTTGTGACCACTGGTGACTTTGGCTGCAGGCCAGTGACAACTTGAATTTTCACACTGACCATTTCAGCATCACCAGTTCCTGAGTGTCACCTGCACACGTGGGCTAATTCTAGCCCACCTCTGACAGCACGTAGGGCCCCTTGCCCCCCATCCTTCCAGAGACATGGATTCAGTCAGCAGCACTTAGGGAAACACTGAGGATATCGTCCAGAACAACCTGGTTCATTCAGGATCATGTTCTTAGGGAAAGCACAACATTTTTATTTTTTTTTCGTATTTATCTCTTTCGTTTTAGTAGAAATGCTGTGATTTCAAGCACGTGCTTCTTCTGCAGTGTCCCCAGTCAGGGCACATCAGCATTGCTCTTTATAGACAATATCCTGAAGCAGCTGGATTTAGAACTTTGTGCAGACTAATTAAATGAATGTTTTATTTAATTAATGTTTTATTTAGATGGGCTATGGCTAAACTAAATGAAATGCAAAAAAAAAGTAAATGAACACATATAAACTGGAATAGTAACAAGGTAAGGAAGTTGATTTTTAAGATACATGCCTCAATGTTACTTGCTAGCATCATCTTTGGATTTTATAGTGTCCACTGCACCAGCATAAGAAAGTGGTAATCTACACAGTGATGCAATGCTCGTAGATGCAGGTTTAATTTTGCAATTATCCTTCACATGGATGAATAATAGTCATAATAATTTAAAAAGTCCCTCTTTGCAAGCTTCCCTGTTAAGATGGGGAGGGAGCTTAGGTTGATACCAGCTGGCTGAACATCCCCAAAGTTGGAGTCAGATTCACCCACATGGGACCTTCCTCCTCCACTTTCACTTCATTTTAGCCACTATCCCTGAAGTTGCAGATTGCTCCCAAGGTCACTCAAGCTCTTCCCGAGCTGTAGGTGTGACGTGGACTTGCCAGGTGTAGCCTGGTGGTCTGGCAAGCAGGTATGTGCTCTGTGCGTCTGCGGCTCTGTCTGCCCTGGCCCAGAGGAAAAGGTGACAGGTTATTGCCTGGCCGCTTCGTCTGCGCTTCCGTGTCTCGCTTTGTGTGTTCGGCACTAAGTAAAATGTGTCTGTTGTGCGGACAGGAAACTGTGACCGTGAGCTTACTGAAAAGCTGCTCAATCCACAGCGCTTCGTGTTGTTTGTCTCTAACCAACTGACAGCTCTTCCTCTGGTGCTGTGGTGTGGAGGCTCCGTGGGGCGTGGGGGGAGCCGCCATCCCGGCTACCGCTGTCCCTAAACACTGGTGTCCTTGTTCCTGGTGACGCTGCGGAAGCAGCAAAGCAAGCCCTACAAGCAGGGAAGGAAATTAAAAGCTATAGATCTTGCACAGATGGATGCTTTGCTGGTAGTGTTTGCTAGCTCCATGCTTTGGAACCTACCAGCAACAAAGCTCATTTCTTTCGATATAAAAAACGGCAGAAGTGGGAGGCAAAATTCCCATTTTATCTGAGTGCATCCATGAGAGCTATATGAGATTTTTTGCTCTTACTACATTTTAGACATTTTTCCTGTATCTCAGATTCTGCATAAAATGAGTTTAATTTTCAGCGTTAACTCCCAAGCAAAGAATAACTAGGGATTTAAACAAACAAGATACAGATTTTATGAAAGCAAAGGTAACTGGTGAAGTGAAGATTATAGTCCTCAAGTAGTAGGTGTTTATGTCCTTATTACTCCTCCATAGAGGAAAGGAGAAAGAGCAATTCTAAAACCAGCCTCGGCCCTTAATTCTGTGTTAGTGCAGTCTCCATTCTGCAGCAGTGTTGTTAACATCACTGTGAGTGAAGGTGTTTTCCCTCCCAGACCACTGTATGTTTGGAAAGGTCGCTGTAAAATGCTCAAATCTTAATTAAGCAAGTGCACTTGGGTGTAACTGAACCACTGAAGAGCGGGACAGTTCCCTCCCTGGAGTTGAGTACCTTCTTTAAATGCCAGATCTGAGGCCAGCGTTGCCTGGAAAGGGATCATTGACTGGAATGGGAGTGAAGCTGCCTTGTGAGAGTGAGGCAGGAAATGATTGTGCAGGTGGATTTTCAGGCTTCTGCCTCGATGGGGTGAAAGCGGGTGCTAGGTGAAGAGAAAGGAGCACGTGAAGGAGGCAAAGGGAGCTGCCAAGCTGCGGAGGACTTGACGTCTTTATTGCTATGACACTCTTGAAATAGCTTCTTTCCTTAGATAGCAGAGGGATGTGAACTAGAGGTGAATTTGTTCCTTTGTGTAGAAATTAGGAAGCTGATGAGATTTTTTTGCATTTCAAGAGATTCTGTTGAATGAAGCAAGATGAAGTTAGAATAGGGGAAGTCCTATTTTAGACCTTAAACAAAACCAGAAATGCACTGTTAGTTTATTAATTACCATCAGGTATTTACTTCTCCTAAACTTCCTTTCTCAATGAGTTTCCCAAGGGTTTGCTCTTGATTAGAGAAGTCAGTAGAGAGGAGTTCCTGAAAACGAGAGAAATCAAATAATGACCTTCAGTCACTATCCACAGCTTCTTGAAAGGTACCTGCTGAGTCTTCCACAGCTTTCAGAAGGATTTTGGACCAGGCTTTTCATTGGGATCAGTCTCCTGGAGAAACCTTGCCCAGGAAGCTCTATTGTATGAGCCATGGGGCACTGTGTGAGATACCAGCCACCAGGCTGCCCATGTGTGATGGTCATCTGAGGAACCAGCTGTTGGTGTGCGCTGCTTTAGGTTGCTGCTAATACTATTAACTATTAACTCTTTCTGCAAGTTCTTCAAGAGCTGCCTTGAGGGCTGAGTACAGCCGCTGTTATTGGAGCCTTGGAGCAGGAAAAAAAAAGAACAAAATCCTGTGATTAAAATAGCTAAAATGAAAGAATCTTGTTTTGGACAAGGCTTAGCAGCAGCTCAGGGCCACCCGAGGGCTCTGAGGGCGGCGGGCAGGGCCGGGGTGCAGGGTGGGCGCCGCTGCGGCCTTCCCGCCCTGCGGCCCCAGGCGGCTCCTTCTGCCCTCAGGGCCTTCCCGCCCTGCGGCTCCTGCTGCCCTCAGGGCCTTCCCGCCCTGCGGCCCCAGGCGGCTCCTCCTGCGCTCAGGGTCTTCCCGCCCTGCAGCCCCAGGCGGCTCCTCCAGCGCTTTGGGCCTTCCCGCCCTGCGGCCCCAGGCGGCTCCTCCTGCCCTCAGGGCCTTCCCGCCCCGCAGCCCCAGGCGGCTCCTCCTGCCCTCAGGGCCTTCCCGCCCTGCGGCCCCAGGCGGCTCCTCCAGCGCTTTGGGCCTTCCCGCCCTCGCACTGAGGCAGCTCCTGCGCTCCTCGTGCTCCCCGTGGAGCTCATGGCTTTCCAATGCTCACTTTGGGGCAGTTTCCGCAGTTTGGGGCAGTTTCCACAGTTTAGGGCAGTTTCCACAGTCAGTCTGGGTCATTTTTGCCTCACTGACCCCTCTTTGATGTTTTTCCCTCAGGAGGTCAGTGCGCTGCCGCCTCCCTCTCCATGGTTTTCTCACTTCTGCCATCCTCCTTTGGCCATTTCTGACCCTGCCTTGGCCTGTACGCCCTGAATTTCTCCATCTGAGAAGGCCCCATTTCCCTGCCATCCTTTCTTTCCTTCTGCCAAGACGTTTTTCCCCATGGTATCGTGGTGCATCCTTGGCCCATTGCAGGTGGCCATAGGAAGTTTGGGGAAGCCCTTTCTCCTCTCCCCTGGGGACCCTAAGAGGGATGATGAGGAGGTTTCCTTGGTTTGTGAGAGGGGTCAGTGGCTCCTCCCGGGGTCCTGGAGACCTGGCAGTGTCAGGTATAGTTGTGCTCCTCAGAAATGTCCCCTGCCTCCTACCACACTGCCTGTAGCTGCCTATCTCCAAACAAACCATCCCAGCTGCTGACCACAGGAGCGGTACTGCAGCTGTCTTCCTTTGCTCTCTGTATCCCAGTTTCTCCATGGATGCAAAGCCCATGTTATTGCAGTGACAGGTTTGCTGTTTCCAGTCTTTTTTTTTCCTCCATATAGCATCATTTGCATCTTGCATCTGCAGAATTGGCAGTTTTAGTCCTTTTCACTTTATTTTCTTTATGCAGTGCCATTGCTATCCCATTTATGACTTATTTCCACCATTGCTTGAGATAACCTGAAGTTTCTAGCTTGCACATAGGAATTCTCACTTGTCACCATCAAGGCATCTGCAGAAACAGCCTGGCCTGATCTGACATTTGGGACGCAGTTCTTCCCCTGTCCTGTCCCATGCAGAATACCAGAATCCAAGATGTTTTCTTCTTCTGTTCTTTCAGGTTATGAGCCTGAGTTGTTCTGTCTCAGAGTCTCCTGGAGCCCATATTTATCAGATTCACTTACATCATCTTTAGAGCCTTTTCCCCTGGAACAGGGGTTTCTTTAAATCAAGAAGAATGTGACAAATTACAGAAAACATCAAACCTCTGCAACATAGAGTACCCCCACTAGATACTTTTCACTCCTGTGCTCAGTAGTTGCATGTCTTCTCTTTTTTGCCGTTTCTTTCTGCCTTGTGTTCACCTTAGCACTTACCTGCCCATGGAGTGTCAGCCTTGTCAGCTGAGTTTGCTTGTACCCTAAAGAGACTTGTGAAGACACAATGTACCCTCAGCATGGGATGGGATCCTTGTAGCGTCCTTTCATTTTCCTTTTTTTACCCTTTCTTTACCTTTGTGAAGTTTCATAGCAGTCACCCAGATCCACAGTTCACTATTGAGCTCAAGATGCTGATCCTCAGCAGCCACAGGAGTCTTCCCCAAAATCCTTACGGTGACAATATTGCATCCCAGGAGACCAGCATCTCCTCTTGTTCAGGCAGTTAGCTGTATGTATGTGTGTGTGTACATAGATATATATATATATTTCTTTCTACATAGGTTTTAGAGGACTGAGATGAGTTTTGGGTGTTGTCAGCTGTTCTTCCTCTTCATTACTTCTTCTCTAGCTGTCACCACAAGATCTCACCTAAGGTGACATTTGATATTAGGTTTTACATCACCAACGTTACTAGTGCCATTTTCATTTTAGGGAAGATTTCCTCTCAAATTTTTCAGTCCTTGAGATCCAAGGCTTTGCCACACAACTTGCTATGAGCACATTCTGGAAATCGCAGCCATTTGTCTCTGCTGTCATAAAATGCCAGCAATCTCCTCAGGCTTCCTTTGCAGGTCTTAGACTAGGATGAATTAATTGTGGTGCTAGTGCCGGCTCTTCCAACAGCCAGCAGAGCTAGGTGCTGTCCTGCCAGCTTAGCCGTGATGACTTTGATCATTCTTGATGATTGCAAAGGACCCAGTTGGACCTGTGTGCAACTGGAGGAGGGCGAGAGGGAGAGATACACTTAGTGTAACAGCCCCATTGGTTATTCGCCAAGGAGCCAGCTCCATGTTTGGGTGCAGTTTGCCCCAATGCACAGTCCGTGTCCTGCTTTTCCTCTCCCTTCCTGCTGCTCCCTGCTGCGGATGGGAAGCGGGTGATGGACACAGGCCACCCTTGGTGTCCCCTGTGGAGAACAGGCTCCTCATAGCGCCTGTGGGGCAGGAAAGGGGAGGCCAGGCTGCTTGCAGGGGATGCACAGTGCTTTGGGAAGCCCCACCTCGGGTAAGTATTTTTCCTTTCTCTGTTCCATGCTGTTCCAACTCAGTTGAGCTCTCACAGGCACTTTAGCGTCTCGAAACGCCCCAGAGCTCGTGGCTGCAGGTGGCATGTGCTTCTCCGTGCCTCAAATGTGAACGTCGTGTCCTTGGGGTGCGGACGGCCTGCTGCTCTGCGCCAGCTGCTGCTGCTCCTTGTTGAGCAAGGGGCTTCTGTTGCCCTTACAGACTTGCTGAGCGTTAGCAATGGTTTTGAGCAGTGTTTTAATGGAGTTTTTTTTTAACCCTAACCCTCTGCTTCTCTCATCCTTCCCACTCTCCTGTGTGTGTCTCTGTGTATGTGCTTTGTGTCTCTCTTTGGTTCCTGTTGGATTTTGTTTTCTTTTCGGTGGCTTGTGTCTCCTTGCCCTGCCTCGTCGTGGCGCCGTTTCCCGCTGCAGAACTCGTCCAGCTCTGCCTCCTCCGAAGCCTCTGAAACCTGCCAGTCAGTGAGCGAGTGCAGTTCCCCCACCTCAGTCAGCTCAGGCTCCACCATGGGGGCTTGGGCCTCCACAGAGAAGGTGACAAACTTCATCTCAAAGACGTTCAACCCCATTAGCTCCCTACCCCAGCGCGGCACCACCCGAACAGCCAGCGTGCATGGGACCCGGCCGGGATGCCCCCGCGGAGATGAGAATAGCAGCCGTCACGCTCCCCGCAAGGCCAGCGTGTCTGCCAAGGCACTTTCTCTAAATTAGCAGGAGGGAGGGGGGGGCTACAAATTGAGGGTTTGTTGGAGGTAAATTGTTATGAAAATTCATTGTGCACCTTTTCTGCTCCAGGGGACGGGGAGATGCTGCCCAAACCCAGCTGGTGACCTGCCGAGCAGCTGCTCGCCCAGGTCCTGCTGTTTGGGGGCTCTCCCCTCTCTCCTGTTAGTTGCCTGGGTCATGCTCCTAAGGAATTTGGGCCTGGTTTTGATCAACACAACTAAAAATAACAGCAGAGCACGATTGGAATGAATTGTATGGGACACACTTGAAATTGGGGGAGACAGTGACAGCGGTGCCCATTCTCATCTGCTAAATCCTTGCTGGCTTTTCCCCTCCTCATGTGGCTGCAGCCTCATTCCCGAGGGCCGGGTGCTCTCCCGCCCGGAGGCGCCTCGGGACTGAGGCTGCTCCGGCTCCGTGTCGGCCGCGTGCGGAGCAGCCCGGGCTCCTGCGGAGGCTGCTGGGCCTGGCGGCAGTGACGGCCACGCCGGTGTCTGACATTTGTCATACCCCATAACAGCTTGCAAGCAGTGTCACTTCTGAGCCGAGCATTGTGTCAATTTTCTGTTGTTTATTTGCAGCAAAATGCATTTTGGGTTTGTTTTAAGATACAGAAGTTTGTTTTTCTTTTTTTTGTTTCCCTAGAGCATCAAAGTCACAGTGTATTTTCGTATTCATTCTGTTTATATTAATTTCTGTTTTTTGTTTATTTGTTTCGTTTCCAGTTGTCTAATGGGTTTTATCACTGTAGTTTATCGAGTGACCCATCCGTAGCCTCAGTTGGTGCAGGTCCTTTCCCTCATTTCCCGCCTGTCTCCCGCGCGTGGACTCGGGCTCCCTCGGCCCTCCTTCCAGACTACGCTCATTATTACACCATTGGGCCAGGCATGTTGCCATCATCTAAGATCCCTAGCTGGAAGGTTTGTGTTCCTTTTGTTGTGGCTGTCCTCACCTCTTCCTCCTCCTCCTCCTCCTCCTCCTGCTCCTCCTCGCAGCACCGTGCTCGGGCAGTGACTGCTGTCTTGCCTGCTGACCTGCTCTGTTTGCCATCCCCCCGAGCGGGCCCTGCATGGTGCTCATGGCAGAGAGGGGGGCGCGTCTGGATGTGCTGCCCTGTGCTGGTGCTGCCTGAAAGATACTGAAGCCGAGAGTCCCTGCAGAGGGAGGCTCCGGGGCAGCCGTGGCCAGCAGCAAGAGGAGCCGGCGCGGGACGCGCCCGTGGCCTCGGCGGCTCCCGTGCTCAGCTGCGGAGCCAGGAGAAATGCAGACGCCGGCAGCGCTCGGCTCCCTCTGCTCCCTCGGGATACGGTCCCGAATGACAGAGAGCAGCAGCCACGGGGAGCCGCTGCCGCTGGATCCGCAGGGTCCCTCTGCACCGCGACCCCTCTGTGCTCCGGCGGGAGCCGAGGCGTCTCCTTGTCCCGCGGCCGGAGGCTGCAGCCGCTGGGGCTGCCCCAGGGACAGTCCCAGTGGCACCAGCTCTGCCCAGGCTGGAAACACTTTCCCAGTCCTTATATTGCAGCAAAACCCAACAAAGACAAAACCATTTGGGCAAAGCCTAGTTTTCTTAGGCTTGATAAAACTCAAGCAGCCACTTAGGTGGCTTCTATCCGCAGAGCTGCCTTGTACTTCCCATGTCCTCCACTGAGACATGACACTGAAAATTTAAAGTATATCCTAGTTTGGCATTAACTATTTAATCTCAGGGCTGGGTTCCCATCAGAAGCTGGGAGATATTTGCTGCCCTGTGCCAGTTTACATGGGTGGTTTCTGCATTTGAGCTTCTGAAAACGCGGTATTTAAACAGAGTGGAATTCCCTCTAAAGAAAATAACCACCCCAAAATGTTTAATATCTTTGTATAAGGAAGGCGAGGTAGATCAAGAAATTTAGGTTCCCTTTAGGAAAGAAGATGGGGATTTTTTTGTAATAGAATGTTTTTACCTTCAGATATTCAATGAAGATATATTCAGTATCTTCAAAATTAACTGCTATCTGTCCCGATTCAGAAGGGCACGTCCAGTTTGCTGCATAAACCTCTTGCTTCCAAACCTCACCTTGACACCGAAGCTGCGGCGCGGGCGGCCGCGCAGCGCGGGCTCACGAGCTCCTTTCCGCAGGACTGGGCCAAGCCGGGCCCCTACGACCAGCCCGTGGCGGCGCCGGGGCCGCCGCGGCGCAAGGAGAGGCGCGACGGGGAGGCGGGCGGCGCGGCGGGAGCCGCCGACGAGGCGCAGCAGCAGCAGCAGCGGCCGCGCAGCGTGGCGCTCGCGGCCGCCCCCGGCACGGTGAGCGCGGCCGCCCCTCGCCTCGGGGCGCTCGGAGCCGCCCGGGCCCTGGGCCGGGAGCCGTGGGGGCAGCTCGGGGTGGAGCTCGGGGTATCAGGGAAAACGTCCAGTTTCTCTGAACTGCCGTGAGTCATTGGGCCGT
>JAUBOD010000735.1:284421-295106 GCA_032353885.1 Nothura maculosa
CCAATGCTTGTTCCAATGCCTCCCTCCCAACCACGTGCACTGATTAATCAATTCACTGTGTTAGTCAAGTGTCGCAGGAGAGTCCAAGAATATAAATAGTGTCACCTTACCTGTAATTCATACCAGAACTATTAGGAAAAAGTCAAAGCTTCCCTTTTACAAACCTGTGCTGGGTTATAGGCTGCCCTGTCGGGTTTTGCTGATTTTTCCCTAAGTTAAATGGTCATTCAAATGATGCAAGATTACCTTGCTTCATGTCCAGGGTCACCACTTTATTCTTGTTTTCTCCTGTGGGAACTTGTGCAATTTTTCAGCTTTTGGTACTTTCCCTAGTTTCCCCAGAGACATTTAAATATCCCTGGTTCCTCCCTCTAAAGTTCTTGGCTGCAGACTTCAGCAGATGGTGCCTCACCTCCTCCTCTCTTCCTCCTGTGGGTTGAACGCTGCCTACACCACTACCACACAGGTTAAATATATCCCCTTGCTTCATTCACAGCTCAGCATGGGCAAGCCGAAGCTGGAAGCCTTTCCCCTCTGTGAGCACCAGGCTCTAGGAGATGTGGAGAGACTCCTGCTCAGCTCCATGTGGTACCAGAGGGCTGCCCACCCTCAATGAGTTGCATAGTTGGGTTTTGCTGGCACTAACTTGCAACAAGTTGAGCACAAAATTATTATTTTTAGGGAAACAACAGGTTTTGCCTTTGGGGTTCTGCTACATGTGGTGCCACCCGTGAGGTGGCCTTTTGGAGTAGAGTGAGAGTGTGGTAGGCAGAGATGTGGCAAGGGCTTCCTGAGCTTGACCAGAAGCTGCTTTGCTTGCAGAAGCCATGGATAGTGGTCCTCATGCTGCAGACCATCACTTAGGGCTTGAGCCCTTGGGCTCTTGGGCCACTTGGGCTCTTTTGTGACCACCACCCCTAGCCTATGCTGACCTGAAGATTTTCCTTCAAAATATCACTAAAATCAACACACTTTGGTGTGAAAACGTTGCAGCTTTGTATGGATTTCCTTTGAGAGGTGATCGACTCTGACCCTCTGATCATGATATAAAGCAGTTCGTGGTGAGGTGAAGAGGCAATGAAATTGCTGCAATTCTCTGGCACCGCACTCCTCAGAGCATATGCTCCAGAAGACCTGTAATTGAAATAGCTCATCATTTTGCAGATAAAATCAGCCATCTATTCATGCCACAGATGGGCCATGTACAATTGCCATCATAGTAAATGTTCCAGGTAGGCAGCAGTATTCACATGCAGCCCCTTGTGTCTCAGTCAGGGCTCTGAAACCTCTGCGAAGATGACAGTTTCAATAAGCAGGAAAGACCAAATAAATAAAGATATTAAACAATCCTTGTGTTGTATTGCTTCTGGACAGCCCCAAAAAAGAAACATACTTATTAGGGCCTTGTTTGCAAAACTGATTTTGCTTAATTATGCTAAATCTTTACTCACAACACCATTGAAATAACTTAAAAATTAAAGATTTTGGCCAAATAAATATTTTTGTTCACAAAATTGCTGTGCTTTTCTCATTGTTTTCCTGCTGCGGTTCTCTGAATCCCAGCTTGCAGGCCATAATACAAAAGGAGATTCAAGGACCAGGAACATTTTCTGTGGATAAGAATGGAGAAGGCAAGAGGACAAGTCACAGGCAGAGCTGCATTTCTCCTGCTCACAGGCACCATGCCAATATTTGCTCTTGGTCACTACTGTCGGGCAATACAGGCTTTGATCTAGTACCGATTACTTCCCAAGTAGGCAATCCATTTTTAAAAAATAAAGTCCTTCTGTGTGCACACTTTTTTACTGTACTTTTGTACACACTTCCAAACATATACATACTTTGGCAGCCTCTGTGTGATCTCTGGCTCATAATGGTAGTTAGAAGAGTGGCAGAAGATGGTTTGGGACCTCTTGAATGGCTGGGGTCTTTTGCTTGGCTGAAAAAGCTCTTGTTGATCCTGCTGGTATGTCTAGGTGCTCATTCCTGGTATCAAAGATAGATGAGCACAAGGACAGCGGTGGAATTTTCTGTCATGGTGCTAACAGCCAGCAGAACATGTATCTGAGCATGCTGGTGATGAGGGTGGCTCTGACGTGTTCACATCCATGGTTGAGAATGGAGGCCTGTAGATTTCAAGGCTGCTTTACACAGATTTCATTAAAAGGTCTTACATGAATATCTCAGTCAACACATAGACTGGACTTCTGTTATGCTCTGAAGTCAAAGGCAGTTAAGATGACAGAAGATGACATTTAAGTTTTTCCTTTGATGCCTCTGTCTCTTGCCTATCAGGGAAACACATAAAAAAGAAGCCCCAATGGCAAAATCTGGTGTTTCCCTAAAAAGAATCATTTTATGCTCAACCTGCTGGAAGTTAGTGTCAGCAAAACATGACTATGTAACCCACTGAGGGTGGGCAGCCCCCCAGTACCACAAAGCCATATGTGGACAGAGTTTTGTTGTGAGCCTTTTTCTATACCATATTCTACCATATTTACAAGCAGAAATATGAATGTGAACATGCAACTGCATCTCCTGAATCAGTTATTTCCTCGTCCTTTTTGAGATGTCTATCGATGTAGTTTTCCCAGCATCTTGCGTTATGTGTGTGTATCTGCAAAGTAACCAAGGCCACAGAAGCTTTTTGTGCCTCTCCACTGCCTGTACAACCTTCACCACCTGTACAACATCCACCTTGGTAAAATATGTAGGGATGCCATGAATTCAAAGCTAGAACAAATTTTTATCAAGCTTGAAAACCCATCCATCTTTAAAGTGCTTGCCTCTGTAATCATCTTTGATTATTATTAATCATTCACTACTCTGAAAATAGCAAGTTATATAAAAAAAATGCTCTTTACAGCCTCAGAAGTTATTTTTTGAGGAAGTTTTTTTGCCTTCACTAAAAATGTTCCCCTTGATCCCTTTTCACTCTGCCTCCTCTAGACTTCACAGATAATCATGGAGTTATATATATAGTGACGGGGAGAGGAAAGAGTATTTCCCAAGGAAGTGCTCCCTGGGCTGAGTTATGTAACAGCTGTAGCCACAATCCTGTCCCACCAACACTCACGGGAGATTAAGCAGCCCAAGGATGTGTATTCTGTCTGTGTCTGTAACAGTCTTTGCTACTGGAGTCAACATCTCCCTGCATATTACCTGAGTGGGAGAAGAGTCAGGTCTCTCCATGCTGAGCAGCAGTGCTGTCCCATAGCAGGGAATGCTGCATTGAAGTCAAAAGACCCAAATGGTTTCCAATTCTGCTACTTTTTAGAACTGTGAATACATAAGTCTTAGTCAGTCAGTTACTTTCCATAAGCTTTTAGGAGCAGGGAAAGCTCTTTAATGGATTTGCACCATTCCTAGCATAGTGGGAATTCCAGCTTGGCAGGATGCCATGCTAGATGAAGTCTTCCCATCACCTTCATGACAGATGAGGAAGAACTCAGCAGGAGTACGGACAGGAGCCTGTGCTGATACTCCTGAGGACCTTGGCATTGGAGGTCTGCTTGCAGAGCAGATCTGTGTCTCACATCCTGAGCACCACATGGCACGAAGGAATCCGTGGAGGATTTCACAGCCTCTCGTTCAGCTACCTCAGCTCTGGCAGGAGCATCTCCCACTGTAATTTCTGTGCTTTGATCTTTGTCTTCTTTGATGTTAATTCAGGACTAGCTCTTGGAGGCCAGCAGATTGGGACAGGGCAATGGGATAACGAGATATCGCTGAGGGCAAGTAACAAAATAGGGGATGCAAGTTTGGAGGAGGAGTAATAAAAGATCCTTTATGTCAGATCATTTACCTGAGGGACTGTATCAGTGTTACAAAGAAACTGTTAATGTCACTGAGCCAATACAGCTGGTTCAATATAGTCTTCCTGTTGTCTAAGGACACCCAAGATGCAGCTATGTAAATAGAGCAACTCAGCCTGGGTTCTCCAGGCAAACCATAAGAAGAAATATTGCTCAGTGGCTCAAGCACCAAATCTGGAGCCAGGACCAAGGGGTCCACATTTGTTCTTACAAAATTCTGCACTGGTCTGTGCTCCTTGGCAGCCAGCAGCAGCCCCAATGTGGGCAGTGCCATATCAAATGCACACTAAACTGAGACAGGGCTGAAAAATGGCACATGAATTTAACCCACGCAGCCTCCAGAAAAGATCCTGTGTCTTGAGTCTCTTGCAGAGCAGGGAGTCCTCATGTTTTGCTTTTCTCTTCATGGGATGGAAGAGAGAGGGCACATTTACAGAGCATTTTCACACCCCATAATCAGGAGATTATAAATATAGAAGAGAGATATTGGCCTTTACATTCAGACTTGACTGTGGCTGCTTTGACTTCCTATATTTTTGGAAGAGCAGCAAAGCTTTGCTATAGGGAGAAAGAAAGATGTTTTTCTTGAAAATAAAATATGAACATATACCTATATGTATATAAGTATGTAAATACAGCAGCATTCTTATGAGATCAAATATTGAAAACATTTTATGGTGCTTGGATTTTTGTCAAAAGTATTCAGGCCCCTAATGCCCAAACAAATAACCAGTGGGAGAGAGATATCTCTTTGTATTGCAGACTAGGGGGTTGGGCTAAATGATCTCCAAGGGTTCGTTCCAACCTTAATCCTTCTGTGATTCTGTGATTTAGAGCACAGCCTCTGTCTCACTGAATACTTCCCTGCTAGGGGCAATGAAGGACCAGCATAAATGATGATATGTAATTTCCTTTGATGTTTCCCCTAGTTAGCATCTTCACTTGATAAATATCTCCTTTTTGCCAGTCATTTCCCCCCCTGCTGGTTTTATGCCAGACCACACAGAGGAAGCTCAGAGGTATTTACAGGGCTTTCCAGCATAGTGACTAGTCTTCGCAGCCTCCGGTGCACATGGAGCAAAGCTGGAGGTCATAAATCTTATTTAAATTGGCATCTTAATGTGATCCCTCAGGGCCCTTTAGGCTAGAAGTGCGCATTAAGTGATGCTCCTCTGTTCATTCATGCCCTTTACCCTGACGCAGCTCCCACCAGCTCGCTGATCTGTAACTAGGTCAGCAGCGTAAAGCACCGTTTCTATTCCAGGGCATCATCTGCACTTTGGAGGACATGATCTGGGAGGCTCAGATGGCTCAGGAGACCTGTAATGGATGCCTCAGGAGACCTGTAAATCAAGGAAGGCCATCCATTGACACTGTTCCTTGCTGAGATGTCGTGCAGCAATCCATGAAGCCTTGTGTCAGATTCCCAAAGAAATCTTCATGCTGAAGCTCTCCTCATCTTCTTAGTTGTATGCCAAGGTTGGCTAAAGAGATGGGCTATGAAAATAGCATGTTTAAAACAGAGATGGCTTCCCAAGACTGTCTATAGAGGGGAAAATCTCCCTCTATAGGAGATACAGGCCAGGGGGTCTCCGTGCCACTCTGTGAAGGAGGAAGCCAACACAGGGACACTGCTGCTGCTGGCAAAGCACAGAAAAGAGAGAAAAGCATTGGAAAATACAGGCTGTGAGGCAATCTTCATTAATAGTGAAGCACAGAGGTAGAAGTCCTACTAGCTGGAGGATGAGATGGGACTGCAACCCAGGCAGGCCCAGACACGGAGGAGGCTGGACAGGACAGAGGTGGAGCTGGGGGAAGAGGGACACAGAGGACAGAGTGGGCAAGACAAGAGCTGTAAAAGGGCTGAGCAAGAGAGGGAGGAAGGGGGAACAAGGCAGTGATTCAGTCCTGACTCACGCTGCTACTGACTATATTTATTTACCGAGTCTCAGGAGGGTGGAAGGGCTGCTCAGAAACAGCTTTCCCTGTCATTTTGAAAAGCAAACCAAATTTCCCTCCCGACACTAGAGGGAAAAAGCAACGGAGCAGAACTCTGCAGAAGTGAACTGTATAGCTAGGTCAGCGCTGACTCTTTGTTCTCTCCCTATCTGTATCTAGATCTCTGTCAGAGACCCCATTCATATCATTTTTTGAATGAGTTAGTAAAACATATCCCTACATTTACTATCCTTGCATTGGAAGTGATGAAACATGCAGGAGGTTACTTTCCTTCTCTCTAATCCCATCATAATCTCATTTTTCCATAGCAACTTTTCTCCAAAAATGGAATCTACAGATACAAGAATGGCCTTAATGACCATGTAATTATTTTTCAGACATTTGTTAAATATAAAAGTGATAAGTCTCAGTTAAACTTAAAAAATGCTATTCCTAATATGTACCATTTCCAATAAAAGTAATCATTTCCAATACAGGCAAGCCCTATGTAAAAGACCCTCATTTGAGTTGTAGAAGTATTGAAAAATGCAGGAAAAGTCAACACATGCACTGCTTAACACATGCATCTTCAAACATAAGTTTGAATGGAAACATTGGCAGCCATCTGTCAGGGGGAGGGAGTTTCCCAGTTAAACCAGCTGTTTGTTAAATCAGTCTTCAAGTATGACCAATTATTATAATTTACTGGAAGTTTCTCAGAGCAGATGGAAATGGATCTCTGCTGACAACCATGATCTGGAGACTTCGGCCCCACATGTTGGACATCAGTCCTGTCAATCAGGCCGCTTGGTACTGGCGCAGTGGAGCCTGGACAGGCCACTTCTCTCATAATGTAATACACAGGAATAGTGTACGTTTATTGCAAAGTAAATTGAGCAAGAGTGAGATGAGCTAAACTTAAATTCGTCAAATGGGTCATTGACTGTCAAAAAGATATTCTGACTTGCTGAAGACATAATTCTAATAGCATTAACACCACTTGAGATCAGCAATGTCTCAGAGAACTCGTGGTATCCAAAAAGCTTCTGTGAAGCAACACTCTAGCACATTGCTCATAGCTCCCTCTGACTAAAAGGACTTGGATGCCCTGCTGGGTGACCCTGCTTTGAGTAGGGCAAAGGACTAGAGACTTCCTGGAGTTCTTTGTAATCAGAACGGGTCTGTGATTCTGTGAATCCTTTTTTCAGTAATTTTTTTAAAAACATTTTCCTTTCTGTTTGCAAGGAATGGTTTGTCTATGGCAAAGACAGCATAACAAAACTGTTGTCTTGTTCTCTGTTTCCCAGGAAAGGAACACTGAATTTGGAACTAGAGCCCCATCCTGCCATTAGGACCCATCAAAATCTTTCAGATGCTCCCATTGCATGAGATGGTGTACTGCACCAAAATGTGATTTTTCACAGCATTGCTGACTCATTAAAAAGCAAAATTGCTATTTCACAGATACATTGAAGACCTGGGATGACAAATGTCTCTGGTTAAGCATCCTCTGATTTCCATGTGGTGATGGTAGAGTGCCTGCCAATTACATGGCCGGCTTGAGACTAACCACCCAGCTCCTTGCAGGGGAATGACTGTGTGCTCCAGATGCACAGTCTTTTTTTTTTTTTTTTGAGAAAAAACTGCAACTTTTCACATTTTTCACTGTAAAGTGTCATTAAAAATGTACCAAAGAAACATATCTCACTTGCCTTTTTGCATAGACTATAGCTTGGCTCTTAATGATCTACTTGTTTTGTAGGAAAGCAGTGGTGCTGAGTTTGGTACTGAGCTGCATGCCAGGAGAGCCAACATGTAGCCTCTGTGCCAGGGCTATGTGCCACATATGGCCATAAACACCTTTGCCTGGAAGACAAAAATTTTAGAGCTTAGTAGGATCTGATTTACCTTTGGAGACCAACCAAAGTTGTTTCCAGGATTATCTGTATTCCCAAAGTGAGTGGGAGGGCAGGCAAGGATGGGAAGGCAGAACTCACTGCTCCGAAAGCTTGAAGTGGGAAGAGAGAATTGTCTAAATAGACAGCAGAGTCAAGGAGAACTAGAGGAAGACACTGGGATAGTGTTTTCTCTAAGCTCACCCATCTTCTGACTCCAATGTGCGTCCTTCTTCAGAGTTTTCTTTCATGAGGCTGCATGATCCTACTTCATCTTTTGCATCTGGGCAAGTAAAAGAAAATCTTGCTAGAATGATTTTCTGTCCAGTGCTGTGTGTGCTGACAAGCAATCTGTCTGCAGCTTGTCTGTAACACACAGTGTGAGAGACAGCCCTGCTATGGCTTCGCATTTCGAGAGGTCACACAGCTCACATGCAAATGTCTGTGTCATCTGGACCTAACATTGCAATGAATTGTGTGTACAGATTAGCAATCCATTTAGAATTTGAGGTCCAAAGCTATATAAAAAAAGAAAAAGTCTCCATAAAAATACTATAAATGAACTTACCCTGGCTGGTCTGATCCCTCTAGTATCTGCAGTAAAAGAGTCACTAATATTTTGCAAGACAGGCAGAACTTCCCAGAGCCTCGTAGGGGACCTGCATTACCAGGACATCGCTGGAAATGAAAACATCACTTTGTTCCCACACTTTATATTCCTGCCTCGTGGTCACTGCCCAAAGCCTCCCACAGGTCAGTCTACATTTCAGATCCTAACAGTTTTATACCATAGGTTGTTGGCCCTAAACATAAGTGATGTTACCCTAGGCAGGTAGTAAGATCTGAAAGGATGATATACTGCAGAGATGTAGGAATATCAAATGAAATCTACTGAAACCCTACCTTGTTCCAGGAGTAGCCTACCTTTGAGAGACTCTTCCCTAATGTTTCTTTGTGTGTGACACTTATTCTTTTACAACTATTACTCTTACTACTGTTCTTATTATTAAACATTTAAATTACCTTATTGTATTGAGGTCTCTACAAAGAAAATAGACACTGCATTTGTATGTAGTAAGAGATGGTCTGTGCAAAAGAGAGTTCATAAAACAAATATGTAAGATTAGAAGGCCAAAACAGTTTGGCCAGGACTCTGGTAGGTCAAGAGGGACAGAGTCCCCTCTCTCAGAGCTATGAACTAGGTCTTCTAAGATGTCCAGTGGCATCAGATATGTCCACATTATTTTTAAGTGTGTTCATGAGAAATGCAAGCTCAGTTCTGATCTCACATATTTGACTTATATGCAGTGACTTCCACAGTATCAAAATTTAGGGCAGTTGTGAGTGATTTGGGGTTACCATACCTGGATTTTTTGTTCTGTTCTGGAGAGCAATAGCTCAAGTCAAGGAGCCTGCATAGGAATCAGAGTTTGACTATCTCCTACCTTGTCCCCAGCCCTGAAGGGAAGGAAAGCACTTCCTTGCTGAGCCGACTCAAAGCCATGGGCAGTCTTTCCTTAAATAAAGTTCTACTCTATTTATTTTGGAAGCTCAGAAGAGCCTTGACAATCATATGCTTCTTACTAGGGTAATGCAGTTGTTCTCAAATCCTTACAGGATGTTGTTTGCCTCTGTTATTTAACTGGTGGGAGCATGGCCATCTGTCCATCTCCAGGTAGCTGTAAGTTAGACACCTAGTGTAATCTAGTTTTCTGTGGTCCTGCTATAGAGAGGTCCTGCCTGAGAATGAGAGAAAAATTTATTTGCTACAATTATCTTGATCACTGCCTTTAACAGTGAATGAATCTCTCTCTTGGAGAACCCACCAGTTTATGGAGGGAACTCAAGTAGCTCTCAGGTTAAAACTTGACTTTTACATAATTAAATTATTAAAGGTTAAAACTAACCTCCTAGATTAATAACCGAAGCAAAGGTTGAGCTTCCCTAACAAACAGAAAAAAAATTATTGAGGATTTTAATAAGCTCTAGCTGCATCATTTTAGGTAGTATTAGATCAGTTGGACTGTAACTCAACGAACCCTTACGGGAAAGGGGCATGTTTCCTTCCCATGCCTTTGGGGAGGTTGTGGCACTTAACTCAACAGCAGATGCTACTGTTTTTTTGGACCTGTTCCACAGAAAAAAACCCCAAAGTTTAAGGATCCATTGATGGTGCTGGTGGGTTCTGCTGGCAACAGAGAGACCATTTAAAACCTTGAGAAATAAGAAAAAAATACGGGAAAATCTGCAAAGAGGAGCAGAAGTGTGTAAGTATACACACAAGCACCACAAATATTAAAATAACCTTGATCTTTTAATCTCCATCCTATTTTAATTTAGGCCTGCATTATATTAATATAAAAATGACAGCTGTATTTATTTTATCAAGATTTTGTTGGTAGACTTACTGTCTAATACATTTTCTCAAGTGAACATCTTTTTAAGGTCTAAATAGAGGTGCACAGATGGCTTTTGTTCAGTGCATGTGTAAGAAACCTGGTCCCTGCAAATAAGGAATGTCAAGTGAGTTACTTTGATAAGTAAATGATGAACTCAAACTTGTGCATTGTTAATTGTGCAGCATAACAGAGTTCAGTGTCGGGCTAGCTGCTGATCAGCACAGGTAAATTAATTAACTTTCCAGAGTGTTCACAGAAGAAAACTGGATTTGCCCATTTTCTGAGTAGGCACGAATTCAGAGCACCCCTCTGTAAAGGGAATGATTGCAACATGTGCTCTGAGCTCTATCATCACCTACAAGCAAAATCCAAAGGCTGCAGTTTGGTCAAACCTCCAAGGCACTGGGAAGTGGGACCAAGGAGCCTTTTTGTTCCTTGCTGTTATGAACAGGAATTGATCCGATCCAACTCAGGGCAAGCACTGTGGTTGCTTGGAGTCTCAGTAGTGATAGGAAAAGGGGTAATGGATGCAAGCTGAAACACAGGCAGTTCCATCTCCATCTGAGGAGGAACTTCTTTACTGTGAGGGTGACAGAGCAGTGGAACAGGCTGCCCAGGGAGGTTGTGGAGTCTCCTTC
>JAUBOD010000735.1:304678-316953 GCA_032353885.1 Nothura maculosa
GCCTGTTATCCATAGGAACATATTATAATGAGCTTGGTATTGATATACTAGCAATACTAGGTGGCATGAGCTTTGCAGAGCTCTGAATAACAGGTCTGTCCAAGGATCTCTGCCTCCCTAAGATGCACTAACATCAATAGCTTCCCTGTTGGCTGCTGCACACGCTGTGAATCATGCTGTGAATATTTCAGAGCACTCTGAAATATTGCCAAGGGACAGAAACCCCCTTTGCTGGGTGACATATGCCTTCTACTAGCCCTATCCATGAATATGTGCTGAAGTATCTGTATTTGTGCTCCTCCGCAGCAAATCAGAGGGGTCTGTGCACCACATTTTGGTCCACATGTGACCCCTCCTGCCCAGATGCCCTGGTGACTGGAGGTGTGCTCTTCCTGTGCAGTCCCTCCTGATCTCTGGAGACAGGAGCTAGCTCACCTCTGCATGCACTCAGATGGGGCTTCAGGTAAAACCCCTGCTTACGCTCACACTTCTGCCTAGAATGTGAGTATTTAGATGGTTTATGACTGGGATAAAGCCCAGAGCTGGCCAAAGAGGAAGGACAGTGTCAGGCTTATTCAAGGATAAAATTGGAGAGAGACATTGCCCTCAACTGCAGCATTTCTGTGGAGCTTAAGGCCACAGCAAGTGAGCAGAGGGTTGGACTAGATGATCTCTAGAGGTGCCTTCCAATCTCAACCATTCTGTGATTCTGTGACACCTCATTACCATTGCCCAGCAAAGGCAGAGAGCTGCTTGGGAGGTGGAGAGAGCCCTCTGTGACCCCTCTGATTCTCATCAGAAAAAGATGACAAATTACTTTCTGAAGCATAGTCAGGGTTCACTAAATTTATTAATGTATGTGCTTCTTTGAGTCTCCAAAAAGTGACCTTCTTTCCCTACTTGGATGACAGATGAGCACGCATTGGCGGGGACCAGAGGAATTCTGCTGGAAAAATAACTCACTTATTTTGAGAGCATGACCTGGCAGCACAAGGCAGTGACAAAGTAAAAACAGAAGAAAGCAGCCAAAATGCCTTCCCACATCAACACTTTGCAATGTTGCATAGAAAATTCAGATTTTGCTGGCAACGTAATCCAATAGAGCACATTTCAAATGAATAAATCAACTTTTTCCGAGTGCAAGCCATGTGCAGAGATGAACTGAAGCATTCAGGGTAGCTATGGTGACAGGATCTTCCAGCTAACAGGGAAATATAGTGGAATTAGAGAAGTATTTGCAAACAACCAATAATTATGCATATATATTGAGTGAAGCTGCAGGAAAAAAAAGAGCTGTAACGTTATTGAATACAAGTTTTCATAATACAGTACTTGGTTGTTGCAATTCAACTAACAAAACAGCCAAAACCAAGTACATGCCTGATTAGATGAAGGAGAGTAGCTTGGCAAGGACAACAGCTTTCTGTCATTGGTAAAGGCTCTGGTTTACCTCTGCTTGCACAATTTTCGAATTCTTTGGAAGGAATCTGCTTAACTTGACACCCAGCTGGTGTTTTGTTCACAGCCTGGATGCTCCTAGGTAGAGCTGCCTTGTTCCCCTCACAGCTTCAGGACATTCCCCATACAAATCTCTCAAGATCTTGGAGGGGATGGGCACAAAATGTCTTAGGCAACTTCCCTATCTGGCCTTTGGTATCCACCAAAGCAAGAATATACCATGATCACCCCTGTACATAAAAAAATCATTGTTTGCACTGTTTTTCCCTCAATTCACTCTGTCCCACCAAACCTATGTGATTAGGAATCCAGAAGTTTATCATGATCTCACTGAGCAGTGCAGCTGATCAGTAGCCATTAGTAAAGAGGTGTTTACACTCATGAATTTGTGTCTGCTTTAGGGAGTTAGACTATTGACATTAAATTGAATTGAACATTGTGGAATTTAACCATAATACCTGGCCTGATACTTGTAGCTCATAATGTGATGAGGGGCTGTTCCTGCTACACCGAGACCTCCCATAATAAAGCAAGAAAATATGCAATTGGAAGCATTCACAGAAAAGCATGAAACTTCAAAGGATGAAAGTGGGCTTGCACATGGAGGAGAGAGAAGAGTGTGCAAAGGGGCACAACATTGTCCTCCAGATCATTGCACAGTAAATGGTGCGTCAAAGAGCCAGAGAGCAAAGGCCCAAAGACCATCTCAGTCATTTTGCCATTGGAAAACAGGGCTACTGAACACATCTGCATTGTCACATGCTACCACTGAGTATTTGGGATTCTGAGCAGTTTATGTTGCCATTGCATACATCTTTGCATACATCATTTTTATACTTTTTGTAAAAAGCTAAGCTCCCTTTCCTTGCCTTTTGGTGTACTTGAACATGCCTTCCTTCTGATCAAAAGTGCTCTCTTTAAGGAAAAAACAAAATAGAAACAGTTCCTGATTCCACAGGCAAAGGGGACCCATCACATTGTGATATTTGTCATAAACAACTAGGGCAAACTGTGCAGTTCAGGGTCACTTGGCTCTTGCAGCACTTAGGCTGGATCTTATGACTGCCTTGCAGCACCTGGCTTGTTCCTTGGCATCTCCAGCAGTTGCCTGTCTCTCCTGGCCTCAAGCAGTGTGTGAAACCCTGTAGACTTTGATAACAGAAACACTTGCTAGGCAGTTTGCAGCCTATTCATAAGACTTTTCCGTTGGCCATTTAACTGTTAAAGGGACCCACCATGATCATCTATTGCCTACTCCTTTAATAGCACATTTTTGCTTTGCTGTATAACAGATAGTTATGTTTGGCATATATTTTTTTTTCATTTCTAAAGAAATAACAAGAGGACATGACCTTAGGAAATGCAATTAGCAGAGCAGCACCATTAGTGTGAATATATAAGTGTGGAGAGAAGGTCCTCACTTGTGAAAACATTTTGTGTCCCTGTGAATCACGAGACGATCTCTGAGATACGAGAAATTCATGCTATTCTGTAAGTTTGGATTTTCTGATAATGGTTTGTAAAATCATGGGTTGTCTGGAGAAAGCAAATAGGGAATGAAAATTCACTGTCTCTTCACAGCACAGTTGAGGAGTTCAAAAGCAGGTTCTACAGCAAACTGCAAACTACAAACTACAGAGCAGGTTCAAAACAGACTCCCCAAGGTACTCCTTGCAACATGCACCTAAATGTCTTGCTGCAAGGTGTTATGAAGATTTTACATGGATTTGGTCTGGTAATTCCTTGAGGGTGGAAGAAAAATCCATCGAAGGCTCTTAAGCTTCAAAATCTTACTCTCAGCTTGTAAAGTCCCTGAGCAGCAGCTTGCAGAAGTACTCCAGGGCAATGCTGTGCTATGGTTCCCCGTCTTTAATCCTAAGGCCTCGCTGTGTGGTATTTAGTATTTTATTCCCTGCCTGCCTAAGAAAGGTAAGATTGTGTGGTTATTTTTAGCATGTATTCAAGCTCTTAGCAGTGGTAGGGCACAAGCAGTGTGAGGACATTCAGTAATGTGACCTTTAGTCTGTGCCAGACCATGGGCATGAGTTCACGGATACAGAAAGTACCTGATCCCCAGCCCTTTCTTACCTCCCTTGCTCTATTTGCAGGTGCTTTATTTAGCACCATAGCCGCATTTTTTAGTTTGACCCCATCAAGCATTTTCATGGTAACTTGATTTCCTTTCACTCATTGATTGATCATTTGACGCTAGAAGTATGTAGTCAGCATATTGATTTATTTATTTTTGCCTCTACGGTTAATTTTATGGGCTGCTTCTTCAAATCGTTAGGTGAATGAATGGTCAGTGCTTCAGCACAGCTGTTACAGAGATATATGCACATGGTGCTGAGAAATGAACCAAAATGTTTCTATAAAATATGAGCTCAGTTTGCTCATTAAGTGCACTTTTTTTTTCTTTTTCTTTATTTTTTTTAAATAGGAAATGATGATGTAAAAGTTGATCATTCAGGAATGAAAAATAACAAAAAAACCAGAAATAATATTTAGTAAGTACTTATCATCTTTCTCCTCAAGATTTAGAAGTGCTTTATTAACAACTAATTAAGACTCAAAATGGCAGAGTGTTGCTGTAATGAGTACTGAGACATCCGACTTCTCGCTGAGCTGGAAACAGCTCAGAGCATGCTAATAAGTTGCTATTGCAGATCTCCCTACGGTCAATGTTAGCAAAGGTCTAAATGGTTCAAATAGACCCAGCAAATATCCATGTCAAAGTAAAATCCAGTCTGGTTTATGGAGACAACTAGAGGAAATTCTCCTCAAAAAGCCTCTGATGAAAACTTTAGCTCTATATCTATTACCATGAACATTTACTTACTTAGCTGGAGGAAGGACTAGCTCTTAAAGTTTCAAATGCAAAGTTTAAAAAAACCCCACAGTATTAGGTCTTAGTACTTTCAATATTTTCTTCTGCAATTATATGGGAGAAGCTTTTTGTTTTTTTTTTAAAAAAAAGGAAGTGATCACAGGGCCATGTGATTTCAGAAGTTCTGGTTTTAAATAAAACACCAAACTTTAAGAGGTTGTTGGTAAAATGATTAGAGCTAGCAAAGTTAGGAAAAAGAAGTATTTTTTTGAACCTTGGAGCAAAGCAAGTCTTGTTCAATATTTTCTTCATGGATCAATAGGGATTGTAATAAAATGTGAATGGCTATAAAGCAACTTCTGCAGAGGGGTAATAAAGGTGATATAGTAAATTCTTACACTCACAGAAATCAAAACAGGAAAGGTGGAATGTGACATTAACTAAGTTGTAAAGAACAAACTTGTCATAGAGAAATTTTAAGGAAAGTTTGCCAGTCTCAAGCCAATGTAAGTTCCCACTTATATATGAAGTTTTATATAACTGAAGCATAAATGAGGCCTAAGGATGATGCTTCTGTGGTACTTGTCAGTGAACTAGGAAGAAGCATGAAACTCCTCCAGAAGAGAAACTAATAAAACCTTTCAGAAAGAAGCCTTCAGAAACCTTCAAATTTTTACCCAGATCCAAATACCTAAAGCTCAATTTTGCTGGACTGCTCTCAGATTAATGTCCCATCAAATGTGCAACTTCTGTCACTTCTGTCTGAAATAGCTTCTAATGGTGTCAGTTCCTGAGTTTGTTACGTAACTGTAATCATATGATAAGCTTTACATTTGATGAATTTTTACCTACCCACTCAATCATAATAGTTTGATTTGAAATTTGCTGTATGCAAACTGTGGCCCTTTCTACCCATGAAGGGCACTGATGTTTTGCTACCCCATGGCTGTCTGTAGCCAGATTTGATGTATCATTCTGGCTTACTCTGCTCTTGCTCTGCTACCCTTCCTGCCTTACATCTTGCATGGTGGAAAGGACAAGGAATGAGTTTCAAAATGAGGAATGATCCCTTTGGGCTTCTAATTGAACAGAACAAGTAAATAGCTTTAAAAACCTGGAGATTGATGCCTGCTATTTTATTTTCTGCTTTCTGCTTAGCATGGACCTTTTTCATTTTGCAAACCTGGCAGGACAAATATGATCCCATCTAGTACTCTCGGCTGTTCAGTGTGTGTACAGGCAGCTATCTTGAAGTGGGCAATTTTTCAGTATGCTGCAAATACTTCTTTCAAATAATGAACACAAAAATGATTTGTACTTTGCACCTGATGTCATATTTTGCTTATGCAGATCTCATTACTTCCTTCTGAGGCTTTGCTGGGACACAGGGTGACAGATAATAGACTTGTGAGCCACTGCTTTCTGCATCTCCAGAAATAAGCCTTGTTAGAAGATAAGAAGCCTCCTTTAAACAATTCCCTTCCAAAGACCATAGCATAAGTTTATGGTGCAGATGATAGAGACATGGGCAGATAAAACAACCTGTTTCATAGAAAGGGGAAAAGAACCTCACAATTCAGTTCTGAAATATCTATGTTTTCCATAACAGAAGAGGACAAATCTAATCACAGCTTTACAGTTCGTAAGGGCTTATTGAATATCCTTCTACCTTAAAGAAGAGCTGGTGACCTTGCAGACTCCGAGCTGGGAGATGAAACAAGCTGGAAGCAGCCCTCCTTTGCTTTTGAAACAACTATTTTGACAACAGCTGTTTAGAAATGAGCATTCCCTCTGATATGTAGAGGTATGAGAGCCTGGGATATTTAGGAGTCTTCCAAGTGTCTCTTCCCTATATGCATGGCTGTCTCAGATTTTCTCTAATTTACTCCTGCTGTTAAAGTATATATAAATGTATATATGTGTATATCTAATACATAAAATAGAAAATCTTCTCCACCTCTGCCTGGAAGGCTGAAAGCCTGCATTGCGTTCTTCTCTGTGAAGAGAAGCTTTGTTTCACATCCTTCATAAAGGCCATGCAGCAGGAAAGCAGTTGTGGCACTTGTGAGTGGCAGTAACACATCTATGCCAGTGCAGCTTCACCATCGTGCAGCTCCGTCACCCAAACACAGCAGAGCAAACTGTGTAGCTTCAGCTTGCTATATAGGTAAGTCTGTACGTGGTTTGCACAAGAAGGCCATATATCCCCCTTGGCAGGTGTAAATAGCTGCTCTGTTCATTTCACAGCCAGCTTAGATATTTAATATTCATCTTTATTGCAGACAGACATATTCTCCACTCTTAGTGAGCCCAGTCTTTACCTCCAGCTCACCTTCAGGCACTATTTAATCACCTTTCAGTCAATACTTGCAGATTTGCTTTTTGCTTAAGCCAGACATAAACTTTGGAAGACATATATATGCTTGTTATTTTAAATTCACTTGGACACTTTTTCTTGCACAGTCAAAAATGTCAGGAACAAAGTATGCTTCGATGTGATTGTAGATCTATTTTTTGAGGAATGTAACTCAAATGCTATAGAAAATTAATGTAACTGGCAGAAATACAAAGCAACTCTGTGCAGCCTTCAAAATCTCTGCACTTCTAGCTTTTTCTACTAACTTTTCCCTTTTGCCAGTAGAAATGGATTATGCCAATTCTAATCTTAGCCAAGCTGCCCATGGAAGAAAAGTGAGGACTGAGCACTTGGCTGACATGCAATGAACATCAAAACAGTGCAGAGCTACAGGAAGTTTGCTGCATTCTGCCATGCTCTAAGTCAGTGCACGTTATGAAGACCAGAAAAGGCAGACTCAAGGGACACGAGAACATGTAGTTACAGGCATAAATAATATAGTCTGTAGACAGATGTCCTTAATCCTATGAATATAAATACTTCAGCTGTGTTGCTATAGATGACTTCTTGTAGCCTCCTAAGAAAGAAATATTGACTGTGTATGTTGAGGAACCATATAGAAATGGAAATTATACCTTCTCCCCAGTGATACTTCCTGCAGAGGAATGGATCAGATATCACAGAGGAACAAGGTCCCAAAATTTTGGTCAACTGCTTTACACAGACGATTGAACAGGAGCTAGGAAAAAACTTAGTCATCTGTTTGGGCAACAGGAGTAGTTGCAATTAGAGTAGACAGAGTAAAAGCATGTATGTGTTTGTGGAAGGGATTTCTAGTTTATCATTTATCAAGTCACAGGCAAATTAATATCTGAAATAGGGTAGAAGGAAGCCCCATTTCTGAGCAAATCATTGCATTCCTGTCCAAGGGGAAGCTCCTGGCCCTTCTGTCTTTTATTGGCTTTTCTTGGAGGCAAAGGACAGGGTTGTGCAGGCTGCATAGAGGGTAACTGGCACAGGAGACCCTGAATTTCCTGCCTAGACAACACATCTGATTAACCAAGTCACTAAAAACTCATCTTGGGAATGAGTTGTGACTTACACTACCTGGAGATGTTGTTTCCCATCTGTTTAACTCCTCTCTGTAGCTCTGAGAAGAAGGAGCAGGGGAACATTTTTATCACTCCCTCTTTTCCTTCTCTATACAATGCACAGTCCAGTTGTAGGGGTGAGCAAAGTGCTGTCTGAAGCCAAAGTTTGCCTAGTAGTTGCTGAGCTTGCGAAGTACATTGCAACCAAATGGGTGAGAGGCGTAGCAGTGTGAAATTTCTTATGAAGGAGAGGATTGGCGAGATGTTGTAATGATCTACCAGTGCAACACTAACAAAGCTGAAGATGTCCTTCCCCAGCTTGACTGGGTCAGAGGGTCGGGTATTTCAATTAGTCTTCAAGTCACTACACTGCGTCTTCACCTCCTTTCCCTTAATTTTATAGCAACAGAATTTGCAGTTCTATATCAAGAGCCTTTAATCAGTAATCATTAACATTCATGGCCTATATTAATGCTTGCTTTGATATCTATCCTTCATAGAAATATATCTTCTGCAGTTTTAGCATGATGAAAGCTGCTTTCTGATATGTTTAATTTACAGGCAGGCTGACTGGTTCACAGGCTGGGTGATCAGGCTTCAAACATGGGATGGAAGAGCATGGTCACAGAGACACTGGCTAGTTTCATCTAAGCCTTTCTAGCCCAGTGGTCATTGGGCACCCTGGACACCTTGCAAGGCTGCTCATTCCAGCACTTCCTATTACCTGGCTTTGTACATTGTTTCAAGCAGTGAAATTGCAGTTTTCAGGAGACAGGCAGAGTGATCTGGGCATGAAAGGCTGGACTGCAGCTTTAAGTCTAGTTTTGCAGGCAGAGGAACTAAGATTGAATTTAAGCCCAATGTCTCTGGGCTAATCAGAGAACTGGAAGTGGCTCTATGCAATGCTGAGCACAGGAATGATCCATGAAGCCCTCTCTGTCTCTCAGTTCCTCTCCTCCAGAGCTGTTTTCCAGCACTTTTCTTGCCAAGCAGAGGAAGGAAAGCTGACCCGCTTCATGTGTGATTCGGGCATATGCCACACCAGCATTTCAAACTGATATGTGGGACTCTTCCCAGAGGGGAATCGAGATGGAAATGAGGTTTTCCTGGGCTTGAACCCGCTCATCAAGATAGCCAAACAACTGCTATTAAATTCTTATATTCGTAGCTGCTGAAACAGCATATGCTCTGTTAGAAAAACTTGGGCCAAAGTATACACAGAGAGGAAGAGATTGAGTTATTCAGTGCTGATATTATAATAATTCTCCTTTTCACACACACCAGCTTGAAAATAATGGAGAAGTTATGGGACAAATTTCTATGGGTCTTTGCCTCTCACATTGATGTTCCCCCTGGGGAGCCTAAAGGACCATTTGACATTTTCATCAGCAGCTGGGAGAAGCTAAGGGGGAAATTTGGGAAACACTTGAGGTTTTATCAGGAAGCCAAACTGACCTCTTTGTGTCATTATTTACTTTGAGAGGGATTTATGCTACCTGTTCTTGTGTTTTAAGAGACTGAACAATTCCATACAGTGCTGGCTATATAGAAAGATTATCAGAGCTAATTTTATGAGGAAGGAGGTCCTGGACTCTTACTCCTACACCACGGACATTGATGACTGTGGTGACTATATGTTGAGGTATGTTACTCAAGACTGTTCTGGCACAAAAATAGATAGATAGTGTAGATAACCACCTGCATGTCTATAAATAGGAAAATTATTTACATTAAGGTCAAAAAACAGAAATTTTGGATAATAGTTTTGAAGTGGGATTCTTGTGAATAAATTGGGCCATTATCCAAATGCATAGTGGCTGATGCAGTTGAGAGCAGCTAAATTCTGAAGCAGAACTGGCACACTTTGTAATCTCCCTCATTGTTTTTCAACGGACAGAATTATATTTTCTTGTTCTTGTTAGTGGGATCTAAACTTTCCACTAAATAAGTTGGGTCAGAACATTTTTCTTGTAAGCTGGACAGACTTTCAGTCAATTGAAATACAGGGGGAAACAGTAAACCTCTAAGCAGTGACCACTCATAATTTGATTATTACTTTTTATCCTCTTTGGAGATTTTGTTATTTGGTAATAACAAGAAGGTTAGCAGAGAAATTTTTTTTTCAGCCTGCTTTCCAATAGGACAAAGCTTATGCAATTGCATTTCTAACTGTCTGTCCGTGAGTCTTTTCCTCCCAGTGTCTTTCAAATTCAGCTTATAGACTGGTCTTGGCAAAGATGGGGAGCCTGGAACTTAGTAATTGCCTCTGAGTTTGGAGAGGTAGAGAATGCAGCTCATGGGGATGGAGGAGCTTGGCATCCCTTTGCTCCTCAACCCTCCTCTGTTCCCAGTCAGTTTCCTGGCAGTAAGAAGCCACAAGAAGGTCATCTCTGCTTTCCCAGGCCTGGATGGGCAGGGCAGCCTTTTTCTGCCTATTTCTTCACGATGGGCTCAGAGACACAAATGGGAGCAAAAAGATTGCAAAAATCTATTAAATTGCGGTGTAGACCCTCCTAGGCCATACTGCCCAAGACAGGGGTTCTGTAAGAGTATGCATTGGTGTTATACACCTGAAGCATTTTGGTTTCACCTATACATCTTTTCAGGGAGTGTTTGTCAAGGCACCCTGCAGTTTGAACCCACCACAACTACTTCTGCTCCTACTCCTTGTGCCCACAGCAGGGCGGGATATAGCAATACGAGTGAGGAAAACTGAAGTCAGCAAAGATCTTTCAAATAAAAGAAACCTGTCATTCTTCTGTCCTCTCAACTTGACCTCCCCAGCACTCTCTGTCCTGGCTGGCATCTCGGTGCTCCCAACCTTGAGCCTCGCAGGTCAAGAGCACCTGAGAGCTGGGAGGAGTTTGGAAAGCAGAGATCAGCCTCTGGCAAAGGAGAGTTTGACATGCCACTGCTATTAAAGCTCTCAGATATAAAAAGCATCGGGCTATTTATTATTTTCCTGATGTGCCCAACTAGCTGTGTCTCTTCAGCGTGGGAACTGGAATGTTTTGGCTTCCTGACTCCATGAGTCACTACTTTTTAATCCTGTTTTATCATCTTCTCTTTGCTTATATTCTTGCCACTTGTGCTTTGGTTAGAGCTGAGTAACATAAATTCCAGTTCATTTGGTGTCTGGATTCTGTCACCAAAAAAGAGGTTATTTTTAGCCTTAGTAGTGTTACTGTTTTTCTTAGCTTGCAAGAGAAAGAAGTTTGACTGGAGCTTCCTCTGTAGTGTTCCCTCTTCTCCCCTTAATATCTCCTGAAGGCTTTTCTACCCTCTTTCTCACAAAGCTTGCTAAAGAGGATATAAGGAATACATATTACTGTTCATAGGGGAAGCAGAGTCTTCGGATTGCACTGAAAAAAATGTGCTCCATTTTTTTTTCCTTTTTATTTTTTTAAAAGCCTATAGGCATTTGGGGATTTAAAAAAGGTATTAAGAATAAATTCTGGGTTTTGCACAGTGCCCTGTATATCCTAGACTCCATGTTTTGTGAGAACAAATATGCTCAAGGTTTTATGTAGAAAAATGTCATTGTTGAATTGTAAGTAGACTTCTATGTTTATCTTTTAAAATAAAACTATCCCAAAATGTTATTAGTCCAGATAGGATCTGGTCTTGACTTGCTTAGTGCAGGAATAACTTAAAGACATGAGAGAACTTCTGACCTTTTACATTTACAGAGTGAAAGATGAAACAAAGCAGAAATGAAATGATCAGAGATCGCTGAAGGCATCAGCACCATGATCAAACCCAGGTCTTGACACATAGGGATGAGGTTGCTTTTGCTCTCTGCCTGAAGTTTTTCTTTCTTGGAGAAACCCTTCCATTTTTCCAGCTTACCATACAGCCTACTAAAAGAGATTCTGGCTTGGGGTAGTGATGCAGAAAAAAATATATATATATATATATTCTTTTTCTAACTACGGCTATTAAATCCATAGTCATTTGAAGCCCTTATTGATGGTATAAAGTTGGTCGTTTAATAATTCATCATTAGGGCAATAAATAGGACAGCACTACTTCATGCTCTGAATCTTATCTATATTAGCCCAAGACACAGGGACATTTTCACAGAAGGGAAGAACCCCAAGAGAACTGAAATCATTCTGTCAGAGTGTTTTAATATATAACAATAATAATATTGACAATAGTGATACAGTATAAACCTCAGGCGTCAGCAGAATAGGGAAGGCCCTGTAGCTTTCTGTGAGTTTACTATTCTAAAATGTGGAACTAACAGAAACCAAGGAATTCTTACAGGAAAACAGCTGCAATGTTTTCAGATTGGCGCATGACCGAAAGCAAATGCATTTTTTTCAATTCTTTTTTTTTGCTTCTGAAAGGCCAGTTCAATCTTAAAAGGTCTTTTTTTTTTTTCATTTTAATGGAGTAGAAATGTGTAATTCTACCACCTAGATGGAGTAATGAGGAAAACACATTTGGTGCCATGCCTCATCAGATCCCTGTGGCAGAATGTTGGGAGAGACCATGATTCTTGCACCGTATCAGCCCTCTCAAAGAAACCCTTGTTGGG
>JAUBOD010000735.1:408446-423590 GCA_032353885.1 Nothura maculosa
AATGCATACCTGGCTGGCTGTATACTGTCCCCAGATCTACTTTAAAGGAGCCTATCAGCACACTTCCGATCAGTTTGTTGTGCATAACCTGTCAGGAAAGGGCACATTAATGACTGTCCTTCTCTCCAATCAGCATGAGAAAGCACAACCCAAGCAGTGGTCACAGTTAGGTCAAACAGAATAAGCAACTGTGTCCAGCTGCAGCCAAAGACAAACGTGCAAAGCCAGGAAAGCTGCAAGTATTTCAAACATGAACTTCACCCAATTCTTGTGCCAATTTAGAAATCACTACAGCTGGAATCTGGCCCCAGGATCAAATAGACTGGGTACAAGATGGATGTGTCTTCAGAGCAGATGCAGTTATATTATTTATACTGATGCTTTTGAATAAATCATAAAGTACCTAAATACATGTGGTGTAATTGGTTCCCCACAGGCTGCAAGAATTATATCATTTTCTACACAGCAGTTAAATTTCCATATGAACTGAATACACCCACAGAAGAGAGAATTAAAGTGTTTCTTTCAGATGTTTCAGTGTGCATGTAAACCATGAGACTGTTTTGATTTGTCATCACACAAATGTAACGATGTAGATGTAAATGAGCACAAATGAGATGGCAAGCAAGCACAGTTAAGTCTGTCTCCTTATCCTTCTTGTAAGCAAAGAAAATTCAATTAATTTAATTAATAATTTTATGGAATAATTTCTGGATCTATATACATTTGTGTCCAACTTTGAAACACACGCTTTCAGATTGCTGTGAGTAGATGTGTGCTCCAGTTTATAGATTTAACAGAAGCTAACAACATATTCTAATAAAAGATTGTCTCTACAATCATATTGTTAAAAACAATATACATCTCACCTGGTATGAGAATGGTTTAAAGGTTGAAACTCAGTCCTCATTTGTGGAAAAGTTTCTGAAAGTGGGCTGACTCTCCTAAAAAATCTTGGTCAAACTGCAAAGATGAACTAAATCCCCGAATCTGAGGCCACAGGAGCTAAAGCCAATTCCTGGAGCCAAATACCCAAGCCTGAGAGCATTGCAGGAATCTGGAGGGATTCACTTCCTCTCTTTGGACTTGTACACCCTAGACATAGGACTTCATTGGGAGATTTAACTTTGAATGTGTCATGTGATTTAATTCTGTGCATTTTTCTTACAAGACCAAAAGACATAGACTCCAAAGTGAAGATTGCAGCCACCAGGATGTACTGGAATACTCTGAAGGCTACAAACTGAAGTGCTGTGCCCTTTCCTGTTAAAGATCTGGGGCCACTGTGCACCTATGATTTAAGGATTGTGCTCACTTATACTTGTCAGCTCCTCCCCTCTATGTGGAAAGAGTCTCAGGGACTGAAAAAATCAAGAACAGGCAAAGGAACCCATTTTTCTGGTGCCATTATTGAAGATAAAAGTTAAGTGACATTTGTCTGGAAAAGGAAATAGTGTGACAGTGAAGACCTCATGGGCTACCACTGCTCTTCTGAAGCCTTGATCCTGCCACGACCCATCAGGGCACCAATCTCCTTCCAACCAGTCTGGACTGGAGCCCTTGGGAGAGGGAGCCATGAAGACTGATAAGCCCCAGCCTGAAGCCAAACAAAATTCCAGCTTTGAACGAGCTGCACAGAAACAGGAGCCCAGCCAAATCAACCTTTTCCAACAGAAAAGAAACATAGCTTCAAAGTGATGCTGAGGAAATAGCTCACTGCTTTTGTTACTGCTCTGCAATATTACTGCTCTTTTCAAACCTATTTTTCATACAATGACAAAATTGGTAAGCATGGAGCCTATTTCAAACTTCCCTTGTCTTCTTTGAGTGGGAGCAGCAGATATAGATCATACTTAAAGATTTGCATAATTCCAGACTTGGTTAAATTTAAAAATGACTGAATGATTTTCTTCATGTTTTCAAAATGAGGATAAGAATTAATAGTGTTAAAATGGGGTTTCATTACAGGAGATGGAGGTTTGGGATAGAAGAGGCATCACAGTTGTACTATAGCATTGCTACAGGATTACTGGAATGCATTGCAAGATACTAAGTATGGAAAAACAAATCTATTCATTAGCAAGTGTTGAGAAGCAGATAAACGTATTTCCCCTCCAAATTCAGGGTTTGAATGCAACTAGATTAATTGCTGAACTGATAATAAATATTGATGCTTTTTTTTTCATTCTCTTTGAATTTCCAGATACAGATTTTTTCAGGTACAATTGTCAGATACAGGGTTTGTTTTCATGGATTAAGTGAATTCAGTGCCTGCATGACTACTAGTAATGGAAGCTGTCAGTCCATGTTTCTCCTTAAATGAAACTGAGGCTAAACAAGTGCTAGGAAACTTTCCATCCCCCAGAGTTTCCTTCCTCACCAGCACACATTTCCTCACTTATTTGTTTCTATTCCCTTACTGTTTTCTCCAAAATTCTGTTCTAAGGTACAGAACTTTCTTTTTTCAGTGATGAGCATTGCACTGAGTTTGAAACCATTAATTTTTTCAAACATGTGAAAACACATGAAAATGTCATTTTCACTTCAGATCCCTGAACCTGATAAAACTATGCTGATTTATACCAGATAAAGCTGGCATATTCCCACCTACAGCAAACTTGGAAAATTAGTGTTTTCACTGGATATATATAAGCATTATCAATAGATTCTGAGATCCAACAGCCTGGCCAGATCTTGGAGAAATGTCTCTACAGCCCAAAGCAGCGACATCTCACAAAGATTTAATGCCTTTGGGTTAGGAAGCTCAGGGTCATACACTGTGATATAGGCCATGAATGTGAGAAAGCATCCCTTCCCATGCAAAAAAATGGAACTCAATTTAAGCAACAATGTCAGAATTTTGTCATCAGGAAGAAGCAAAGATCTGCAGACACCCTATGTAGGTACAAATTTTATTTCTGTGAATTTGAGCTGTGCATGTGGCACAGCAGCTCTGAGTTAGACTTTCACGTATGAACTGTTAATTTACTAACAGAATAAAACCTAGTTGTCCCACTGGGCATGTGTAAATGAAGATGTTTGATCTGTGTAGTGGTGAAGTCATTTCACAAAGTGATCCACAGACCTGGTACATGGTAGCTGTCTCTGAGGATGATTCTCAGATGCCTTCCTATGGCTTCTGTGCATTGCCTGGCTCTGCCAGGTTGGCACAAATCCTTTCCTGAACCTTCTCATTAGTTTTTAGGGGCTTGTCTGGGAAATAGGTTGACAAAAAACACGTGTTTGTCTTCCATCAGGGTTCCTCAAGGATTCCCCTGGGATTGGACTTGCTGCGAGCACTGGGCAGCGCTGAGCATTTGGAACCCCCTTCCTAGTTTTCTAGTCAGAAACCCCTAAAATCCTCAGACAGCACCAGAGCCACTACTGGGGATAAGGTACCTGAAGTTTTCTAGTCAGAAACCACATTGTATCTGAGGAACAGAATAAAACCAGAAATTTCAGTTCAGCAGTCCAAAATATAGGGCAGCGAGAAAACAAAAGTGCTGTTAAACAAGATGAAGTTTTTCCCTTTACTTTGCTAATTGTCAAGACTTCAGCAAAACAGCACTCCTGCAAATGCACTGAACCTGCCCAGGGGTTACATCTCTTTGAGCTGTTGCCAGCTGCCTTTCCTCTTTTCTATTGCAGGGAATTGAGTTATCTTTTTTTGAAGAACTTTCCTGTTCTTCAATATTCTTCATGCTGACTTTATAGCATTCTTGGCACCTAAAATTATTTATCTTTTTAATTATACCAAGGAGAATCATTTAGAGCCAATGTTACACAAACGATTAGTCTTCACTTACGGTGCTGAGCTTCCCAAGGTACTTACAGAGATGTTGATAATTTTGTCGAACAGAAAGACTTGTGGCCCAACGAAGTCAAACACAAAATACTGTGAGAGAACAGGACAGAGGATGAGAATCACCCTGGTGCTGGTAGCCAACACTGCCAGAAACCCAGGCATTACTGGAGTGGGCACAGCAAACACCTTTTCCTGCTCCCTGCTCATCCCCACCAAGGCCAGGATCTGTTGGACACCATGCAGCCTCCCTCCTCTTCCTCCTGCTGCTTGGTGCTCCCAGTGGCAAGTGCCCCTGGGGCTCATCAGGAGGTAGAGTCAAAAGAACAGGAGATACTCAGAAGTCCAGAGGAATGTTTTGATCTCATTTATCAACAGATGGGATAAGCAAGCTTCAAGAAAACGTACAAGTAGGAAATCCGTAGAAGAGGAGGATTAGGGGTCAGTTTAGAAAGATCTCCCAAATGAATCACTTATTGTATTCACTTATTGAAAAACTCATTGAGATAGCAGTATCAGAAAAAGATGTGATATGGAATCAGGATAGACAAAGCTTGAGATGACAAAAGGAAAAGAGAGCTAAAACCAAGAAAACTTTTGCCTGCACTTTGCCAAGCTTAAAATGTAAGCTGTTCCTGGATATACCTCACTGCTCAGATGCTTGGGTGCTGCCAGGCAGGTTCATCTCTGTTCAAACTATAACGAGATGATCACCACCCAAATCACCAAAGAAAACTCTTTCCCCAAAACAAAGTACCTACCTCATTGTAAAAAGGGGCATTCGTGCCTTCCTTTACCGTCGTTTGCTTTTTCTCATCACCGATCTCTATGATCACCACAGGGTCGATGTTCTCACCTATGAGCTGCCTGGCCTCGGTGATGGTGATGGCAATCTGTGGGGCACGAGGGCACCATGTGGTCCGGGGAGGTCCAGCACACCCAGGGGTGCACAGGCACCCCAAGGCCCTCACCCCACACTCACCTGGTAGTGCTGGGTTTTCATCTCCTCTCCATGGATTCTGGACACCAACTTTGCCCTGTTTAAATCACAAATCAGATTATTTGGCTTTTCTAGAAAGAAGCAGTGTTTTGACATGCATTGAAAAGACTTTGTGTCACTAAGCCTGCATTGTCTGTGGCAGATAGTTTGGTTATGGATTGTTAGACTTGATTTCACCGGCAATCGCACTAATACCCTCACTGGACACGTAGTCCAAGGACTCATGGTCAGAAGACAACTGCATAGCAAGCTGAGCCACAGGAGCTATTCATGGATGTGACCAATGCAAGTGGGAGCAATACAAAACATCCTACTCCTCTTTGAACTGAAGCTGGCTACACTGTGATTGCCTATATCTCTCGGGAGCTCACAACACATGCAAGGACACTTACTGCAACTTACCTCTGAATCCAGAAATTTGGCAAGCACCATAGTTTGCACTCAGGCAATTCTGCCTTATACTCAGAGCTGCACCCAGCGCGTCTTTAAGCTTTTATTATTGCATATTATGAAACATAAAAAGAGGATGGGAGATTCTTATCCATTTCACATAGATACTTAACATGGAAGAATCTGGTATCTCTCCTTGAGTCCAGGATTTCATACCTGGATTTGCATAACACCACTCCAGATCTCTATCCATCTCTCATGTACTTGGTAATGGGGAAATGCTTTGAATCCACAGAGCCGAGTGCTCTATCTAGTATGGGAATTCACCTGTTTATCCCATTAAATCTGACTGTATTCCTCCCCCCATATGAACAATTACACAGACACATTGGCTCCTGTCCCCTTTGGTTCATTTTCATTAGCAGCACAGTTCAGGCTCTCTCAGCATCCACCTCAATTTCTCTGCACTGGATAGCATCAGGTGACAATCTGTCTTGAGCTGATATTATTTTGCTGACAAGTACATCCCACTCTGTCATGTGGAAGCACAGAGGTGGAGAGATCAGCGCTGTCAGCAAACAGATTTTCTGTCAGAAGATATATTGCTCTGTAGCAATACCACTCCAGAGAAAGACAGAAAACCTGTTTGGGGGGATATCAAGGAAGATATGTCAAGCAGCACCTTTTCCTTTTTGGGCTTAAAGGAGGAAAAATACTGGATGATGCATCATTGATCGTCAGGTCTTCCTCTCCCTCTTCTTGTCTTCTGAGAGTTTCATGGTGAAGATTTTCACTCGCACCATGATCACCTGTTGAATAAAACAGTCAAGACAATAAAATCCCCTCTGTTTTTTTTGCTTGCAAAAAGCTAACCTGTAGCACAGCAGTGAATTCAACAGCATGAACTGAATATATTATTTATTTGGATGTCGCAATCAGAGGTACAGAAGTGGTTTGTGCTGTGTGGCACTGAAAACAGCAGCAGTCCCCTTCTGTGCAAAGACATATGCACTGTATAAACAGTGTGGGCATCCCCTCTCTTCATCCCATGTGAAACCACACCAAAAACTTGAGCAACAGAGGCACCCAACTACCCCCCTTCTCATCTGGTAGAAAGATGATGGGACAGATTATTGCTGTTTTTAGCACATACTGCTTTAGAGCAGTTACTCTATCATTTCTGGCTTTTGGACACCACAGTCTCTTCCAAATGACCAAAGAGCAGCTTAGATGGAGATTGCTTCTCATCTTTCCCTTTTGCAGAGACAAAGGACTGGAAAACCAAGCACAAGAAAGAGAAAGCTGAATGATTCCTGTGACTACTTGTACATAGCTCTAGCGAGATTAGATGTATTGCTTCCAGAAATGCCTTTTTATGTTTTTCTTGACCGTAAGGAGGATGGGAGCGACTAGCTCAGATTTAGACATCCACATTGTTTGGCCAGAAGAACCCTCTCCATGTTTTACTATTTTGTCCTCTTGGTCCAGCAGAAATTCTGCCGGTGTCTCTTTCTCTTGCCTAGTGTGTCTAAGTTCAATGCCTGTTTTAGGAAGAGAGCAGTGTGTTATGGGTAAAAGTTGTTAGTGAAAAAGTAACTCATTTGGATATTAATATCTGTAAGTAGGAAAATTTAATGACTCTGGGCATGGTCTAGAAGTTATCAAATGGTATCCACAACAGAAATACCCAGTGGCTTTGGTGACCCTCTGGAGACATCCCTGTCTCCAAGTTTCCAAATATGTTTTCTGCTAGTATCCTACAACATTGTGCTCCAACCACAAGCCTAGGGAAAGGGTTGTAATGGTGCTTCTCTATCACTTTGTGGAGGTATGATTTAAGTGACACTTAGAAACTGGTGGAGATAATGAAGAACCACGTATGGTACAGGAAAACTCATTTGGATTTCTTCATTATAGCTCTCAGCTGTGACTTTTTGGCCTGCCTCCCCTAAGACCCTACATGGAATCATATCCCTGCAGGAAGGTACAGAGAGATGTAACTTTTGTCTTATGCTCAAAGGCATGAACCAGCTCCAGGCAAGGTGTCCTGCTGCCACATGTGCAGTTCTGTGTGGGAGCTGATATACCCAGCATCTCAAGGAAGCTCATTAGCAATCTCATATACGATGTGCATCCTCTGACAGCCCCTCTGGCTTGTGTCCAGCCTTACCAGGATATCAGGAGAATGAACTTGTCTCCTTAGCCATGTAAACGCAGGCCGCTTTTCGTCCCCTGGGGGCATAGTGCCTGTCTACAGATCCTACAGCTTTGCTATGCATCTGTAGCACCATGTTCCCATGACTACCTCCCACATCCTATTTGCTCTAGAGCAGACTGTTTGATTATACACTCATAATACTCTATACTATTTGCTTTGTAGGCTGAAGTAGATAAAACTTCCAAGGCAGCTGGGACCAGGCCTGTGTAAGCGTGACCTGCTGCCTGGACCAATCTTTGTAAGTTCCATTTTGTTTCCATTAAGATGTAATGTCTTATTAAAGTTTCTTTTCCTTTTTGTATTTTTCTAACATTTTAACATTGGAACATATTTCTTCCCCAATAGCTTTGTGCATGTTATACCTCACTAATCAGCAAGAATGATCCCGCTTTGTGGATCAAGAACAGAAAATGAAAAGGGTGCAGTGAGAAACTGCATTCCTGCACACATCCCTGAGAGGTGCATTAAGCCCAAAACCACAATCAAGATAAGAAACAGACAGTAATTTCTTTATCGTTGCTGTATCAGACTCTTAAACAATAAAGTCACTAGCGATATATATGAAGATGTACCATTCAGATATCAATCTATCCAATGCTTCAAAGACATAATCATTTGAAATAAAAGGTGGTAGAGGTATAGACGCTTATAAGGAAGACTGAAGCAAATTAGACTACAGTGTACCTTATAAAACATGGTATAGTTTATTGAGTATAAGATTGCAAACTCTAAAATATCTATAATTACTGGAAAGTTGAGTGGTATTTAGCATTTTTCTCTGCTCCAGAAGCCCCAAATCCTTCTTCCTACAAAGGCCAATGATAATCTTTTTAAAAGTATCATCCTTCAGCTAAACAGTGCTTGTGACACAAAATAAGTATTTCTACCTATATTGGCAGGTTTATTGCAGTGCTGTAATCCATAGGCTGCACTAAACACACAGGATTCCCTGTTTTAAAAGGTCTCAGAAAATCTGAGTCAAAAGACTGCAACACAGAAGTGCATAGGAGAAATAATTTGCTCTGGCTAAAATATCAGTGCAGTGAAGGTGAACTGGAGAACTGTCTGGTTAGGGAAGAGCAATGACAGTGGGAGACAGCAAGAGAACCATTTGGAGAAAGAAACGGGAATTTCTGTGTGCTTTGTGGACATACAGTTAGATAAAGATAAAAACCAAGCCTTTGCAATCTCTTAAGAGAACTGCTGCTAAATAAAGCTTGCAGCCATCACCTACCACCCAGGTTGTGCCCTTATGGTTTCCAGCAAAACAGTTTTTCTGGATGGAATAACATTCCAGCAATGACTTATCTATCTGTAGAGCAGGGAAAAATCTCTCAAAACCTGTTGCAGTTTTGTGGGAAGATCCAAGCTGAAGTGGGTGTAACAAAACAGCTAATGCAGAAGGAATATGATCTCTGTTATTTTGGGAGCGATGAGGAATTTGTTGCCCATTTTATCAATTACTAAGGCAATAGCTCCAAGACAACTGCAATATGTTCACTGTGAAATTAGCTGTGATATAGTTCCTCCTGCTCCCACCAGCTGCAATATTGATTTATGAGGCCTTACCCAGTGCGTCTTTGTTTGCAATGGTTAACCCTTTTTCACCTTTTTTCTTCTTCTTCAGCTTCATGCCAGCAAAGAGCCCCTTTCTGAAAAAGAAATGAAAAGTCATAATTTCCATACCTCCCAGTCCTTTTCTGTAATGAAATCTAGTTTAATTCAAGGGTCTGATGAACAGATGTTTTAATTTTCCAGTGAGATCATTTTATTCTGCTTTTCCTCTTATAGAAAGCAAACAAGGGAAAACTCTAGTTTTGTTTTTCACCTAGTTTTGTTCACTTTAAAATTTGGCAGCACACAGGGGAACAGACTGAGAGAAGAGTTGAAACTTCTTCTCTGGCCAAGAGGCAAAGTAAGGAAATCCACGATAAGCTCCCAGTCCTGTTGACTTCCCACCACCATAATTCTTCTGAAGAGATCGGAAATAAAAGCCATCTCACAAACAGGCTCCAGGTCAAAAGCAGAGTTCCAGTGAATTAAGATAAGCATAAATATATTTGTTTAAGCTTCCTTTGTAACAACATCCACTGTGCCAGGGCCACCTCTGCCATAAAAGCTGTAGTAATCTTTTAAATTATTTATTACTTACTCTTTATTTTTTCTTTCTTACTACTCTAGGGGCTGGACAAGGGCTTTCTTCTCAAGCTGCTTTCAGGCCTGCTTCACCCCAGCATCAGTTACAGTTATCACCAAATGTAGCTTTTCTGCCTCCCTTGCCTGCCTGGTCACTTCTTCCTGAGCTTGATTAGGGAAATAACCCACCACAAAATGACCCAGTTATAAAGTGTTGGTGAGGATTTAGCTGGATTATTTCTCAGATCGTGGCAGGTTAAGATAACTTTATATTCTTGGCCTCATTAAGGCTTTCTTAGTTCTTGGTTTACCCAGTTTTGGTCTTCACACTTTGCCACAGGCCTACCAGGCTTGTTCAGAAGCAGGGAGCTTTCATGAGGTGGGACATATGCATGGCCACAAGCGTGTAGGTTTGATTATCAGAAGAATTTTTTCCTCTTATCATTACAGGAATTATATGCCTAGATTGCTGTCAAAATAAAAATGAAATTTTCCATAAAGGTATCAAGCCCAACTAGCCCAAAACAGCAGGCACCTATGAATTAGGCAAACCCAATAACAATCAAGTCAGGATGCTCAGACATCAAAATCACATGCAAACTCCAGGTGTGTTTAGCTCCAAAGAAAAAGTTTTTGATAACTGGAAAGGAAATCTGATAAATTTAAAATCTCCTGTTCATTGTAAAGAAATTCAGCTGGGTTGTCCAGGCCGAGGAAATGTCAGCAATGCCTGGCTCTATAGTCAAGAATGGACAACTTTCTTATGGGCTTTATCCAAAAAGAGAAAAAGTTCATTATACCATTATACACATAGGATTTGGCAGAGAAAATCTCCTCCATTACTCCATGCAGCACTAAGCTAAGTAAATGGTATTTTCAGAAAATTGAAAGTATTTCTCCTTCACAATAGGGACAATCCATCACCTTAATATATAACCTACTTGTCATCCAGTGATAGCATTTGTACTCCACAGATTGTGCCAGAGCACACAGGTAACACCTCTGATGTGCTTAGGAAAGTCATTAAAACCTTTTGAGACTGCTCTATGGATATTACTTTTCTGACAGAAATTTTGTTCTTTTGGAAAGAGGAAAAAAAAAGTAAGCTTTCTCTGAATTTGCACAGAAGGTGTTTCTTTATGCATGGTACATGCTATCTATATTTTTGCCACAGTGAAATGCAAGACTGAGAGTTAGTAGGGTCTTCTGGTTGCTTTCAAGGAAGAAATATGGCACAAAGAAAAACTGAGATGTCAAGATAATCTTGAACAGACCATATGGGGTGCAGGAAAGTACATTCATCTCTCTCTCTTTAATCTGTGGTGAGATTATTGCTGGGTAGCAAGGTAGAACTGGCAAGAATCAGTGAAGGTTTGCATGATACGCAATTTTCATGGAATTACAGAATGGTTGGGGTTGGAAGGGACCTCTAGAGATTGTCTAGTCCAAACTCCCTACTCAGGGACACCTTGAGCATGTGGCACAGGGTCACATCCAGGCAGATCTTGAAGGTCTCCAGAGAAGCAGACCTCCTCCACAACCTCCCTGAGCAGCCTGTTCCAGGGCTCTCTCACCCTCACAGGAAAGAAGTTCTTTCTCATATGGAGATGGAACTTCCTAAGTTTTAATTTACACCCATTACCCCTTGTCCTTTATGGGTCACCATCAAGAAGAGTTTGGCCTCGTCCTCTTTATGTTCTCCTCTCAGATAAAATCAATCTTCTCTTTCAATCTTCTCTTCTTGAATATGAATATGTATTTTGTCCCTATCTAAAGCCAAGAAGCTAATTCAACATATAATAAAACAAACTTATGTCCAAAGAGAAGGTGGGAAAAAAGTTCCTACAGGTTAGTGAAATGCCTACCTTGGAGATTCCCCATTTAAAGAAGTGTTTGATTAGAAGCATTTTAAAATCAATAATTTCTGCTAATCAGGGACATTGCTGACTACAAATGGGACTTAATCTCTCAGTTTACTCCATACTGGAACCGATTCTTAGATTGTAAGAAGTCTGGAGTAAGGAAAACTTTCTTCTTTTGCATATGTACCATGGCAATATGGGTCCTGGTCTATGACCATGGATCATTATGATTCACTGATCTTTCCCTGATAAAACAAATAACAGTTAGACCTGAGCCAGACAACAGCTTTTGATTGCACTCAGACTGTTGAATTTGAAGCAGTGATCTAGAAGCACAAAAGTCTATTTCCCCTTATTAATGACCTAGACCTATTAGGTCTCTGAATTCACTCATTTTCCTACTTGTCTCTCATCATGATTTATTAATGGCAGCTTTCATCTTTCCTGCTTGTTAGCATTCCAAAAAAGAAAAATTATTTTATGCCTTTTTATTTTATCTATGACTTCATAGACACTTCATGATCAAATCTTGCTCTGCATAATGTTCTCTCAGCTAACATCTAATTGCAATTTTCAGTCTCATTTAAATGAAGGCTGGCAAAAAAGGCACTTCAGACTTGCCTGTAGGAAAGGAAGAGAACTTACTTGAAGTTTTTACTCATTGTTTAAACTTAGTTTCTTATTACAGAATAATGACTCTGTCTTTAGGAAGATAATATCTTTTTGCCCTAAGAATAGTCAGATATCATATATTTAACCTTCAATTCAGACAAGGACCAGAGACTTCATCACGCTACCAGCAGGAAAGGGATTCATCTCACCTGAACTCAAAGTCTACCTCTACCATCCTTCACAGTCAGTACCTTCACAGTGAGTGAAGAGAAATGGGCATTTCTAGGGTGTGGGTTATCTGACACGTTTTAGATGTTTACGGTAGGATTGCAGGAAACACATTTCTCACTCTTAGTTATGAAGTCAGAAGAAAAACCTGAGTGATAAATTCAGGCATGTAGTCAGAGATAACCCCATGGTTACCCATGTACCGTACAGGCTGGTACAAATCATCTGGAAAAGCTTTACAAAGGAAGATTTGGGGTCCTGGTGGTCACTGTGTTGATGGTTGACCACTGTGTGCCCTCATGACAAAGTAGGTCAGCAGCCTGCTGGGCTCAGGGGAATCTTATCAAGGCATCTTAATATCTAAAGGGAGGATATAAAGAGGCCAGAGCCCCTTTCCACTCTTCTCAGTTTATATAACACATGAAATTCTGTCTGAGCATAGGAAAATCATTTTTGCATTAAAGGTTGTCAAATACCGGAATAAGATTCCCAGAGAAGCTATGGAATCTCTATCTCTGAAGATATCCAAAACTTGTCCAGATGTGGTCCTGGGCAATCTGCTCTTGTTGGCTTGGCTTTGAGCTGGAGATCCCAGAGATCCCTTCCAACCCCAAGTATCCTGTCATTTTGTGGTTCTGGGAATCTTTGCAACCACAGACATAGAAATAAGCCCTATTTTATCTTGGCAACTTCAGAGACTACCCTGAAGTCCACACAGGGGCATCATGAGTGAGCTACCACTATTTTGCTGGCAGCAGAGCAGCTGCCCCACTTTCCCACAGAGTCCCTTCTGCACTGGAAGCACCAGTTTCAGTAAACTTTTTGGTATCATCGAAATGGTTTAATTCTAGGGAAGATCAAACTTTTGTGCAGCTCAGATCTCAGCCAACTTCAGCACCTAAGGCCTGTTAACCTATAAGCAGAATGACTACCTTTACATCTGAGAAAATGTTAGAAATGCATGAAACAAGAGAAGTACCCTTCTGCATTGTCACAGATGAATGTAAAAATTGTCAGATGAGTCTGTACTTTTTGCATGAAGTTTTATATCTCCTTAAAATTCAGCGTCTTTCAACAAAATTTAATTTTCCATAGAACTTTGCAGTAGATCAAACACTATTACATTGGGGAATTAATCATTAATTCCACATGATTAGTTCCCATTTTTGTGGAATAAACCCATATGAAAAGAACCTTTTTTCTTTTTAATACAGTAATGTAAGAAGGACTCTTGGCTCCTTTTATCACTTCCACAATATATAACAGTCAGGAAAATGGAAAGAAAAAGTAAATTATCTCATCATTTAAACTGATTATTTCAAATGGTAAAACACAATATTCAAAATGTGAAGACAAGATTTCAGAACAAAAAGCTTCATCAGCCTAAAACTATAATGTAAGCCCAACTCAACTAACACCTCATTTGTGCTAATAAATGAAATCCCATGGAAAAATCTTGCATTAAATTTAATTGTTGCAAAGGGCTAAGCAAAAAAACAGTTATATAGTTGGTCAAGTGGAAAGCAAGAAGTGCTTTATTGGCCAATTAACAAAGCATTTCATTTCCTTCATTCTTTTTTTGCAGAACTACCAAAGTCAAAGGAAGATTTTGACTGTTTTTACCTTTATCTCCCTTACCAGTGCAGGACTGCTTCATACAGCATGTTGTCAGGCACTTTGTCCTGATTCAGTTATCAGATTCCCTGTATTCCAAAATTCATTATTTCTGCTGCTCTTCTTTCCTAGTCCAGCAGATCTCACTAGCTATCTTAATTAATTTTCATTTTTCCTGATTTCCCACTGTTTCCTGTATTTTGACAGGTCCAAGATTTGTAAAAAAATAGCTTCAACTTCTCAGGGAAGCTGGATACACAATCTTATCTGACAAGCTGCTATTTAAAATATTTCTGTGGAGCTTGAGGTTTTCACATCTATATGACAGCATGATATTATGCTTTATCTAAGGTACTAATATCTCTATCAGCAACAGCAAGACAAAATTGCAAGGTAAAAATATTCTGGCCAATATTACTTACACACTAACTGTATACATGCAATAATGAGCTTTATATTACCTATTACAACTATATAATAGGAAGGAAAATAGAGAGGAAATAGAAATGTTATTCTCTTTGTGGATAATTCTCTGTAGTACTTCAGTGAAATGAGATGTTAGAAAGTGTTAGAATATGGATAAAAATGTGAAAAAGAATGTCATAGGCCACTGAATATTGCAGTTTGGCTACTATACGTTGCTCCAAACAGCCGTCTCTCAAAAAGAATCTGGTAATGGGAAGAAAAAATACATGATAAAGAAGAATAGATGATAGAGGATGATGAAAACTGTCAAGGGGAGGAAGGAGCTCCCTTATGAAGGGAAACTGAAACAACTGGGACCCTCCATTTGCAAAAGAGACAACAAAGGGAATATCGTCAAAGTTCACAAAATGGAACTGGTGAACAAGGTGAGTGCAGAACTGTTCCTTAGCAAATCCTGCAGTTTGGGAGCTAGGATGCATTTAATGAACCAGATCTATAAATACTAAAGGACTTAGTAACATTCACAATAAAACATTGTTTTGCTGGGGGAAAGGATCACAGACAGTGGCCAGGCTCATGTTCTCTCCCTGAATTTTACCTCTTTTGATGGAGACAGAATAGTGCTAGGTCGATGCTGGGTCTGACTCTGAGTATTTCTCATGTTCCAGTGGTCCTGAATGACAAATATCGGATCTGCACATTGCTGAATCACTTAGCAATCCTGTTGGACTGACTCGGGAATAGGTTCATAATCATATTTCAGTCAAAGTAATTAGAACATGCAATAAAAATTTACACCTAATCCTCTTGGAACACATTTAAACTGGGATGTGAGTTTATGCCCAATTAGTCCTGC
>JAUBOD010000735.1:424898-435193 GCA_032353885.1 Nothura maculosa
TTGTTTCTCTTGTTCCCACACCTCATACAGTCATGCCCCCTTTCAGCCGTCAACTTCTAGCATGAGAAAATCTTGCCTTGAAATTGAAATCACTGCAGAAACTACCAGGCAGTGTGGAATAGATAAATACAAGCAGCAGTAATTACTTCTGCTACAAACAATTAAGCATTAAATGACTTGTTTATTTTCCTTTTCTTCCAGAAGTCTTTAAATATGATGAGCTCATACTTATTTAAAATTTAAATTTAAAATCCAAGCTTGGAAGCCTCCCCTAGGAGCATCAGACATACCTGTGGGACTGAGGTGTCGTCGTGGAGGGCTCCATCCTGCTTGGGAATGTTTTTCCTCCAATTTTTCTTCCCTATTACGCCTTGAACAGACTCTCCAAGCTCATATTTGTATTTAAGACTTGTCTACTTGCATGTAGCAAACGCAACGCCTGGTTAGGCGAGGCACTAAACACTGAACCACAACCAGGAATTCTCCCTGAGCAAACATTAACACCTCTCGTGTCCTGCAGCCATCTGCAACAGCACGGCAGCAAGCCGTGTGCTGCTTGCCAGTAACATCCCCAAGCTAAAGGACTTCAAGGACATCTCATGCCCACCACGACACCTTAAAGGCAGTGAGGTTTTAGATAGACTCTGCAATGACTCTCTGGAAAGTTAGGCCTCTAAGTGTTTAAAGCTGAGTGGACCACTGCAGAAGTGGAGGCATCTATCTAACCAAAATGTTATTTTTCTGTTTTTTGTGTATTCAGGTGATTTCAAATTATTATTCTGAAATTCAGCAGAAAGCATTGATTTCAAGTAAATATTTGGATATTTCCAGATATTACAATTTGTGTTTACATATGCATATCCAGTTACAATTTAGAACATCTTTTCATTTTCTCATTTTTTGTCCAAATCAGCTGCCACTACATTCCTTGCAAAGAGCAGGCTACAGAAGCAAGAGACCTTCTTTGCCACTTCCTCAAAGACTATTTTCATTTTCTTCTTAACCTTTTGTGATGCAAATGAGAAAGAAGTCACCCGCTGAAAAGACAGTCTATTAGCATCAGGCTGAACACTTTTATAAGGATATCATTGGGCTTCGGTACTCAAATCCCAGCAGGGTGAATCCATTCTTCCCAAATAATATCAAGTTCACTGTATGACTGAGGTTCGCAGAGCATGTGAAGCATCTACAATTGTGCCCAAATGAGAAGTGCAGCAGATTAAAAAACACTGTTAAGAATGTTTAACCCAAATGATTGTTTAAGTTCAAAATTCTGTACAGTTATTTTCTCTCGGCCCACTTTTGACAGCTGGCTGCCTCCATGAGCCTATAGTACCCGCTGTGCCCTTGATCCAACAAGGGCTCCCAGGGAGCTGCCCTGTTCTTCCTTAACACCATATATGTTCGTGGTCAACTTGAGCAGTTGGACAAAGCTCTGTTACAAGAAGAAAATGGTAATTAAATTACATATAATCCTGCTTTTTAAAGAGCACATACAAAATCACATATTCTGGAGAGCAGGACAGGAATTTTCTCTGTTCGCCTTCCCAAAACCCACATGTAGCCTGAGATTCCTATGCAGCCTTTTGTGGGGGTGTTATCCTTTCATTCTTTTTTTTCCAATTTCTCTCATCCTCCTGCTGTTTCTCACACAAATAAACCATCATTAAAAAAAGTTAACAATAATAATGAAAATAATCACCTGCACATGCCTAAGTTTAGGATTATGAAGTGTTTCTGTGCTCTGGGTGGTGGCCACCATTGCTTTTGCTGTCTAGTTCCCTCAGAAAATTTCACACATAGTGAAGTTATGACCCAACAACACCAACCCTGGCCAGGTATCACATCTTATAAAGCTGCACAGTTATCAGGGGAGATAGTCCAGCAAGACTTGGCTGATGTGCCAAATAGCACTGTCATTTTAAAACTCACTCACCAACATTGTTTTTAAAGCACTCCATTTCCTAATGAAATCCTAAACATTGTGAGCAGCTCACAAAAACTCTCAGGGGAAGGTTGCTCACAGCCTGGTAACATCCAGAAAAAGGCCAGTATCAACTCTTTAAACTCTCAGAACCTCCAGCCATGTTTCTCCCACAGGGCTGAATTCAGAAATGATTCATTACCCACATGGGGTTGTTTCACTACATTACCCTGAAATTTTCAACTAGATAAGCTCAACTGGCAACTCTGGAGGCAACAAAAGCTGTCAGAGGAGAGGAGTCCCAGACCTCCCCCCAACTCCTCCACCAGTAGCTAATGAGTTTTTCTCACTAATGCCCTGCGAGGCAATGAAACTTGCTGCAGACCCAAACCTCCATGCTGGGCTACCTGCCTGCTAAACCACACAGGTCTCCAGTGGCCACTTCCTTAACAGCACAAAACTTCCCAAAAGATCTGCAATGGGTCAGCAAACATCATCTTTGCTCAGCCAGAAACAGTGACTCTCCCTTCAGCGCCCAACCAGTACTTGAACAGCACAAGCTGTACAAGTTTTTGGCTCAACTCGAGCTCTGTTCTAATCATGACTTTCCCTTTCTCAAGGGAGTTAATAAAAGCAGCTCTCGATTAAAAGATATAAAGAGGAGATACTTTGCTTGGAAGAAAGAGAAAGTGGAGATTATGCGTGTTTTGATTCTTTCTTTTGCATAGGGTATGTTTTCTGATTTACTAAACTTTAAAAGTCCAGGTTGCAAAGAGAAAAATAAACCACATTTGCAGGGTTATTGCATCTACCTTGCTCAGGGGTTGTCCACTGAGATTAAAAGACACAATCTTGAAAGATATGGATGTATAGATGACATGGCTCAGTCCACGTACCTCCAGACTGGTCTGCAATTGGCACAAGGAAGAAGCCTTACCAAGAATTTTATGATTGAATAAAATAAACAGCAAGGAAAGTCCAGAAGGGTGATATCTTCTCTGTTCATTTCCAGGAAGGATCACAGATCTGTTTTGCCCTTTGTTATCCTTTCAACAATAGTTTCTGTTCATGTTTTCTAAAGTTGACACGTCCAGACCTTCTGTGCAACAAGTAGGGCAGACATAGATTGTCTATATGGAAACATGTAGGCACTAAAATCAATCAATGTTTGAACAACACTTGAATAGAAAATCTTGTCCCAGGAATTACTCCTTTCATTTAATAATTAATCACTTAAAAAGTGATAACTATTATATGGAAAGTGAAATTTGAATTGCTGAAATTGTCCCATGCTTTAATTCCTTGTTCTGACAGCTGCTCATAGAGCAAGCTGCACTTTATTTCCCCTCACCCTGTGTCCATCTTCACTAGTGAGATTAAAACTCTTTGGGATAGAGAATCACAAATCCTGGTCCAAAGAGCTGGTTGCTAGTCTCAAGATGCTGTTTTAGCAGGAGCAATGAAAAATGTCCCCAGAATAATGCTGGCTCTTGCTGACATGCAAAGCATGTACCCTGAGGCTCTGAGGGCGATGCAGAGCGGTAATGAGCCTGCAGGAGGATCTGCATCCCACCATGGCAGCAAGCACCACAGCAAGCTGCAGAAGGGAGTTTTTATTTCATTTTATGAACCTGAGGCTGGACAGAAAACTCATATTTACAAAGGAGGCGTTTGCAGAAGCAGGATGGGGGTTGTGCCCAGCACCGTCGTAAGACGTGCACTTGTGTAAAGAACCTGCCGAGCTTACATAAGGGGAGGATTTCAGCAGGCAATATGTTAAAAAGTGACTCAGCCCCTCTTCTCTCATGGAAGAGCAGGTCAGTCCTGGGCTAAACCAGGATCTGTGGGGAAGTAAATGGGTCTAGCAGTATGGATAGGAGGAGGAAAGTGGCCATATGGAGTTTATTGCCAGACTCACTCTTGCCACATCCCAAAATGTGATGTAGCTTTGTATGGCCAATTCAGTTAAAGGGCTTAAAATATTTACCTGTCCCCTGGGAAGAACATCAGGAAACTTCAGTGTTGTTAGAAAAGTGCTTTGATGTAACCTGCAATATTTATAGAGGGGCCTGTGTATCTAAATAAAAACTCCCTTGAACAAAGTGCATCCATGCAACTAGAAACCAGGGACTCAGAAATCAGCATGTTTTGGTTCAGGCTTCTGCAAAGGCTGGACAATATTGTCCTCAATCATCTCTGAACTCCTGAGGGAGCTGATGCTTTCTGTACTGTGGTGCTGGCCTGCTCCCAGGCTGGGCTTGCTGCTGCCAGACGTGGGTAACTATAAACTGAGAGCTAATTCTTGTTGTAGTGTATCAGAACACATGCCCTGTAAATCACCCACTGCTGGGGAGGCTTGGAAGCATCGGAACAGTGTTATTTGAGAACAACTAATACTTTGGCAAAAAATGAGACACTTAAATAGGCTATCTCCTCAGCAGGTACAAATCGGTGCATTATCTCAGTGACACTGTGTCCTACAAATGAGATTACTGTAATTTCTGAGGGAGTAAATCCATGTGTTGAATTCCAGGCAGAGGCGTCTAGGTAACGATCTGAATGAAAACAAGTACAGAGGTCTGATAGAGCCTTATTTAAAAAGCAGCATTTGGGTTTCGTAGGTGGTGCTTCAGAGCTATCAACAGCCAAGATGTGTGGATCCAAAGGCACAACACCCACACCAGACCATGGCCATACTTTTCCCAAGGTTCCCAGAGCTCTGGTGGACACATTAGAGGTTGGCTGTCAAGGACCAGAAAGCCAGAGCCTGTCAACAACTATAGGTGCTGCCTAGCACTGGGGAATGCTGCCAGGAGCATGTTTCTTACTGAATATCAAGCTGCATTGAAAAAAATGTCAAATTTGAAACACGAAATACATGCTCTGTGAAAGTGAAGAATAACATTCAGTGTCCCACAGTGGGACAGTGATTTTGTGCCTTATCAAGCAATGTCACCTTTAACTCAGTCTTTTTGTCATTGCTTTGCTAACAAGTAGCTCAACTACACAACTTATTTCTTCTCTAGGAGCCTGTTATTTTACAATATTCCCAACATAGTCAGTCTTTTAGTTTTCAAAGACTTTCAGCGAGAGTTGCCAGCAAGATGCTGCAGAACTAGGAGGAGGGAGGAGTAACTGAATCCCATCTGGATGGACTAAGTGCACTGAGAGATGTAGGTTTGGATGCAGTTTTGGTGGTCACTCCCATGTCAGATGGGAGTCTTGACAGGGTTTAGACTAAGCCACAGAGATTGACCTCTTCCTCCTCCCTTCTCCCATCCACATATCCCCAGTCATCAACAGCTACCTGGGTTCTGAATGCGAAACATGCTCTGGGCTGTCCCATTTTGCATCAAAATTTGTCAGCCCAAATCGGATTCAAGGACTGGTGATGACCAGTCATTCCCTCATCATGGACAAGCGGAACCGTAAACATAGACCTCCAGAAGGACTTCTTTAATGCTCTCATGGGGAAATAAGGCGCTGTCTCACACTCAAAACAGGGCTCTGAATTTTGCTATTAGGAGAAATGGCCCAAAATTGTGGTCAACCCATAAAAACCACCATTGACTTTTCAGCAAGAATGTATTAATATCAGATGAATCCCTTCTGGCACAGGAACAAAACAAAATGCTTGCTGTTGAAAATGCTCTGCATCTGAGTTTATTACAAATGCGGTGAGAGTCTATCAAGTAGGCACAAAGTTTAAACACCATTTAGGAAAGAGCAGGTCGGTTTCCATAAACAGAATTGTCTAAATACAAATCTTCTCTGAAGCATCCCCATCCCACAACTTTTTTCTTATTTCTTCACTTTGACCTCAGAAAAGTTCCCCTTACCGAGTTCATGACAAGTACAAAGATCAAACACGATGAAGTCTGTCAGACATGCTCAAGGGTCCTGAGGGGCAGCTGTGGCAGATAAGGGAAAGGGAACTAGCATTAGACAGAAGCTACTGACAACTCTTGAATATGTGATGTAATTCCACACCTGCAGATGCCTATCCGTAAGATCAAAATCATCATTTTTGAGTAAGCCTTTCTGCTTGCAATATTCCCTAACTTACTATTTCCCTGCAATCTTACATTGCTGATACTGGACCTCTATTCTTTTTAAATCTATCTTTCCATTTTAAGTGCATTCTACTTGTGCCTGTTTCAGTCATGATCTACGTAAGTCACGAAATAGCTGTTAAACAAAGTAGAAGACACTGTAAAAGACACATATCTTCCATAACATCCTCTTTTTCAGGAGGTCTTTCAAGCTAAATATCAATATGACCTTACGGAGTTATCTTCACAACAACTTTTTCTTTTGATAGTCTAGATATATTAAGTTTAAACTGGACATTTTATGAAATGGCTGGTACTGCAATCCTGGAAAACTTAGGACAACAATCAGTGCAGGATGATTTGACTCTTATTCTGGATATCCTGTACTCTACCAGAGCAAATAAACTCCTTCATTCTTTGGTCCTGAACTAGTTGCTAGTGACTAGAAACTAGTCATAAGAGAGAGAAAAATAATATCACATGCAACATAATTATTTGTAGAATATTAGATTTTATTTGTTAAAATACTCTACATTAAAGCATTCAATCATTGCCAATGTCAAACCCACGGGAGCTTTTAGAGCACTGTGTGGGCCAAAGAACTGCTGCCACTCGGCTCCAGGGAACCAGGATGCTCATCTGGTAACTAGCAGTGTTCTGCCACAAGCATGAGCTCCCCATTGACTCTTACAAATCGATTACACTGGAAACTGCAAAAAAAAAACCCTGTATCATCATTGGTTTTACAGAAATTTACTTTCCATTTGATACCAGAGAATTGAAACTTAGGAAAAGTGCAACCTGCCCAGGCTTTCCAAGGAAAATCATCCAAAGCATCTTGTAGAGAAGAAGGCCTGAAGGTTTTCCAAACAAACAACTCTCTGCACTTTTGACATAGCCATCAACATCTTTTCATCCATGGCTATTGCTCCTATAGTGTAATGGGTTTGGAGGAAAGCTATCCAAAGGCTATATGAAATTATTAGTGCTACAAGTACCTCGTATAAACATCTTTATATCTCAATATTTGCTTCTCATCTGGCTTCCCGAAAGCAGCCTGCCTTGACAGGGTGCAACTCAAATGAGTTTGCTGTCCTGGAGGATGATTCACCCTTTGTCCAAACAAGTACTTTTGGTTGCCCCAAGCAAATACTGTCTGTTACTGTGGCAATCCTTGATAGGTGTTTAAAAGCGTTGTTAGCATCAGAGATGGGAATGACCACTTCAAAATAGCTGTCCTTAAGAGTCTGTTGAGAAGCCTGAGCAAGAGAGCAATCCATGCTACGAGTCACCTTTCCATTCAGATATGGCTCAGTGCTAAATTAACAGGAAATAAAATGTCACTACTGCATGTTTTGGGGTTGTGGACCATATGTCAGTATTTCAACCTTGTCACCTGGTTCACAGTGAAGAGAAAATGCTGAAATATCAGAAAATGTTGAAAACTTGGGCCAGACTCAGCTCAGTGTCTGGAGTTTCCTCAGAAAAGACCATATCTGCAATCTTTGTGCTTCAGATTTCACTAATATTTTACTGGAATCATTTAATAAAGAAGAAAATCAAGCAAACGTGAAATAAGATATAGATTATTATAATAAAGAAAGATTGCTGGAGGAATGACTAATGTGCCTCTATCTGTATAAACACAGAGAGAAATAATTAATGTCCTATTCATATTACTTAGAAGGAAAGCAATTCATCACTGAAGACATTTACCATAGCCACTATTTTGAAAACATGTCTTCTCTAGTAGAATAGACTCACTTTTGTGCAGTGCTCCCTAATAGAACTGCCGAGCAGTAATAAATAAAACTATTGCCCCAACCTTGAAATGAAAATCACCCATCATGTTTGTCTATAATGGGGTCAAGAAAGGGATGGTCCTACTGCCCATCAGCAGTCAGGTTCCTTGGCAGACCACCGAAGAGAGAGAGAGAGAGGCCTTCCAGACAGCAATTCATAGCAAAGGTTCAACCAGAACTATCTGAATTGTTCTCAGGAGAAATTCAGCCCTGAAATGGCAATACAAAGAGCTTGGTTTGTACTTAATACCTAAAAATTAGGCCATGTGAATAATCTCATCCCAGCTTTCAGGAGACTTTCTACAGTGATAAACCATTTGCAGGAAGCAGTACTATCTTTTGTTTATTCTGAACTCACTCTGCAATAATGCTGCAGAAAGAGCTATCTCGTAATTGCATTTTGCTTTTCTTCCTGAGGATTTCACAAGGATTTGCAAGCATAAACTTATTTTTAAAGACAGAAAAATCAAGGAAGAGAAAAGCTAACAGTCATACAGAGGCTAGAATAAAAACCACAGTGCACAATTCCTATCTGCTTGCCAAATTACAGGCTTATTGGGACATAAGTAATGTACACGAATGAAGTGAGGAGTGAAGGCTGATCTGGCCTTTAAAAAAGACTGCTTATTTTTGTCATGAGCTATGCACTATAGCACTTATCTTTTTTTTATCCTCCATAATTCACCACCACTGATAAATTCCCAATATGAGCAAATGAGCATTAGCAAAAACAGGGTGAGAAATCAGGAGCAGAAATATCTGTTTTCTCTCAGTGGTGATATCCTGGATTATCTCTCTCATAGGAGTACAGAACTTTTCTGATCCCTTTGCTGTCAGCAGAGATACAGCAAAACCTAACAGTTTTTCCTACCTGAAGTTCTTCATAGGAGACACTTCCACCACAGCAGTTTTTCTGGCAGTGGTGGCTAAATCCATCTGTCTGTAGACCAGGAGTGTCATTCAGTGTCATGCACAGCTCCAACTGCAGAAGCACTGGATGGTTTGGAAGAGGCACACTCAATGTGGAAAGGGTTCAGACAAGTGACCGAGTTGTCTTGAACCTTAGCTGCAGGGAATGCCAACTAATTTAACTGAACTTGAACGTTTGTCCTTGTGGACTAAAATCAATCAAATTACATCATATTTCCTAAAAGTATATAAGACCAAGTATACAAGACTAGAGTTATTACTGCTGAAATGGAATGCGTGTGCTAGTCCCAGAGTACATGTACAGACTGAAAAAAGGCTAGTTTGATAGTGTTTTCAGACTTTACAGGTGGCTCAAGCCTGAACAATCAGAAACATCAAATTTTAAGATCTCCATTTTAATGAAAAGAGCATGTTTTTCAGTACTTTTACAGAACACTCAGAAAATCCATTCACCTTCTCTGAAAGCAGAAGTAAAGATCTCATGCTGAAAATTGCCTTGGCTTCAATTTTATCATGTGCAAAATTACACTTTTAAAAAGAAAAATTTCAGGAAACAGGATTTTGAAAGTGACTTTCAACTGAAAGTAAAGCAGGAAATATGAATTCATATGAAAATAGAAATCTAAATCAAATTCTCAGTTGGTGTCAAAGAGTACATTTGCCCCACAGGTCCATAGGATTCCCCACTTACCCTAGTGAGATCTGTCTCTTTTCTCTGGCTGGAACTTCCATCAGAAAGTATGGAAGTGCTTTTGTTTGCCTTAGCCCTTTCCTTTCCTTATCCTGCTGTTGCTCCCCCATGAAATCATGAGATGGTTTTCAGCTGAGTGTGAGCTCTTGTCACAGATGTAGGCACTGGTGACAGATTCCTCTCACCTCAGACATCCGTAGAGAGGCTGCTTCCTCCCAGGGTTGTCATCCCAGGTGATCGGCATCAGATAGAGCTCAGAGATGCCTCCAATGAATCCAATGAACACTCCAAAAGTGTTCATTTACCTCTATCACTTCCATCAGATGGAGAGGGAATCTAGACACGTCCAGATAAACCCTACCCCATGGAGCAAGTACAGCCTAGGCCATAGGTCATAAAAACACCAAAAATGCACATGAAACTTTGTAAAGCACCAGAAAAAGATTTCAAACGCTGAGAGATTGTGTAGAGTGATTGTGTTTTGAGGAAAATATAAAGGTTTTGTTTTATTTTTTAATTTGTGTGGTTTCACTTGAAGAGTCATGATGCAAGGGCTTCACTGCCCCTGTACTGACTCTCGTTTGAGTGCAGATCATCTTTTAAGAATATATTCATCTTAGGTGTACATTAAGACTCTCCACCAAGCAGTGTGGTGTCACTTCTGCCCTGACCAGACAATTCTGCCCATAAGCTGGTGAGAAGCCCTAGGAGAGCATGAGGGGTGAGCTCTTACTCCCTGCTCACAGTAAAGCAGATTTCCCCCTCCAATCAGAGAGCTGGGATTAGCAGTCACCTGAGGGAGTAGTCACTAAAAATTCAAATTCTACCTGTGTCACTAGCGCTTTGTCCTAAAATGCCACCTGGTGGCCCCTCTCTGAAGCCCTGGCCTAAAGGAC
>JAUBOD010000735.1:523567-538601 GCA_032353885.1 Nothura maculosa
AAGGGCTTCTGCTGCCCCAACAGCTTCTGGTAGATGGAGCTGATCACTCCTACCCCTGCCCCAGGGGATGATCAGGCCATATGGATGAAATACCATACCCCGAGGATGTAACTTTCTAGTGCAGGACTCAACCCGAGTTCTTGACTGGGTTCTTGACTACAAGGTGATATGGGGCAGAGAGAGGACACAGAGGAAGGGAAGATAGCCATTCTTGTGACACATCATTGCTTTTCAGCTAAATTAGATGTCTTAATTCTGCCAAATTATTTAGTAGTATAATAGGTTGTACTGAAGACTGGCAGAAAACATATCATTATTTCTTCTGCTGGCTATAGACTCTAATTCCTATCTGTTTATTCCATCTCTGACTTTGCATTTAGGATACACACGGAGAATAATTGCTTATAATACAAAGGACAACAAGTTTGTTAAATGTGCAGACATGAAGGACAGGCGGATGCATCATGGGGCCACTGTCATCAAGAACAAGCTGTATGTCACAGGAGGACGATGTCTTACTGCGGACAATGTTATTGAAGACTTGGATTCGTTGGACTGCTACGATCCAGAGAGTAACACATGGACACCAAGGGGAAAACTTCCACACAAACTCTTTGACCATGGATGCCTCACTCTTCAGTGTGTCCCTTATTCCAAACTTCTCTAAAAGGACTCTGTATTCCTCTGCAAAAAGGACCCAACTTGCTCTGCATTAACCACAGAGGGAATTCTAACAGAGTCCCACAAACTCCTGTTCATGCAGAAATCAGAAGGGTTGGTCATTCCCCAAAGGTTCTGCTGGATGGAAAGGTCATGAGTTTTGCATGTATGCTGTATTCAGCTGACAGTATTGCATGGACTCCAGCCTTGAGGCCTTCCAGGGCATCTCAGCAGAAAATAGGAGGGAAATATTGAGTAAGAATCCAATGCAGGATTTGGCCTTGTGAAGATTTTACACTGAAAATTGACTAAGAATGCAGATTTCTCCAGAGAAAATAAGATCTGGGTAACTGCATTTGTGTTAGCTTTCAAAGAAACGGAACTGCCCAGCTGTGTGTCATGGCCCTTTGCCGCTCAGTGCTGACCAAGCTTCTCATTTTGAGCTGCAGGAACATCTGGAATAGGAAGTCCCAGGCTGAAGCCTTGTTATTATCATGAAAACCCAAGTAGCCAGCCCAGTATTAATTATTTGGATCGGCTAAAGTAGTCATCAAAAAAGAAAAAATATTTTAATGTTCAAAAAAATCTAACTAGAACTTAGCTGAAGCCTGACACTTCAATCTCAGTTCTCTCACACTGTAGCAAGATATAGATTTGAGCTTTTGGAGCTACCTCTCTTCCCCAATGCAGGGGAGACAATCTCTCCAAGGATTTTTGTTCCATCTGCCTGCTCTCTAAAGGAGCAGAAGGGAAGATGGAAATGAAGGTTGTGTCTTTTTTTTTTTTTTTTTTTTGTAGGGATCTTTTTTTGCATGGAGCTTGCTGCTTTCTTTGCATCAGGGAAAGCATTGAGGACAATTAAGAAGCCTCCAGGTTGGTGTAGTTCCTGGAAGCTGAAATAACAGAAGTAGCACAGTGGGGAAGAGGATGTAAAAGAGAAGAGGTATTTGGGAGGAACAGTTTTTTGATTTTTTTTTCCTCCTTTCTCCTCTCTCCAAACCACTGGAAAACAGTGATGAGAGCAAGCCAGTGACAGGAAACCAGCTTTCCAAGAAGAGCGTGTCTAAGTCTGCCACTTGGCAAAGCAGCTCTGGCTCTACCAGTATTTTTGTGGGGTTCTGCCACTAAGTGCATATTTTCAAAGGGAGGGGATTAATCATCAGATACTGAACAAGCTGTGAACTGCTGTCAGGTCACTAGGCTTGCTAGGATTGCTGAGACAGCACGGAGCTTTTATGGTAGCACTGATGACCACCATCCATAGAAAGGTCAGCAGAAACTACACCTTTTTCCCCCAGTACTTGAAAGGAATAGGGATGCAGGATGGCGTGAGGAAACCATCCTGGACCCTCCTCTCCTCTGGCAGCTGCACATCCACGTGGCCTTGACCGCAGCACAGGACACAGACTCCAACCACTTGCTGTGGAGCAAACACCCGCTCTTGTAAATCCGTATGTGGGAGCAGAAGGTTGACAAAAATAGTTGACAAAGTGGGAGGTTGGGAGAAGGAATTGCATATTGGCTGCTGTTTTAGCAATGCAAAATAAAATCATTATGGTTGTTTGTATGAGCTTTGTGTTCAGGAGTCCCCCATTGTTCCCTTCGCATTGTTGATAGAGAGAATTGGTTTTGTACCAGAGGTTTTTGCCAGGGTTTCCTTCTAAGGATCTGAGTAAACCGTCAAAAAATGAGTGGGAACCCAAACTCATCTCCCAGCTCGGAAGCCTTGGCTACGATTCCCTTCTGCCTTTCAGTCTATATAATCATCTTATCCCTTGCAAAGCAGGGCTAAATCACAGCACTTGCCAGATTGGACTGGAGCAGTGATTCATTCTGTTTCTTCGGAGGCCAGCTCCAGCTCTCTGGAGAGCAAAGCTTTGTCATGGCCAATTATGGAAAGTCTGCCCAGGGGAGATGTTTATTCCTACCCCCTTAGTGCTGCCCTCCCAAACTCATTCCTGTTGTGACCCCCCTCACAGCTCCATAACTCCATGAGATGCCAATTGCTGTCACACATTTTAGCTGACGCTGATTTCTGCCAGACTTGTGACTGTACCCAGAAAGGATGGAAGGAGCTCACTCGAGGTCATAACCCTGTGTTTGCAAACCATTGCAGCAGTGAATGATTTATGCTTGGAAGCAAACAGATTTCTTAATTCCCGTATCATGTAACTAACAATTTTCCCAGTATTTGTACTGAGACCAAACAGCACCCTGCATGGCTGTAGCTGGGCAGGAAGCAGTGTGCAAGGAACGAGCACAGCCACAGTGCAACGTTCAGCCAAACATCCTTCCTCCATCCCCCAGCGATCCCTCACGTCACCCTCAAGTACCTCACGCTGCCAAGGGCTCTGACCAGCTCTGCAAGTGGCTGTAGCCCTCTGCTCCTTCTCTTCACAAACTCATCGCCTAGAGCCCAGAATTTAAGGAAATTGACTTCCCTGGGTAGGAAAAAAAATGAAAACTACGGTCTTGCTGAAACCACATTTCTGATAGACATCTATTTTGTGGCTTGTGTGGATTTTGATGTCTTGGAAGCTGCAAACCTTTCCTGAAGCTTTAGGGCCCTTTGCAGAAAGGGTTGAAGTCAGACAACAGCAGAGTTAAGCACCACTCAGTTTTCAGAGCACAACAGTTCCACAGAGCTCCAGGATAGGGTATTCACCTCCTCGCAGGTGCCTTGATGCTGCCTTTATATTCAGGTTTTGGTTGTCACCTTGTCAACCCACAGGAGTAGCCTTCAGAGATCTGTGGTTGTTGTAGATAGTGCTGTGGACAAAGGCACTTGTAGCAAGAGTCAACCAAGGCACTCCTTTCTCCATAATAGCTGGGGGGGACTTTCTCAACCAGGATCTACAAGGGCAGCTCTATCCCAAGCACTTTCTGAGTCACCACACACATTACCAGAGACATCATCATCATAATATTTAGCTTTCAGGGCACTCACTTACACGGGAATTTCCCATCAGAGAACAGCAAGGTTACTCACAAGTGTGATCACAGTTCCATGCGGAGGTGGATATTTGTTCTTTGTCTATTAACCATGGAAGCCAAGAAAAAGAGGGCTTTCAGAAAGGGTCATTGTCTTGTGAGTGAGGTTTTGGAGAAGCTGAGCAGCTGCTGCTCAACTGCAAGTCAAGCAGGGCTGTCAGTGCTCATCACTTTTGAGTCTTCACTTGTGGTTATCCCAACATGATCACTAGATCAGAGAAACCATAGGATGGAGTCGCTGGAGGCAACCTACGCTATGGGACGGTGCCCTCATCCCTTGTGTGAGGTACTTTTTTAACACATCAAAAATCTCCCATGAGAGACATTCTGTTACTTCTCTAAGTAATACTTTGGATCACTTTATTAGTCTTATAGTTTTTAACAGTATATATCTTAAATCATCTTTGCTGTCCATTCAGCTATGCTTGTGAAGAGAGAAGGCAACTGATTACCTTCTTTGATATTATGGGTGTATGTGTGTATATATATATATATATATGTATGTGTATTTTTAAATATATATTTTATACATATATTTACATCTTTAAAGATCATTAGCATGTTTCAGGTTCTGTAGATACAAACTCAACTTTTTTTTTCAATCTTTCCCCAGAAGTCTTTTTTATAGTGTTTTGATTGTTTTTGATACATGCTTCTGGACAATTTTCAGTGTATTTCTTTTTTATTTAAGTATTTAAGTACCTGTATTTCTTTTTTATTTAAGTACAGTGCTCTGGCTCAGCCACAAAGAAGGGCAGAATAACCTCACTCTGTGTCCTACCTACAGCACTTCTGCTTACACGTCCCAGAAGGGCATTGCTTTTGGCAGCAATTGCTGACTTGGGTTCGGTTGTGCTCAGGCCTTAGGATTAAGGAGTGCTTGCAAGTTTGGGCAAGATCATATGGAAAGAGTGTGGGAGATCCAGGATCTCCCAAGGTTATGTTTTAACTCCATCTTTAGTTTTGCTCTGGTCATGAGCCAGATCCTGCAGAAAACAATGAGTCTTCCATAGGCTTTGGACCAGGCCCTAATTATTGTGTTCTCAGCTGGATTCAGCTCTAATTCTATTAATTTTCACAGCAAATACTTTACGTTTGAGTCATTTTTATACTAGGGAAAAAGGTTCAGGCACAAAATAGAGAATTGATTAATTTTCTTCCAAACTCTCTACCGTTTCTCTTGCTGCAAACTCTGAGCTGAATCCCACTGCACAGACAGCTTGTGGTGGTGTAGGCAGTTTTGCTTTGATCTTAGCAAAGAGCTTTGTAGGTTAAGCCTGTGTTTTTTCACTGTGGCCATTTATCAAACAATACAGGCTGTTCCAAGGCAGCCTTTTTCTTGCGCAGTAATTTGTTTATAATTATAATGCATTTCCTGCTTCTTTTTGATTAAACACACCTGACAAAGTAGGCAAGATGTTGATGCAGAAATAAACGGGTACTCCAAGTTCATCCCTTTGTCAGTCCTTTTCTTTTTCCAGACTTCAAGGAGTTCACTGCAAGGTGAATCCTCTAGTTAAGAAGGAAACAACTGGAGAGAGCATATATGAATAGTGTACAGGGTAACTTATCCCTGGCATTGTTCCTCAGCCTGACCAGAGAGCCATTAATAATTGACAGCAGCTAAAACAATCCCTTTTTAAAAACATGAACATCTATCCTTTTTCTTTTCCAGCTGCTTGAAAGCACCCATATAAAAGTTAGAGGGTCACATTCACCATGGCCCAAATGAGTATAACTTGTAGGCGCTGTTTGCACTAGCAAAGGATGTGGGACCTTCCAATTAGCAGGCTGTTAATAACGCTTTCATCTGCTGTTTCTGACTAGCTCATCCAGGGTGCAAATGAAGCGCAGCGGGCTGTGCGGGAATAGTAGTTATCTCAGACACTGCGTTTGCTACCGAAGTCAACGGGGCTCCTCGGGATTTGTACTGGAGCACGGAGAGATTGATCTGGCCTCTTCTGTTTATTGAAGTTTCCAAAATAGTAGCAGTGGAGTGAAGAATTCAACTGCTCTGCCACTCCGCAAGTCACACGCAGGCACCAGCTGCTGCCTGTCACTTCTGTTAGTGCTGCTCTTTGTTTTCCTGTGCTCCCTTCATGATGCAAGAAAGAGTTCTTAGAAAAGCAAGGAGCAGCACGTCTTGGGCTGTCCTGAGCCATTAGGCAAACATTGAATTTCTGTATTAAATGCAAAGCACGCTGACAGCTGCTGGAGGCTTTCTGCTTTAGGTTGAGGGGCCAGCAATGGCGTAAGATACTGCTGCAGCAAAGCAAAGGAGTCTTTGAATCGAGTCCACTTGTTGTTGTGGTCAGAAAAGATACCTACATCCTGTTCTGTGTCTAATCCTCCCATGTCCAGCTCTCCTGTTTGTTTCTCAGTTGGGATGTGCCCCTTGATGAACGAGCCACATCCCATCACATCTTTGCAGCAGACCTGCTGGTCAAGCCACCCTCCCTCCCTGAGCCCAGCCACATTTGGCCACTAGAACAAACCTCCTGAGCTGCTTCCTGAGCTTGGTGTGTCACTAAAGTTCCTCTCTGCTCTATGGACACCTTTGCAGGCCAGGCAACCGTTAGACATGTTTTGTAGGTACTTTACAGCCATGCTCATGTGAAAGGCTGCCCAGGAGACAAGGAAATGACACTGAGGGTTCTCAAGCCCTATAAATGCCTGCAGTGATGGAGCTGATGGGCTTGGCGTATCTGCCTGTGTCAGGCTGAGCCTCCATGCAGAGCCTTTCTGTAGGAGCCAGGAGGGGAACATGGTCAGCCCAGAGGAACAAACTGCCCAGAGGCTGCTGAAACACGGAACACAGCTACAGACTGAGCATGCTGGGAAAGAATCCCACTCGGATCAGCCCCTGGAATTATCATTAGACTGATTAAACTGTTTGATGTGCATGGTACGTGGAGATAAGGGTCCAACTCCCACGGGCTTCCAGTGAAAATTACATGTTAACCATAACAGTATGTGACATCCCCATAGAGGGGTGAGAAAAACTGCTGGAAGACAAGAGAGAAATACAAAACAAAGAGGCAAACGAGGCAGCTCTTGGGACAGCAAATTTACCACGGACTTGCTAGATCTGTTTTGATGCTGAAACGACGTAGGTCCTGGCACCAGGATGATTCTCGCTAGGGAAATATGCCTGCTTTATGTTGTTATGACACATATATTTCTCTGCAAATGACATTAAAGAGTACCAGAGGCTCAAACTTTCTTTTCTGTTTATCTGTTCCATGCATAGGGTTCTTACTCTTAGAGACAGCCTGAGCACTGTGGAATACGACCCTTGACAGGACAATGTTGTCCTTGGCATGAGGGGGAGGATGAGGCAGGACAATTTCAGGACATGTATGACTGATCTCTTGATTGCTCCAGTGCATAATCCTGCCCTGCTGCATATGTTGATCAGCATGTAAGAACCCCAATCTGTCCCTATGCACGGTATATACAAACCACATGCATGTTGGGGCAGGCAGTGCACATATAGCTTGCACATCCTAACAAGTAGAATCCCAATAGCTTAGCTGGGTGCTAGATCAAGCCTTGAAGGAGGATGAAAACAGAGAAGGACGTGGAAGTTCTTCAGGATACCATGGAGAATGGGGAATTCGGTCTGTTTTTAGAAGAAGGAAATATTTGGGCTTGGATGGTCTTGAGTCTTGAAGGCTTCTAGCTGAGAGATCCCATTTGGAGCCTACAAGAGGTGTCTTTTTGCTCATTATTGATTGGCATAAATGTCAGTAAGGAGAGTCTGTTTTTTCCCTTGTCAAAGTGCATTCTGAATATTTTCTCAAGAGAAAAACAGAAATATCAAGAGAAAGAAGTGGTGCTTGCAGACTGAAATATAAATGGCAGAAGCCAAAAGAATGTCCAGCCTTATGTTTTTAATGGCATGAAATGTGACAGGCACAGTCAATCACAGGTTTCAAGCAGAGAGTATGTTATTTGTGATGGCAGTGTAAAATACACTGGTTCTTTCTCCAAAGAGCTTATGAGAGTTTCAGGGAAGAGAAGGATACAGATGATTCTGAGAGTATTAGGAACCGGAGTTTTGAAGTACTCAAGTCATTCTCTAGGCAAGAACTACAGCATCTTAGTCCATAACCTGGATAACTGAAGCACACCTAAAAAATATCATCTCTCATCCACAGCCCTTCCCACAGATCAGCATACAAATGTAATCAAAGAAGTGCCGGCCCGCTCCTGTAGGGAAAGACATGGAAAAGCCCAAGGTACTTAGTGCTTTCTTTGCCTCAATCTTTCCTGGTAAGTTCAGCCTTCAGGAATCCCAGGTCCCTGAAGCCGAGGAGAAAGTGAAGAGCAAGGAAGTCTTATCTTTGGTGGAAGAAGATCAGATTAGGGAATATTTAAAAACCTGGACAAACACAAGTGGGTCCTAATGTGATGCACCAATGAGTGCTGAGGACTTGTCTGATATCTCTACAAGGTCACTCTCAATTATATTTGAAAGGTCATGCAGATTGGGATAGGTTTCTGAGGCCTGAAAGAAAAGTTAATATCACTCTCATCAACAAGAAATAAGATAGAAAATTCAGGTAACTACAAACCATTCAGCCTCTTGCCAATCCCCAGGAAGTTGATGGAGCAACTAATCCTAGATGCCAATTCCAGGCACATGAAGGACAAGAAGGTGAAAGGTGATTAGGAGCAGTCAGCATGAATTTGTTAAGAGGCAATCAAGCTTAACCAGCATGACAGCCTTGTATGATGACATAACTGCCTTTGTGGATGAGGGAGAGAATTGGATTTTATTTATCTTGGTTTTAGTAAGGCTTTTGACATTGTCTTTAACAGCATCCTCAAAGACAAACTGATAAAGTAGAGACTGCCTAAATGGACAGTGAGGTGGATTGAAAACTGACTAAACTGCTGAGTTCAAAGACTTGTGGTTAGCACCAGAAAGGACAACTGGAGGCCAGTGACTAGAGGTATAGCCCAAGGAATGACCCTGGGACCAATGCTGTTCAGCCTCTACTGTAATGAGCTGGATAATGGGGCCAAGTGCAGCCTGAGCATGCCTGATGACACACAACTGTAATGAGTGGCTAATGCATCAGGGTCCTGTGCTGCTGCTATTCAGAGGGATCTCAATAGGCTGGAGAAATGGGCAGAGAGGAACCTCATGATATTTGGAACCAGGAAACTCTTCTAACAACAAATGCTTTTTTGAGTGAGCAAAGAAATTCAAAGAACTTGGAACTTTGCAAGTTCCAGGAACAAATTATCAAAAACATGTAGATTGACTTAAAATACTTTACTAGTTGACTTTTGTATTGCACAGGCTATTTCAAAGACAAAGTGCTAGGCATCTATCACCAGACAGACCTTTCTAAGATGGTCAGCATGAAAAGGAAATGCAATTGAGAAGATGATCACATGCATTTTTCTGCAATATGGATTTTTGCCTGTATCATATCTTATTGATTCTAGAATATATTTTTTCCTCTGCTGATTTATGACCACATAATGCAAATACATGGATTTTCATGTAAATACAACACACCATTTGTGGCTACAGGATGTTGGTGAGCTCAGAATCATCAGGAGAAAGACCCTTGTATAGGTTTTGGTAGAAATCTAAAGATATATTGCTACCAGAATTGTGGTACTGCCAGCTTCAACGAGATATTAGGATTGCAAAGAGTATGAGTCATTTGCCCTGAAGTCATAGGAGCAGAGAACATCTTAAGATCTAGATCAGATTGGTGAATCAGCAACATCTGACATAGTTTAAGAGGTTAAGCCTATTTATAGACAAAGGAGGATAATTTTCATAGCTGAAGGGATTGCATTTTTTTTTAAATAAATTCATAATAAACCCTTGGGAGGAAAATACTGAAATCTTAATTCAGTTAACTCGGCTGAGACTAGAGGAAGCTCATCCAACATAGGGATGGAGACAAGGGAGCCAGAAACTCATGAGTGCATTATCCTCATTGCTGTGCTTTCTATCCACTCATAGGATTATGTTGTATTTTCAGGACAGTGCAAAAAATATCCTTGCTGAGCCAAAGCTTGATTTTGGTGCCTGGCACACGGGTGTAACTCCACTGTGTGAGCGTGTTTGCTGAGTGGAGCTGGGAGGGAGGCATCATGTGGGCACCCGTGGGGATATGCACCCCTTCTTTGCCAGGACATTTCTGCTCATCCATTTCTTGCCTTACTTCACATTTTATCTTTGATTAGTAGTGAATACAAGAGAGTTTCTGTGTACATCAGTAGTAGAGTGATGTGGCATCATCAGTGAATTGAGAAAGGAGGGAACTTGCTGAGTGACTGTGAGCAAATTATGCTATTTCTTTTGCATCTCCATTTGCACACAATTAAAATAAGGATGATGCGAATCCCGTAAAAGCACTGCAAATGAAGCCACTAAAGCTTAAAAAAAAAGCATAAACTTTCATAAAAAATGCAAAAAAAATCATAAACTGCCAAGGACAGCCACCATACAACCCTACTACAGCTATTTGCTACTTAAGAAGCAACCACACCTATAGAAAGAGAGTGCTGCTGAGGATGAAGAGTTGATATTTTGCTGAATAAATGCAAAGTTTCATAAAATGAAGAGGTCTAATTTTGACTGAGAGTGTCAGAGAAAAAATGATGTTTCTTTTCAAGTGTTGCAAATGTTAAGAAATTAAAATGTTACAATTTTTTTTCTTTAAATGACAGAACTAAGGTTAGTCCTCGTCATCTATTTTTTTAATATGTTTTCATACTTTATTTCACACAGAAATGAGGAATGGATTGGAGGAGGCTGTTTCCTCTTCTGAGAGAGGATTTGGGAAGGTTGGACTAGATGATCGTGAAGATTCTGTGGTTCTGTGATTGAGCCTGATGAAAGGGCACAAATGTGTGCGGCGTTTGTGGACAGATTGTGCCCACAAAGAGCTGTTATGCTTCATTTCAAGGGCTCTTGTGCCTGGAGACCATCTCTCCAGAGGGCTGGAAATCTCCTACAAGGTACCTGGGTGTGAAAATCATCACTTTGAGGTGATACTGAAACCTTTCTTCAAATTTCAAAGTAATGATGTATGTGGTACTCCATACACACACTTCATTTCCAAGTCTACAATTTCAGATCTAGCCAAAATATGGCATTTCCATAACATGTATCCCTACGTCCAAGGACTGCAGGATCCAGTTTTTGCCTGAAAAAAGAGAACTTTACAGTTCCCTCAATGTTTTCACGTCAGCCTTCCTGAGATGCCTTCTCATAACCCACCCTCAGCATCTGTTTTATTTTAAAAAGATAAAAATACATGAGTCTCACACATTCTTGCTACTTTCAAGGTTCTCCAATTACGTTATTTATATGAATTCATTCCATATTTTTTTTTCTGATGGTAGTTTAAATTTCATATAGGCAGTGGCAAAGACAGAGACTTGCAGGGTATGTCGTTTTTTTTAAACCATTTTATTTTGTCTGTTCTGTGATGAAAACTGCCTGAAAATTGAGAATTGCAAAGATATTTGGGCATCTGCCATCACCCTATTAACATTAAGCAGATTAGAGGAACTGGCAGTACTTGAGTATCCAGTTCCAAAGCAGCATTTGTGGACTGCAGGAGTCCTTCAACTTTGCCTTCCTTGTCTTCTGCTCCTTGAATCCCTGCACTCTCTCCCAGCCTTGCTAATCTTAACTCATCCTGAAATCTTAAATCCAACATAAGGCATCTCTAGTCTTTGGCCGCTTTGTCCATGTCTCAACACAAAAGGGGACACAGAAGTGGTGACAGGGCCAAGCTGTCAATTCAGAACACTCAATAGCATAAATTCAACCCTATTGCACTTGTTCAAGCCAAAAATCTCTGGATTATCTCCTGGAGTTTGATCTTAGAGTAAACAGGCCAAATATTGAGAGGCTGCTTCAAGGTGTTACCATAGGCTTCCAAGGCTGATATGAAGCTCCAACATTTCTCATACCTCCCCAGAAGCACTTCCACTCAGGGTGCCTCAAGCTAGGCAAAATAATTGTTTTTGAAAATCCTGGTCTTGGCCTGTTATGAAGAGATCCTCTTGATAACAGCTCTCCCTGGAGTGAGTAAAGAGTTCTCCTTATTTTCTCTCAATACAACTTCAAGCAAACTTCTGATGACCTCTTCATTTTGGCTATTTAATTTCAATAGAAATTGGACCGCAAGGGACCTTTGACTTCAAGCCTTGTATATTTTCTCTAATATTCTTTTATCTCCACTAAATAACACATACTAATATTTTAAGCTAATGTTTCTCTCCAGAGGTCACGCACAGTTCAGCGTGCCTCTTTCATCCCAAGATTTCTCCAGGTCTTTAGTGTTTTCTTTATGTTTTTTCCAAACAGACTAGCTATTTACTTGCTTTTGCTGACGGGAACAAACAGAGCCATTCCAGGGGACAGGTTGATACATCCAAAATAATTAAAGGAAAATCATATGTGAACTATAGTTTCTGGAAGGAAACTGATCCTTCTATATTTACAGGGTCAGGGGAGTACAGGCAACCCCACACGCCCCCATGTGACTGCCCAAGTGTCTACATAGCAGAAGGGAAGACGTTACTCATATGTAGTTACAGAAACTGAAAGGGAGCATAGGGATGAAGAGGAGATTAGGAAACACTGCCTGATTTAGAGCAACAGGTGGTTCCTTCAGGGCACCCTACTGCCTCTGCCCTCACTTCACCTTTGAGGGAACAGCAGAGATGGGGACCATGGGGCACTCAAAGGTGCCTCTTCCAAGAAGCCTGCATGACAGGAGGCGGAAAGTTATCTGGGAGTACAGGACTTCATAGAGAATAAATAGAGGAACTGGCACCAGCAATATCAGCCCTTTCCTAGGATTGGTCCTGCAAGGAGTTTTGAAGAAACCCAATCTTGTGATAAGGACTTTGGAAACATGGATCTAGGCACCTGCTGTCCTAGACTCTGAGGTACTGTCTACAAACCACTTGGTTGCGATGCCCAGTAAATGCTCAAATACCTTTGTAAATGTGGCAGTAGGTGCCTCACTTCTCTTGTTTCCTTTCCATGCTGTGGAGAAAATAGCTCTTTCCTGCCCTGCATGCCTCAGAAGACAAGAGCTCTCAGGAGTGCTAGGCACAAAGATTATTTGAAATAATTCCCTCATTTTAGGCAAGTGCAGGTGTCAGCCCACTTGACTGAGAAGGGATAATCCATTACCATATTTCTAGGTCATCACTGGTACTCTCTGCGACTGTACAAGTTTGCACCAGCAGATATCAGGTCACTCAGAGACAGTGGCAGAAAGCCAAGCAGAACCCTGCTATCTGAAGATTACAAAGCTCTGAGCAGCTACAGGAGTGAACTTGTAGCATACGGAGGGGAAAACATATCATGTAAGGTTTGAAGTACAGTCTTTGGCAACACTCACAACAGCTTTTCATAGCTCAGACTGCCTTGAACAGAGGGAATAGGTGTCAAGCACTCAAAAATGTTGCACGTGGACATCACACTTGATTCTCCACCATCCTACTCCATGTGATCAGTGACTCATGATGTGCTTGTGAAGCAACAAGCAACTTTTAAGTCATATTTTACCTCCATGCTCTTGAGTCTGAGAGTCTGCACAAGAGAAGGAAGAGCTAGATTTTTGTATACTAGACTTGCAGAATAATGTTGCTGCAGTGGTTGGGGCTTTCTGAAGTTAAAGTCTGCATGCAGTCAGACCCTTCCTAGTCCCACTGACCTTTTCCCATCAATGACTAACATCAGGCCTGTCTGTACAAGCAGAGAGCAAACAAGTCCACAGTGGCAGTTCCTTGGCAGGAACTTAGTTTATCTTTCAGTGCCACATTTAATAACTCTGGATGTCAGAACAGATTTTCCAGCATATGGCATGCCAAAGCCTTGATGAAATCGAGTCTTCTGTCTGATGTCAATCACCTACTCTTTGCCAGTTCAGATGCACTATCCACACTGGAAAAGCAAGATCCTGACTCCTGGATGTGCTCCCACATCCAGGAATATCCATAAATACATGTATTTATGATGAGGAATCTTTCAAGAAGCATATATTGGAACTAGATATACACATAGGGATGATTATCTACTGAGATGCAACATCTACACCACTATAATTCTGCAGTCTTTATAATGGATTGCACTAAACAGGTAATTGCAAATTTGTGAAGGGTGTGGGCAAAGCCAAACATTAGCTCATCGCCTGAGCCTATCTTTGCTGAAGAGGCAAAAATACATTGTGTTCTCATCCTAGATTATAGTTTCAGTTCTTGTTGTTCTCTCGTGTGAATAGGAAGTATGTTCTCTCACATACACATTCAAGCCATTTGCACTAGTCCCCGGCAGCTGCGGAACTGCAAGTTCTGCTTGTGGGTGGCTGCTTTGCCTCATGGTCTTTTGTTTTTGAAATGCAGCTGCAGAAGATAGGAACGTGGCATCATTGCTGCTATGAAAGGTCTTTTCATCCTCTGTGGTTTCCGGGTTAGAACCACGTTGGCTGAGGACTACTCCCCCAGGGTGGAGGAGTAATGGAAAATGAGTCTAAAACAGGATCAGGAGGAAGATGTGAAAATTAGCGCAGACACAGAGTGTATGAGTCAGTGCCACAAGGAATCTCTATCCTGCCTTCCCTCTCGGCATCAAGTCAAGCTCACACCTCCTCTTGCTACAGTAGAGCTGTTCCCACACAGAGAGAAGACATCGTGTGGTGTTCCGCATCTTAAAAAGGATTTATGTCCTGATTGAAAGTTTAATAGTGGGAAAATGTTTCCAGGTCAGTAGCATTCACAGAAGGGTAGGGAAAGAAAGCATGACAAAACTACATTCACTATGTGCTATAAAAATAATATGGACTAGGCACTGGGGCCAAAATTTCTGCTTGTGCAAACTGACAAAGCCTCACTGTTGCTGAATGGATTAGTCCCAGCAGATAAGCTGGGTTTTGCTAACAAAATGCTTTCTTGTACTGTGAGGGTGTCTCTCACAAGATTCTTTTATTGTGTTTTTATATTTTCATTATCAGACTCGCCTCAGATTATTCGGAAAAAACAAAGTGTAGCTCTAACACAACCAGCATCCAACACTGGCTAAGGAACTGCCAAAACACCAGCTCGATGGTCAAATGTCCAAAGGCTCCTAGGTCCTAGAGACGGACAGTTGAGGACCGCTCACGCGCCATCGCCACCACCTCTGGTGCTACCGGTGAACTCCGTTCAGCGACTACCAAAAATATAACAGCTCACTGTCCCGACCTAGAAAAATAAATCAACACACGACTCCTTTCAGCATGCCCAGAAAGTACCGCACCTCACCTCCTGGGTTTTCTTATTGGCTACGATCAGATGAAGCCAAACAACAACCCCTGCCAGGTCCCTGAAATCTCGCGCCATCGCC
>JAUBOD010000735.1:538701-554622 GCA_032353885.1 Nothura maculosa
GTCTCCAGCAGGTCAAGAGAGGTGATTGTCCCCCTCTACTCAGCCCTGGTGAGGCCACACCTGGAGTACTGTGTCCAGTTCTGGTCTCTCTCTGGTCTATGATTCTATGATTCTATGATTCTATGACCATAAGATGCATTGATTGCAGAACTGAGCCCAGAGATTCTCCAAGACACATGCCAAGTCCACTGTCCAGGATTTGTCCCCTAAGGAAAGGAACTGGGACCTCTTAGGAAAACAGAGTTCAGCCCAATGATTAGGGCTAGAGGGAAGATTAAGAGATTGGCACTGACATCAAGGTAACCACAAGGTATATCAGAGAAGTCTGCTCTGAATCAGATGTCCAGGTGACTAGCATGCTTGAGATCAAGGAGTAGTATAACAACAGCAGTTAGTTTTATTACTATTTATGCCCTATGGACCAGACTCCTGCATGAACTGGGAGGAAATAGGGTGTCAGGAGGCAGGAGCAATGCTCAGAGCACAGCTGTAACCACACAGCTATATGGTGTCATGATGGGACTGCTGTACAGACCTGGCCACTGGGTGAAGTGGATCAGCTCTGCTTTAGCTTCTCCAGATCAAGTTTATCAAGCCCTGCCTCTCGCAGGGAGCTACCTGCAGTCAGTTTGCTGGGAGCAGAGCTGACGTTTGAGGAACTGCCTGATGGTCCATCTAGCAGTGCTTAGTGCAGGTGAATCCATTGCTCATGTGCAGGATTTCAAACAAGCCTTGTCTGCAGTGGAAAAACTGAGAATCTAGAGGGAAACCTTAAATACCTCACATTGTTTTGGGGTGCAAAGCGCCTCCTTTCTCCATGCCACACAACTGGTTAACCTGGAGACTTTCCCAGTCCCCTAGTACATTTGCTCTGCACCTACGGGGTTCGTGCTCGAGCACTCACCACACCGGGCAGGGGCCTGCAGCTCGAGCAGGCCGCAGTGGTACCTGCGGAGCAGCAATGGGCCACGCAGGCTCCTCACTCCTCACATGACAGGCTTAGCAATGTGCCAGGCATCCAGCCCAAGCAGCACTGGGCCTGCTCAGAGGCTCCCCAACATGTCACATTCTTCTCCCATTAGTGTAACTTCAGTTGGGCCCCACCCGGCTGCCAGCTACAGCACCATAAATTCCTCAGCTCAGGATCGACGGAGCTGCACTTTGTCCAAGTGAGAAATGAGGAGGCCTGAGCATTGCAGGGCTCGCTACCTTGCTGCTGGTTTTTCTAGGGGATGTGGGGTAGACTTTTCTAGGACAGAATATGCTTGGAGAGGTGGTAGAATACACGTATGACCCCACCAAAGCAAGAGGTAACTTCTGTGGCAAGAGCATCCAAGGAAACAAGAGAGGAAGATGTCTCAGGTGTCCCTGAAGCTCCATCTTGCCACCGACCTAGGCCACCCTCATTCCCTGGAAATCACACAGAGGAGCCCAGGAGCCTGACATAAGGCCTTGATTCACATTTCCCACCTGATTCCTTGGAGCTATCCATGAAATAGTACGACAGCACAGGGAGAAGGGGCACATCTATCACTTGCTGCTTTAGGAGGACACAACTAAAGGCAGACCTAGTGCTTCTGGGGATGTAAGTTAACATAAGGAACATTATTTGTGTGGGGGACAGTGACATGGTACACTATAACACAAGCACGTGCATTTTCTCCCCATGGGTTGCCTCTGCTCTGTTCAGTTTGCAAACCCAGTGACTTATTTTTCTAATTGCTTGGCTGGCAAATTGTGGGCATCCAAGATTCAGGCTAAATTCTGGTCTTCTCATATGCTTTCCCAAAAGTTTCAAATAAAAACTAAAGCTTCCAAGGGCACATACTGGCTTTGGTGCCTTGACTTGACTGTACCTGTGGAGCCTCATGAGCTATTGATGAAGCATAAGGAGGAGGAGGATCCAGGTCACTCCCTGTTATTCATACCGGCTCATCTGAGATAATTAGAACTACACACTCATTAAAAAGCAAACCTTACTTCCAATGTAGTCCAAAAGCAACAAGTAGAAAAATACTATTCTGAGAGCAGATTTTCACTGTAGAGGCCCTACTCGTGCTAGGAAATCACTTCATAATGTGAGGATGACTTATGTTGTCCTTGAAGGATAAATTATATATAATTCGCTTTATACGTTGTTAATGTGACTATGGTGATAGTGATAGTGAAAACTTGTCTAGAAAAAATTGTCAGAATAGCTATATGTGCAAAGAATTTTTTTAATCTTGGAAAAATATTCTGTCCAGTTTCCTCATGTGAAAAAACATATCATAGATTCCATCTGGAGGCGTCATTTCTCTTGACAGCAGATACATGTGCTGTATCCTCCTCTGTTATGGGGTCAGGAACCATTATTAATTTTCTCTATAACCACTAACATTATTTTTATTCATATTATTCGCCCAAAGATCTCAAGAAGAAAGAAGAAATCTATTCCACTAGGAGCAATTTACATTGTAAATGGGCATAAATCTGTCCTGTTTGCTTTTATGGTTTTACTTTTCCAGCATCCAAGGGAGGCTAGTAAATCCTTTGCTTTCTGTTATAAGCTATTTTTCAAGGGTAATTGTACTTACAGTCAAAAATGAATATTGTGAAATCTAACGTTAAATTTAGATCCTAAGACTGTTTTCATTAAGACAAAAACATGTGGATTTGTAGCTGTCAACTTCCCTTGAAATGATTCATACAGAAAGACCAAATCCTGAGCTCAGATACCTTAAGATGGTTTCTACTGACATGAAAGTCACAGGCATAAAACCAAGGATCCCCTCTGGACCCAATGGATGATCGATCTTTTGAGCATTTTAGTCATTTAGAAGTTCAGGAGCAGTAACTGGAAGACAGCCATTTCAGCGGTTTTTCACTGCTAGATATCTGCTGAAACTTTTGAAAGAGAAAAACATTTCTGCTTTCTCAGTCTTCTTTCTATTTTGAGATATTACTTTTGTTATAGAAGTTGAAACCTTCTAGCTATGAGAGCCAAACGCTCCCATTAGATCCGCAGAGCATTTAGCTGAGGAAAAAAAAAAAAGGGCTGGAACATTTAATGGAGGACCACTAGGATTGTTTCACGCTCCAGATACTGGTCCTCATGGATCCATGCCGTTTGTGCTCCTGGGATAATATTGCAGGTTGTCTGAGAGGGGGATTCTAGCGCTAACTGCATGATTAAATCCCACGCTGCAATTGCCTGTATAGGGAATAAATTCTCCCATGTGTTATCTGATGACTTTTGAGTTCAGATTGCTTAACAAGATAAATTACAGTCAATTAGCATATTGTTATTAATAAACTATTTTTGTCCAGAATGGCAAAAGTAGAAAATCTGCAAAACGTGATACCCTTAAAGTTGACAGCAGTGTTTCCCAAGGAGATGTTCATCTTGTTCACTGGTAAATGTGATGTCTTTTATCACTTTGCAGCAGTGGGAATCAAGCAGTTACTGGCTGAGCTCCTGCATCCAGGGCTCTTCTTTGGTCCCAGAAAGACCAAGAAATAAATCCTGGATCAAAACTCTGATACCTACCTACCTACCAGAGTTTAATTTTTCTCTCTACTCCAGCAAACTAAATTGGTGCTCTGTCTAATATTGTATCAGTTTATCTACAGGAATAATGTTGCACAACTTCAATCTTTTATATGCAGGTCTGGCTTTATTTTGTTTTGAATATCCTTTACCTCAGATTAGCTTGTCCCAGCTGTGACCCTTCATTTCATCCATATGTTTCTTAAGGCATTTTTTCCGAGGGAAAGAAAACCCACCATGCTAACAGACTGGATGTTGATAGAAAGTTTATGGTAAAGTAAACCGTGATTAAATTAAAATTAAAACCATGCACGAGTCTGGTCAGAAAATTAGGTTTACATGTGAAGGGAGCATAACCGGTGCAGACTTTTTTGTGCACATATGAAACCTTTTGGAACCAGTAGTTAATGCACTTTATATTGCCTATTAGTCCTTGGCCCAATTCGCCAGTAAAGACCAAAACCCCGAAGGAGTGTTTAGTCTCTCCTGTTGGAGAAGGAGACCTGTTTTGTGAGAGCCCTTGATGACAGTACATCACAGAAGACCTTCCGTGATGAGAAGACCTCCCGGCTGAGAAGAGCAGTCCATAGAAAAGAGGAGCAACCAAAATACTGCCTGGGGGGTGCACTGAGGTAACATCAACCAAATGAAAAAACACTAAGGTTTTTAAATCCAAGTTTCCCTAGAAAGCAGACAATCCATGAAAAAATGCCATAAAGTTGAATTAAATGTTTTCCTGCTGGAAACACTGCAGCTAGGTCTTTTGCCTGCCAATAGAGGATGTCTTTTTTTTTCCTTTGTTTTTAAAGACAGGAATATTTATAAGTCATACAGACAATCAGAAAATGACTGGGCTACAGCTGAGGGAAAAAGAGATGGATTCAGAATTTGGGAGGCTATGTCCTCTTCTGACCTTTATGCTTTTCATGCCCAGGGAACAGGGAGATATTTTTAGAATATTATTTTAAATAACGGAGTCTATCAGGTTTCATTTCATCTGTTAGTTCTGGTCTGCAGTGCCAGTCAAGCTCTAATTATAAATTATAAAATGGGCTCTCCTATGCAACAAGGAGCAAAGGAAGAGCCAACGCCTTCGCTTCACAGCTGGGGCTATACCTGTGGTGATCTGTATTTTCACCATTAAGCCCCCATTACTGCCATTACCATCTGCCTCAGCCCTATTTATTTGAAGCCTATTATGTCAGCTTAGTCAGATCAATGCATTAGTGCTCTGCTCTCTGTACTGCAAGCCCCAAGGGAGGGACAATGTGTCCCTCTTTCTAGAGAGAACGGTGGCCATTCTGATGTGTGCAATGGCACACAAATCCTTGGCATTACCGAAGGCACCTGAAACCTGAAATACTTCCCTCATGCCCCTTGGGAAGAGTTTGAGATCCATATACTCGCAGATCCCATGCTCCTGGAGAAGAAGAATCAAGGAAGACATGACTAAAGCTCATCTCTCTGTGCGTCACCTCCACCTGTGCTCAACTTGCAAACCTCCCAGAAATTGCATTTTTCACCACCTTCTTCTGCTATGGTAGCTGAGGATCATACAGTCTGTCCATGGGAGGAACGTGGCCCAGAGCTGCCCTGAGCATTACTGTTTATGTCTACATAAAGCTGGTATCTGTGGCAGGGCCTAGCTTGGAAGGTCCATCAAGATAAGGGAGTTGTGTGGTTTTGTTATCCCCAGCTGACTCTTCTTGAGAAAAAATATTTGAATGTAATCTCACACAAATCCCGCTTCAGGAAGGGTGGGGACTTTATGGGATCAGCTGTTCTCCTGGGATGAGCCATCCCTGCAAGCTCTGAGCTACAGAGAAACCGCACCAGAAGATAAGATGCCTTCTGATTTTGGTAATACTGAACTTTTGGGGCTGATCTGAAGATTTTAAGTTATATTCACCTTCTCTTGCACCTCCAGCTCAATTGTAAAGAGCTTTCCAGACTTGTTCTCTTTCTTGGACAGACATAAATGATATTATTGCTCTATCCAAAAGACAACAGAAAGGCTCATTTCAGAAATATTGCAAAATCAGTTTTATTGGAAAAATGATACATTTATATTCTGGCTTCCAGTGTTGTCTATTGCTTGTACTGTAACAGTGGTCCATTTTAGCTGGAGTTAGACTAAAAGATCATGACGAAGCCTGTTTTTCCACAGGCTAAATACAATTTTATACAAGGTAAGCTGCAGCATATGGAAATGGGAGGAAAAAAATGAGCTCAGGCAGCTGAAAGCAAGTAGTTATGTTATGATGTATTTTTGTATTATTAATAGCTTAGAGCTTTTCCATCAACTGTCATTTCCTAATTTTCACATGCTATAAACACCACCCTAGACAATAATTATTTTCCACAAACATACGATGAGCTCTCAGCTGGGTCCTATGTGTGTGACATTATCTTCCCACACTAAACCTAATGTATTTTCCACAATGGATGTATATATATAGATAGAAAGATACACATACACACAGATAGACACATATACCCTTCCAAATACACTTTCCCTGTTTTTTTCTATAAAGTTCACCTCAGTTATATTATCTGGATTTAATTTTGCTGCAGGAGTTGTTGAAGGTTCAGCAGAAATATGAATACTATAAGACTACTATAAGCTTTGGCACTAGCTTCATGTTCAATGGAGAAGATCAACACAAAATGTAGATCCAGAAGCATTTTCTTTCCTTGTACTCTAGCTGATGACTGTAGAGAGGTCACAATTTAAAAGTCAGCGTATTCTACACTGTTCAACACTGTATACCAATAGATGCAATATTTTGCTAGACATATACATAACGTAACAAGGTATAGCAGTGTATAGCAGTATATAACAGTACATAGCACAGCACTTCTGAGGATTATTTTGTGCTTGGCCACCAGATCTGCCTCAGGAGAGCAGAGCAGGAAGAATAAGACCCAGGAAAAAGCCTCATTCACACCACCGTTGCATTTAATGCTAGAGTTTGCCATAGGGACATATGTTGCAAAGTTAAGAATGAAACCAGCTCTGCTAATACTAACGCAAAAGGCACCAACACCAGCTGCAAGGGATGAATTTGCTTTCCTGACAGCAGAAGAGAAATCTATTTTGCAATACCCCTACTGTGCCCCACCTGTCCTGGGCAAATTCAAGTAGAACACAGTGAGCAAAGCTCAAAACGAAATGCCAAAGCAGGAGAACTCAGCTTTTGGAATCAGAAAGCACATTAGAGATTTTATCTCTGATAAAAACAACTCCTACTCCCAGGGACCTGCAATCTAAACTAAACTAGGCTCATCTTACAGGCTGATCCCGCAGTCAGTTATTGCAGCTTAACAGTTTCCTGCCTGTGAACCGAGCCGCAGTAACTGTCCCCAGGCAAACTCTTGACTCCAGCGCAATGCAAGGCAATTTGACCTAGTTTAAGGAGTGTGAAGATAGACTGCAGCACCTCCCAGCCGAGCACAGAGCCACAGAGTTCCTCCATGTGGGCACAGGCACTTGGCAAACCCGGGCGATCGTGACTCTTGGCTGCCAAAAACCTGAAGACAGGTTGTGCCTTGGGCCAGGTGATGCATTTTGGAGCACAGACACAGAGAGATCTCCTGAACAGCCCATAATCATAATGCAGCAGTTAACGTGTCTCCTATGCCAAAGAAGGATGACAGGTATTTTTTTCTGCTAGGACTGAGTTGCAGTGGCTGGGTAGAACACCTAAATATTTCTGCAGAGCTCATAGACTGTTATTCCACAACAGCTCTTGCCAAGAAGAAAATATGTTCAAGCCACGCAGGTGGCCTGCTTGCGTTTCTTGTGAATTATGAGCCCATTGGGTTTGCAGAGTTACTGAGTTTTGCAGCTCCATATCTCAACTTTACTATTGCAAGAATTATTTTTCCATCACATACTACTAGCAGCTGAACCCATGCCAAGTACAAAGGGGCTTTTTTTGTGGCTCTGAGGAGTTGTCACAGCTTGTACCTCAACGTTTGGGAAAGGAACCTGTGGCACTTTCCAGAAATAATGCTCCTGTTGATCAGCCAAGTGTTGAGATGAACAACTCAGCACAAGGCTGTGTAATCACAGTATTAAACATGATTAGAAAGAAAGGGTTTGGCTTTTGAATAGGACACCCTCAAAAGCAGCAGTTTGTATTTTCTTCTACTCAGTTCTAAGCATATGTTAAAATATATTTAAGCCTTTTAGATATATATTTATAAAGACAAATCTGGTATTACTTAGGCCTTCCTTCTGTTTTACAGGGAGAAGATTGCATCTTTCACATAGAAAATTGGGAACAGAAGAAAATACAACTAACTCTACAGCCAACATAACAGCCAAATACAGTCAATATAAACTCCCTAGGAGTTCGTTTTCCCTATATCAGCTAGCAGGGCTGTGCCCTTTACTTGCAGATATCAGCTCTGGGCTGGTGAGAAGATGTCACTCCTGGGCCACCACCCTTTTTTTCAATAACTTCTAAATGTGGGACTCCCATTGACAGGAGAAAGACTACAAGATCTTAAAAGTGTAGGGATTACCCATCCCCATTTCAGCACAATATATAGCACAGCATATATTCTTTCACTTCCCTCTCTGCAGTAACATAGATGCCACTGTGACTCCTTGGCACTTCCTCTGCAAATTCACTTGTTTCCTGGAAAAATTAGCCATGCTCTATGCTATTCCTGGTCAAGACCATCCAGATACTTTTTTGCTTCTTGTGTTGCCTTCAGTTTGCTGGTGTTTTCATATGAAAACTCTGAGCTGACAGTGTATTTGCTTCCTGTATACGGTCACTTCTTGGTGAGAGGGTTAAAGGTTACAACTAGTGAATGTCTGTTGGCTCATATAAAGAAAAACAACACTGATTTTTATTTCTGTTTATTTGAAGCTTGCAGAACAGTACACACCATGTAAAAACATCACAAGGCAGCAAGGGGGAAGTTGAAAGAAAAGACTGACCACTGTGATTACATCTGCACACAGCCAAGGGAAGGACAAAGACGCTGAATTGAAACCTGTGGTTGCCAAACCACGTGGCCTCTACTGGAGCAAGACCAAGCCTGACAGATGAAGCCAAAGCCACTAGGATATGTTCATGTCTTCACGTTATCTACTGGAAGGGAAGGGCTCAAACGTACAATGGTCTTCAGCAATAGTGTCTCTCAGAAAACAGCATTCCTCTTTCACGTAACTCTTTAAGGCCTAACACACACTGACATCTTTCCCTAGGATTGCCAGTGCCAAATACTCCAAGTCCACAGCTTATTCTTAAAAATCATAATTTATTTTTATTGTCTTGAACTGAAATGCAGGGTATTTCACACTTTCCTTTTGGATTTTGACCCGCTGGAGCACACCCAGAATTCACCTTTCAGCTTCTTTGTACAAATGTTAGGGCTACAAATATGTATTCTAGGCTTAAACTGAAAGCTGAGCCTCTCACCAAAAGCTGAGCTTCTTATCCTGAAATTATATTTCAGGAACTGCGGTTCTGAGAAAAAAAAAAAAAGGCAATTATCACAAGACTTATGATAAAAAATCAAAAAGCTGGCAGTAGCCCTCCCAGAAGAGCATTCCTTGTGGCTACAAGTGGCCAGTCCAGTTCTATCTCTGCCATGCAATTTTGGAGACAGAAACTAGTACTTCCAGCTGCATAAAAATAGGCGTTAACTTTATTAACTCAAGAAAGCTGCTCTGTTGGTGCTCTTGCTCCACAGACACTTACACTGGCCCAGTGCATAGCCCAATAAAGGACAATGGGACACGTGCAGAATCTATCGGATCCTCTATAATTGCCAAGATTGCTCAAGAAATAGAAGCTGAAAAAATAGGAATATTTATAAGTCTTAGGCAAGAGGGATAAAGTGGCCACAAAATGGCAAGAAAACTGCTAATTATAATTCTTTTTCTCTCTTGATCCAAGTCGACCATGAGGGTCAAGTGGCCCTGTTCAATTAGAGATGTATTCAGAGTGACTCCATGCAAAGCCACAGTGCTATTCCTGGCCACACTCTGGGTGAGCTACACAGGCAAGGAATGTGCGATGCAGGAATGCAGCTTGACTGGTTGTGTTTGGGAAAAGTTGTGTATCCTACCAACAGTGATGATCGGAACTCTCTAATAATGAAGATCCTCCATTCATGGGATTTTGTACAAGATTTATCATCCTGTGGCCCTTTGCAATCTGTTTGAATGGCTGCACCTAGCGCTGGCCATCAACAAGATCCTGACACTCTCTACTTTAGAGACACGCATAGCAGATTTGCACAGCCCCTCCAGCAAGGAAATGATGTTTACTGTATCCCAGCGATGCTGCCAGGGTCATTTTTAGGTAAGCAAAATATCTAGTGACACTGCTGGAACTTGCGACAGACACTGGGGCAAACAACTCAAGAAATGCTGCTGAGTTCTTTCATTCCAGTCAACCAAAGCCTTGCATTTCATTCAAAATATTGGGTACAAGACAGGATTTCCTCACAGATGTAAAAATGAGCCATCTTATTAAAAAAGAAATTTTTAAAAAAGGAAAAAAAAACAAGAGGTTCTAGATTAACTTTCATTCTAAAAGTCCACAGTGGATGAGAAGGACATGGGCAAAGGTAAGGAGCACACTCAGCTCCAGCTGGGAATGACTTCCCAAGCTTCTACCCTGCAAAGATTTTTTAGCATGACTGTGAAATCCACATTTACTTAACACCAGCAAGGAAAATGACCACTCCTTTCAGAGACTGTGGAAGAGAGGAGATGGGCTGTGTGGTCCAGCCGTAACAGATTACTTTCAGATTTCCTCTCCCACCCTGCAGACCCGCAACCTCCACTTGATAGACAGAGCCATAACCCTCTGGCACCTTTCCAGACCTTCCCTGGGGCCATCTCTCACCTTTGGAAACTGCCTTGCCAGGGAAAGGCTCTTCACGCAATGGAAACAGCTGCTTTCTTCAGGCTGCTGGGGAGACTTATGGGTGGAAATTTCACACTGTTCCCTCCATCTGTGCTGCTAACTTCCCTTTCAAGGACTGGAACAGGTCATCCTTTCTCTGAAGCAGATTTTGTCCCTGAACAGGGCCATCCTCCCTTCTCTTTAGACCCAAACTCCTTTTTGGACACAGTTAGATGAAGGCTCCCAGAGGCTGCAAATGTGACCACCTGGTATTAACAACTTCCCACATAGATTAAAAGAAGGGTAGTAGGCAAAAAAATGAGAATTGGAGTCACCGTATGAGGTTCTCTGAGACCATAGGCAACCATACAGCGGTGCTTATTGCACAAGGGTCACAAAATATCCACCCCAAAAGCCACAGAATACATCGAAATACCAATAAGCAAGTTAAGACCCATTATAACCACAGTTGTAATGTGCCTCAAGAAGGACGGAAGAGATCTAAGGCATGACCAGCAATGCGAAGTCCCCAGGGTAATTACAGGAGCTCACTGATTTTCCTAGGAAGCCAACTATGACCTACACTGCAAAGACAGGTCAAATAAACCCCATTGCTGTCTTAATTTTTGCAGGTGCTGACAGCTGTGACTCCCTTTAAGCTTAGTGTGGTCACTTGCCTTTTGTCCTCTTTATTGCACATGGCAGCAGCATGCACTGCCATGATGCTTGAGAATGGTCCAGAGTTGATCAGGTTATTGATCTGATGCTTTTCCCTTCTCCTGAGCTGCCTGCTTCCTCCAGGATTGTCATTCACAGACCACTGGAATAGGTTGCCCAGAGAGGCTGTGGATGCCACCCTGTGCCATGTGCTGTAGATGTCCCTGCTGGAGCAGGGGGGTTGGACTAGATGATCTCTAGAGATCCCTTCCAACCTCAGTCATTCTGTGATTCTGAGGTGCATTTCAGGTGCTAATGGGTATTTGCCACCACAGTGGGGGAACACAGGTCACTAACAACTCGAGGCTCCAAAATCCTGTGCTTAACCCAGCAGAGGAGGCAGGGACATCTCTCGACCTAGGGAAAAAAAAAAGAAAAAGAAAAAAATAAAATGGAAAAGGAAAAGGAAAAAGAAAGTATTTCTGTGAAATTAAAAGCATCTACCTGCCAATGTTTAACTAACTATAAGCTAGAAATAATTCCTGGATATGCACCTAACTCATTCCACACGACCCATGTCTCCCAGGCTGCACTTCTCCATCCTGTCAGTACTGCTGGCAGTACTTCTTGGCCAGACTGTTTTCTCCTTTAGCACGGGCAGAAGGAGACACCGGCAGCCACACCATGAACACAGAAGCTGGCTTGCAAACAACACCCTGGTGCTTGCCCTTCTTGCAGGGGGAACTGCCAGCACTACCGGCTTTCTCCGCAAGCATCACGTGTCCTAACCACATCGCCACATCTTCAGGCATAGTTTTCTTAAAACAGAGGTAAGTCAAAGGCAGCATTTTTGTTCCCCTTATTTATTTATTTATTTATTTATTTATTTTCAGTTTGGCAATTCCACAGCATTTGCACTTGCAGGAAGTGCAAAAGCGCACAGAATTTGCACTTACCCAGGAAGCTGCATTTCCCTCTCTCTTTGGTTTCCAGAGAGCTGCTGCTTTCCACTGCTGTCATTTTACTGCACAACAGGCTGTTCCCCAAGTTTCATTCAGCCACTTGCGCCATCAGTTTGTGGCCCAGAGTAATCAAGCAACTTGGTCCCCAGCAGTTGATGTAACCAAAACACTCTTACGTCCAGGCTGCTGGCCTGATTCACACCAAACACTCCTCACATCCCGAATCAGTGACTGGAACTCTGTCCAGATATTAAAACTTTAAATTTGCATTTCCAAGGAGATGTTTGGCACCCAAGTCTTGCAGACACCTGGCTCCCTTGGCCTTGCCTTGCTCACAGTACAGAGCCCGGAACTAGGCGACTGCGGACAGGCTCAGCAGCTCCACCAGCGAGTCCCCCTGTTGAAACCAGCTCAGGGAGGCGAGTCACAGAGTGCAGGGGAGGCCGGCTCCGTCCCTGATGAGCACGCACAGCCTCATGGTCATGGGGCATGGCCGCTGGGACTGACTCATCCTGCGGGTCTTGCTCATGGCGGTGCGTGGGACGGGACCTGCCTGCCTCGTGCATGGGTTAGCTCGCCCCAGTACTGCTCTGCAGGCCAAAGCAGGGCACGACTGCAAGCCTCGAGGCCTGTGACAAGGGACATCGTGTGGACGACTTTGAGCAACGTGCCCCCTCAATTGGGATCGCTAGGGGATTTCATGCAGTGCCTATGGAGGAATCATCCCTCCCACAGGGTCACTGCCAGGCAGAGACATGGGCAACCAGGCCCACATGAAGGTGGCCTCCAGTGGAAAATGACGTCATTTGTTGAGAAAACGATGGGCACCTTCCAGAGGGCAGCGGAGGAGCAGGAAGCCCCAGCCCAGCGCACATCCAGACCCGTGGAGAATGTTTCCTTGGCATGGGGCACATGCCTCTCTTGGCAGGAGAGAGGATGGAGCTGCCGAGGCTCAGGTCATCGCTTGGGGAGAAAGCGACACCCGTGTCGCACCCCTGTCACTGCCCCAAGCTGCAGCAGGGCAACGAGCCCCAGCTCACAGGGAAACACAAGCCACTCACAAGAGCACAAAGCAGCCACAAGTTCCACAAAAGCTGGCCACCACAATGGAGACTGAGAGCTCACTCTGCTCACCCTCTAGATTATTTCAGGAATTGGAGGTGTGGCAAAATAAAGCACGTGTCGCCCCATGACTCAGCGCCAAAGGCCATTCCAGGAGGTAGGTGTCCTTCCGTATCCTCACCCGGTGCAGCCAGCAGGAGTCCATCCTCATTGGCATGAGGAAGAGTGGATATCCCTATGAGCAGCTTCCCACCATTGCTGGATGACTCAGCTACTCGCATACCACCTGGGGGAACCCGGGTTTGGCAACATCCCTCTGGAGATATCCATCAGGATCTGGCAGGGGAATCATTTTCCAGGTAAGAAGAAAGATTTTCTAGTGTGTGGATACTACCGAGGTCTGAGATCACGGCCTAGAGTCACTGACAACCTAGACACTGAAGTGGTCAGACATGGTTCCTCACCTCTCCTGCCCAGAGGATGCAAACTTGCCTGGGACTGTCTGAACCTGTGGATCACGTAACACAGGCCAAACACACATGGACAGGCTACGGAAATCTTCGGTTTCCAGGTCTAAGGGTTCAGTATCTACAGCACAAGGGTTTTTCTCAGCCAGACTGCTCTGAAGGAGGCAGGTATTACTGGCTTCATTCTCACACTGGAAGTGCATCCTTTAACTCACTCCATGCTGTAATCACCACATAAATAATCCTCTGTAAGTCCTCCTACTTGTAGGAACTTGAATGAGTCATGTCTAGTAGTCAAGTGCTCGCTGTGTTTCTGTAAAACATTGTTGATTTTTGCTGCACACTGTCCTAACCTAACGTTTCACATGCAGCCTCGCCCCTGAATTTCACTATCCCTGCTGATTAGCAAGGTTAGCTGGACACTACCATTTCCTCGTGTGCCTGCCCATCCTCCATATGAGCAGGACAGCCCCAGGAGGACCAATGCTGAAGCAAAGGGACAGTGTGTGGAGCGTCCCCGCGTACCCTTGCTCACTGCAGCAGTGCCACGGAGCCACCTCATTCCTCTGATTTTCTCAGTCTGACTTGAAAGAAAATATTCTTTGTACTCCACCTGGAATATGCGGTGCATATCCTCTGTCCTTCAGGTAAAGAAGCAATGTTGCCAGCACTTGCATTCAGGTGACACATCATTTTCTGCCTCACCAGGTAATCACATGCTGCTTCTCACTCCCACAGCACTGTTGCTGGCTGCAGATTCATATCGCAGCCCGGTTACACCATGATTCACCCCATAACCTGAGCCATTTTATAAACAGTGCCAGGCAGATGTATTGCAGATGCAAGTGCAACGAACAGCATCATCAGTATAACCGTGAGTGGTTCACGGTTGTGTCGGTTTTATGTGCATGACCTCCAGGAGAAGGCACGAGAGGCAATTTGGGTGTCTTTGCAATGGACACGTGCTTATGCACAAAACACCATGGGCCTACTGCATGCAGCCAAATTTCTGCATGGTAATAACCCCAGCAGTGACAGATCTGCTGCAAAGACCCAACTCTGCAGTGACTCCTCAGTGAAAGAAGGAGGAAGTTCTTTCAAAGCTAAACACGACACTTTTAATCCCTCTGCTGCTGATTTGCATCTCTGTACACATGGAGCCACAATCAGTTGCAGATGTACGAGCTCTGGGAAAAACGAGGGCCTTCTCCAGGGCTCATTTGCAAACCTCGGCATCTTCCATGGAATAGCATGGATTTTGTTTTTTCTACCTTGTTAACTCCTGCCCACCAAAGTCCTGTAGAGGCAGAATTGCAGTCCCTGTGTTACCTGTTGATCCAAGGCACCTCAGGGCATTAAGCACAAACACCCATCCCACCAAACCTCCCCACTGGGAGCTGACCCCAAGGAGCAACCCCTGTGCAAGCAGCTGCTCCCTGCGGATCTTTGCCGTCACCCTCAGCCCGCTGGCAGCAGAGCAGCTCGGCCACGAGCAGGTTATTTTGGTCCAGGGAAAGGGCCGGTGTTTTGGAGCAGGCAGCTCTGATTTCTCTTTGGGCGGCTGCTGCTTCTGAAATATCAGCGCCTGCAGTCAGAGGCTCAGCAAAGGGTGCGTGTCCAGAGCTGACAAGTCGACCGGCCTGGTTGCCCACCTACACGTGAGCACACGTGTGGCCTCATATATATGTGTATATATATACATTTTTTTTTCATTTTTCTGATTGTAGAAAGTTGAGCCGCAGTCCAACCTGTTGCCACCACAGGCACAACTCTCACCCCATAACTGATGGCTGCAGCTCCCCAGCCACATTGCACTAAAACCCACTTCTCTAGCACTGATTCCTGTGTCTCCTGAGCCCAAACCTGGCCCAGGTTTGGCCTGGCCCATCTGGCAAGCCCAGCTCCAGACCGTATCCCATCACTGCAAGGAGCTGCCTTCAGGTCACCTGCAAATCCCTGAGGATTTGGTTGCCGCCTGGGACCCACAGGTGGCCTCGCCACCCCATTCCTGTCCTCAGGAGCTGCTAGCTGCTTGAATCCCTTAAGAAACACAGGGATCTTGCCAACCATTAATTTGCAGCTCCAGGCACTTCCATGGGTTAAAAAATAGCCATTGCCACACAAAAAAAGGAGGCAGCAGTTGGGTGAAAAGAAAGGTTGGGCTGTGGCCTTGGCCTAAGTGCTTTTTGGGGAGGACGTTTTAGTGTTTTGAGGTTTGTTTTTTGTTTTTTTTTTGCATATCATATATATTTATATATCTCAAACAATCCTTGTAGAAATGATTCTATATATAATTGATACTATATATAAACCAAGCTATAAATAAAAGCATTAGGAACATAAAAGCACGCATACACAAAGCATTACAC